>OY776126.1:83983448-84583448 GCA_963675135.1 Galeopsis tetrahit | reverse complement strand
TTTGTTCTTTGATGGTCAGTGGAAACTCACAAGAGGCTCAATGGTGATTGCAAGAGGTCAAAAGTACTCCTCATTGTACTTAATGCACACAAAGCTACTTGATCGCTCCATAAATGCTATTGAGAATGAAGGAAAGATTGAGTTGTGGCATAGCAGACTCAGCCACATCAGTGAGAAGGGATTGAAGATTTTAGAGAAAGAAAATTGCATTCCAGATTTGAAGAATGCATCCCTGATGAAGTGTTCTCACTGTTTGGCAGGAAAGCAAACTAGAGTTGCTTTCAAGACGTCCACTCCTTCCAGAGCATCAAGTATTCTTGATTTAATATATTCTGATGTTTGTGGCCCTATGGAAACTAGAACTCTTGGTGGTGCTTTATATTTTGTTACATTTATAAACGATCACTCGAGAAAGACTTGGATCTACTCGTTGAAGACGAAAGACCAAGTGCTTGATGTGTTCAAGCAATTTCATGCCTTAGTTGAGAGGCAAACGGGGAAGAAGCTGAAGTGCATCAGGACAGATAATGGAGGTGAATACATTGGTCCTTTTGATGAGTATTGCAAGCAGCAAGGCATCAGACATCAAAAGACTCCTCCAAAGACTCCACAATTGAATGGGCTTGCTGAAAGGATGAACAGAACATTGGTCGAGAGAGTGAGATGTTTGCTTTCAGAAGCAGGATTGTTTACATCATTTTGGGGTGAGGCCTTGAGTACGGTTGTACATGTCTTAAATCGTACACCATGTGTTCCTTTAGATTTTGATGTTCCAGATAGAGTTTGGTCGGGAAATGATATTTCCTATGATCATTTGTGTGTCTTTGGATGTAAATCATTTGTGCACATTCCCAAGGATGAAAGATCTAAGTTAGACATGAAGACTCGACAGTGTGTGTTTCTTGGTTATGGTCAAGATGAGTTTGGATACAGATTATATGATCCAGTGGAAAAGAAACTTGTTAGAAGTCGAGATGCTGTGTTCATTGAGGATCAAACCATAAAAGATATTGAGAAGATGGATAGATCAGTTCCTACTCCTAGTGGCGACTTGAGTGACTTGGATATAGTTCCTCATGATCAAGGTCGAACTGAAGATGGAGAGGAGAATCAAGATCAGCCTGATCTTGGTAATGATGATGGTCCTTTAGAAGAGAAAGATGGTGATAATCAACAGTTACCACCACCAGAAGCCCAAGAACCTCGTGTTCCTTCTAAGATGTATCCTCCTCATCAGTATGTGCTTCTGGCAGATGGGGGAGAGCCTGAATGTTATGAAGAAGCAATACAAGGTGAACACAAAAGTGAGTGGCTGGAAGCAATGAAAGACGAGATGAAGTCTTTACATGACAATGACACATTTGATTTGGTGAAACTACCAAAAGGAAAAAGTGCTTTGAAGAACAAGTGGGTGTACAGGATAAAGCAAGAAGAGCACAGCTCAAAGCTACGATTCAAAGCAAGATTGGTCGTCAAAGGTTTCAGTCAGAAAGCGGGGATTGATTTCGATGAGATATTTTCCCCGGTTGTCAAGATGTCTTCCATCCGACTTGTGCCTGGTTTGGCAGCTAGCCTTGATTTGGAAGTTGAACAGATGGATGTCAAAACCTCTTTTCTTCATGGTGTGTTAGATAAAGAAATGTACATGGCACAACCTGAAGGTTTCGAGGTGAAAGGAAAAGAAGATCATGTGTGCAAACTGAAGAAAAGTCTCTACGGTTTGAAACAAGCACCTAGATTGTGGTATGAGAAGTTTGAGTCAGTTATGGGGGAGCAAGGCTACCAAAAGACCATTTTTTATCACTGTGTATTTGTGTAGAGATTCTCAGATGATGATTTCATCATATTGTTGCTCTACGTTGATGATATATTGATTGTTGGCAAAAATGTCTCAAGAATTGACAGGTTGAAGAAGCAGTTGAGCAAATCATTTGCCATGAAGGATTTGGGACCAGCAAAGAAAATTCTTGGCATCAACATCTCACGAGACAGAGCAAACAAGAAGCTGCACTTATCACAAGATCGAGCAATATATTGAGAAAGTGCTTGAGAGATTCAACATGAGCAAAGTTAAAGTGGTTAGTTCTCCTCTTGCAACTCACTTTAAGCTTGGTGCTCATCACAGCCCATCATCCAATGAAGAAAAGGAAGATATGAGAAGAGTTCCATATGCTTCAGCTGTTGGAAGTTTGATGTATGCGATGGTGTGCACGAGACCTGACATAGCTCATGCAGTCGGTGTTGTTAGTCGTTATTTGTCTAATCCGGGAAAGGAGCATTGGAATGCTGTGAAGTGGATAATGAGATATCTACGTGGTACATCTAAGTTGACACTCACCTTTGGAGGTGGAGAACCCGAGTTAGTTGGATACTCCGACACAAATATGGCATCAGATGTGGTGCAGTGTCATGGCAGTCAAGATTGCAAAAGTCAGTTTCAGCATACCTGATAACTTTCTCAAGTGGTGCAGTGTCATGGCAGTCAAGATTGCAAAAGTGTGTTGCACTCTCCACAACAGAGGCCGAGTATATTGCTGCAACGGAAGCATGTAAAGAGGTGTTATGGTACAAAAGATTTATGGAGGAGATTGGTCTCAAGCAAGAAAGGTATGTAGTACTTTGTGATAATCAAAGTGCTATTCATCTTAGCAAGAATTCAGCATTTCACTCAAGATCAAAGCACATTCACGTGAGATATCATTGGATGAGAAATGCAATCAATGATAAGTTGCTTGAACTTGAAAAGGTTCATACGAATGACAATAGTGCTGACATGATGACAAAGGCATTGCCTAGGGAGAAGCTTGAGGTTTGACGTGAGATAGCCGGAATGATTAATCTCTCCACATAGTCGGAAATGGGGAGATTTGTTGGGTTGGGTTTCCAACATGTGGAGAAGCCCAATAGCCAACATGTTTGGGAGGCCCAAGTAGGCCCAACATTTTGGAGATAACTTACCCTAACCCGAGAAGACATCAGGATAGAGTGTAAGAAAATAGAGAAAAATGAGGCATTCACGTTTTGAGAGAATCCCAAGAGTGAGAATTTTGCAGAAGCAATATTTTGAGTTTCAACCGTTGGATCGAGCTTAATTTTGGAAAGCACGTTCAGGACTTTTCGAGTTACATTCTGAACGGTGGAGATCGTTGTTGGATCTCTTTATTGTTGGGAAAAGCCACGAACAAAAGGTCTGTTTTTATGGGCGATTCACTTCTGCGCAACTGAGTTTAAGAGGCCGTTTCTCACAAACCAGCCGTTGGATCGATCTGTAAATTGGACAGAACGTTCAGGAGGAATTCTAGTGCATTCTGGACGGTGGAGATCGGATTCCGAGCTTTTGAGCATCGGGAACAATGACGGGCTGATTGGTGTTGTTGGTGAGATCTTTCTTATCTCATTGTAGTTATCAAGTATTGTGTATCTTGATAAGTTTATAGTTGAATATCTGTTGTGACAGATTGTAATACTTGGATTCTTGTCATAGTGAAGCTTTTGGGTGGACTACGGTCCCGTGGTTTTTACTCCTTACATTGAGGAGGTTTTCCACGTAAAAATTGCTTGTGTTACTGTTGTGTTGATTGCGTTATTGTGCGTTGCTGTTTAGTATTATTTCTTGCTAGATTCACACAAGAGAGGGATAATTGATCATTCCGATGCGTAGACGAATAATTGTGTACTATTATTCGTGTGTTTATCCCAACAAGACGTTGCTTAAATGCCACAATGGTATAACAAATCAAGTATTTTCTCATATTTATCGAACAAAGCTTTAACGAACTTTAATTTATGGCAGAGAAAAGAGAAACTAGTGCGATGGCACAATCACTTTCCCAATCCTTGATGTGATGAATCTTCGGACAAATATTCTCCTGGGCGCGGTTATACACACACCAACCTATTGCGGACACTCATCGGATGTGTGTACACACGGTGAGTTGAGGACACCCACCTGGAAATCCCAAAATTACCCTTCTCCCCATTAAAATTCTAATTTATTTCCTCATTCCACAAATTCAGGACACCCACCTCCAAACTCCATTTTCGCCCCCTCCACGCCGTCACCTGGCCAAAGACGACGCCGCTTATGTCTGGCCGCGCACGCAGATGCCGTCGCCTGGCCGCCATCCCCCCCCCCCCCGCCGCCGCTGCTATTGAAGAGAAGAAGGCCAAGCGATGCGACCGCCGTCACCCCTCCTCCCAAGCGATGCGGTCGCCACCGCCTCTTCTCCCTCAGTTAGTTTCCGCCGTCGCCCTCCTTCATCTAAATCTTTTTCGACTAGTTTTTGTTCAAATTTTTTTAGATCTGTAAATATAAATTTTTAGGGTTTAAATACTTCATCTTTTTCGAATTCCTTTCTTTTGATTTTTTGTGAATTTGCACATTGGGCTTTAGAAATGTTTTCATTTATTTTCGTTTCTAGTGTATTTTGGAATTTTATGGTGATGATGGAGGATGATTTTGGTGTGGGAGTGGCGGCACGAGGACGATTTTGGTGTACTATTTTTTTTTTTTGAAAATTAGTGTACTCCCTCCATTTCAGAGGAATTTGCACCTCTAGGATGACAGACATTTTAATAAATGTGTAAGAAAAAGTGTAATGAGTGGTGTTTTGAGGAGTAGTTTTGTAAACTTTTATAAATAAAGTAAAGTAAAAAGTAGGTTGAGTATGAAAAATTAATGGCATATGGGTAAATATGTGTATATTTTTAGGGTGATGGTTATGACAATATTTTCTTTTATGGAGTGTGCAAATTGGTATGAGACATCCAAATATGGAAAATGTGCAAATTCCTATGGGACAGAGGGAGTTTTTTTTTTTTTTTTTTGGAGAAGTAGATGTCCGAATTTTTTTTCCGCACAAATATAAGGTGTTCATGAATTTTTTTCGAACACAGTAAATTTGTTCGTAAAAAATTTTGGGACATCTTAACTTTGTTCACATAAAATTTCCGAACAACTCTTTTTTTTTCGAACATTGTTGATTTGTCTAATTTTTTTTTCGACAAATTTTTAAAAAAACTTTTACGGTATTTTTTAAAATTTTTTACGGAAGAAGTATATAAGACATTTTACATGTCCGTTTGAGATGAAAAAAATGTTTAGTGAATGTACTGAATAGGTTGATGTGTATATAACCGCGCCCTATTCTCCTATATTGCAAAAAAGGTTGAGGTATATACCCCTCCAGCTTTGTTAGATACACTCCCCCGATACATATACTCCACTTAAAGTATCTTTGAGATAGATGCACTCCCCCCAAATTGTCTATTATACCCCTATATCTTAAAAATTGGTATGATAAATGCACACCCCCTATAAAACCCTAATTTCCTCATTTCTTCCCCAATCTTCCTTCCCCCTCATTTCTTCCCTCCTTCCCCCTCGTTTCTCCAAGCCTCCAAGCCACCGCCGCCCAGGCCACCTCCACCAGCGTCGCCCGCCGCCCGATCCAGCCCCGTCCGCCTCTAGCGCCGCCCGATCCAGCCCCGTCTGCCTCCAGCGCCGCCCGATCCAGCCCCGTCCGCCTCTAGCGCCGCCCGCTCCTTTCTTTTTATTTTTTCTTTTCCGTTTCTGCAACCAGCAGCGACGGCGCCTCCCTCGCCCAGCGCCGTCGCCGCCTCCTTCCTTTCTCCCTCTGTCGACGCGTCGCCGCCCTGAAACAGGTAGGTTTTTTTTTTCTCATTTCTGCAAGCGGCGGCGCCGCCCCTCTCGCCTAGCGGCGCCGCCGCCTCCTCCCCACCGCCCTTTCTCTCCCCGATGGCCTTCCCCACCGTAAGAAATTTCTCTCTCTCTCTCTTTTCTCTGCAATTTTCTTTCTCTCTCTCTTTTCTCTTTTTTTTTTTCTTGGGACAAGAAATATCGATCAAAATAAATTTGGTCGATAGCAATCGGTCGACCAAAATTTTTTTGATCTATATTTCTTGTTCAAAATTAATTTTTTTAATGTTTTCGATACAATTTTATCGACGAGGGTGTTTTTCGTCGACTATAATTAGTCGACGATATATTCTACGGTCGACCAACCAGTGTCGATCGACACTGGTTGGTCGAAAAAAACTTTTTTTTTTTTTTTTAGTTTCTGAATATATTTTGGATGTGTAACGTCGGAGTTGTGTCGGCAGTGGAGGTGGAGGCTGTTGGAAGTTGCGTCGGCGGCCCTAAAATTAGGGTTAGGGTTTTGTATAAAATTAGGTTTAGTGTTTTAAGTAGGGAAGTGTATGTATCCATAACATTTTACAAATTTTACTAAAAGGGCAAATATGGTATTTTACATATATATTTAATTAATAAAATGGAAAGGGGAGTGTATCTAACAAAGCTGGAGGGGTATATACCTCAACCCTTGCAAAAAACTGTCTATTAGCAAATTTAATAAAGCCCAGTTGAATTGGAGGCCCACTAAAGGTTCGGCCCATCTGACTTGTGAAATATCAACTAGGGTTGGGGTATATACCCCTCCAGCTTTCTTTAATATACTCCCCTTCATTTTTATTAATTCAAAATATATATAAAATACCAATTTTACCCTTAATAAAATTTTATAGATACATACACACCCCTTATAACCCTTAACCCTAATTTTTCTCTTCATCTTTCCCATTTTCTATTTTCCTCCCACACTTCTCTCCTTCTTCCCATCCACCACCACCTGCGTTCGCCACCGCCCTCCTCTCCTCCTCCCTCGTTTCTCGCCTCCTCGTCTCCGCCGCCGCCTATCTTCTTCCTTTTTTTTTTAATTCTTCTATTCCCCAGCCATCGGCCATCGCGGTCCACCCCAGCCCCCAGCGCTCGCCGTCGCGGCTCACCCCCAGCCCTCGGCCGTCGCGGCCCACCCACAGCCCCCAGCGGTCGCCGTCGCGGCCCGCAATTAACGCTCGTCGCCGCTCCAGCGCCCCGCCGCGGCCTCTAGCTGCTTCATCTCGCCCCCGCTTTCCTCCGCCTTGAGAGAGAACATGTTTTTTTTTTAATTTTCGATCATTATTGGTCGCTCAATAACACTCTCGTCGGCAAACTACTGTCGACGAGAGTGTTTTGGGCTATCAATAATGGTCGAAAATTTCAATTTTTTTTTTATTTTCTTTCAAAATTTGGTCGACAAACCAGTGTCGATCGGAGTGTTTTTGGTCGACAAACCAGTGTTGATCGGAGTGTTTTTTAAAAATAGTAAGTTTTTTTTTTAAAATTTTATATGCGGTGATGGCGGCGGTGACGGCGGCAGTGGCGGGCGTTGACGGCTGTCTAATTCTAGGATTAGGGTTAGGGTTGTGGTTAAATTGTAGGGGATCATTTAGTAAAAGGGCAAAATTGATATTTCATATATATATTGAATTAATAAAAATGAGGGGGAGTGTATTAAACAAAGCTGGAGGGGTATATACCCCAATCCTATCAACTACTCATAGAGCGTTGTTAGGACTTTAAACATCCAATAATAATGGAATAAAAGGTTTTTTTGACAAATATTTCATACTTTCAGTAGGACTTAAAAAAAAAAAAAAAAAACTGTGTTTTACACTCTTAGCACACTTCACTGTAAGCTTGGCTAATTTCGAAAATCTTTTAGTCATGTAAAGTTTGACTGATTTCGAAATAAATCATTTACATTTTCACTTTAAATTCACCTAAATTTTTTAAAGTCCTAAAATATTCAATTTTGGTCCTTTAACTATATTAAAATTTGAAAAATAATGTTTTTATTATACTTTAAACAAAACAAAAAAAACAAAAACAAATCGAATTCGGATTAACCCATATATATATATTGTGGTTGTTGGATCCAAAAAAACTCAAGAATCCATGCGACTTTCCCTCCTCACTCACTTCAATTCTCGAATATTCCCACCACTTTTTCATCGATTAAGCTTCAAGAACATGGCAACTCAAACACCCCATCAACCAGAATCAAAATCTGATGATAAAATGACGAAACTTCAGCAGATTCTTCACTCCAACTCCACCAGTAAGTAAGATTTCAAGAAAATTGAGCACATGAAATTTGGGGTTTTTTTTTTCCTTAAAGAGAGAATTTTGTTTTTGCAGTTTCAGAGGGTTGGGACAAATGCTGGAAAGAAGATTTGACGCCTTGGGATTTGGGGGGCCCTACCCCTGTTCTTATGCACCTGCACAACACTGGATCCCTCCCCAATGGCAGAGCTCTTATTCCTGGTTGCGGTGGTGTAAGTGTCTTCTTGTATTATATTCTCATGGTGTATTTTACCTTGGTGAAAATATTGGTCACCACGTTCGCTTTTAGTTACTATCAAAAATTTTCACTCATTTATTATGAAACAACATTATTGTTACGATTTTGTTATTGACTAACAGGAGAATGAGTTTTAACCTAAGTTTTTTTTTTATATCATTTTCCTTCTTTAATCATCTTTAATCAATAGAAATTGAAAAAAAACTGGAGTTTAGTGTTTACGAATTAAAAGAGGGGAATGATGTCAAAAAAAAAATAAAAATGGCACTCATAAACCCGCCGTTAGTCAATGACAGGTTGAAACAGTAGCATTGATAGAAAAGAATAAGTGAGTGACCAATTTTGACAGTGATTACCAAATCTAAAAATAGGTAAATTTCGGTGACCAAAAGTGATATATTTTCACCTTTAATTATTAACTATAATACTCTATTCGTCACTTTTAAAGTTGTCTATTTAGTTTGGATACAATTATTAAGAAATATAGTAGATGTGCATTGGGCTGTTGAGAAAGAGAAATTGGTAGGAAAGAGGAAATGTAGATGGAAAGAAAGAAAAAAGTAGGGAGATAGTGATTGTTGACAAAGAAAAAAAGAGTAACTTTTCACGGACCCAACGTGACAAAACGGATAACTTTCGAACGGAGGGAGGGAGTATGTACTAAAATTGTTCAAAGAATAGAAAGTATGAGCCAAGGTTGACCACTTAACACATTTTTATGCCACGTCAGCTGACATCATAGCAATCCGATTATCCACGTAGGACGTCTCTCGCCAGAATTTGAACGAAGGATGTTTTTAAATATAAGTTGAAGAGTATGGGTTTAATTTGTTTAAGAGAAAAAGTATCTGCTATCTATTTTTTTTATAAAGAATGATAAGTATGGTTTGAAATTGATGATTTTGCGTTATTATTATTGGTATTGTTGTTGTTGTTTCCTGTACTGTGGAGAATTAACAAGAAAAATTACTTTTATTGAAGATGTTATAGATCACTGTGAAAAAAATATACATTTGGAGCTAAAAGCTCAAAATGATTTTCTTGTTAATTTTGATCCGTTGGAGAAATCCTGTGTATGCTGCTGCAGGGTCATGATGTGGTCGCAATCGCGTGTGCTGAGCGACATGTTGTAGGTCTTGATGTTTCTGAAAACGCCGTTAAGAAAGCAATTCAAGTAAGAGTGGTTCTTGTGTTTTTTTTCATAATTGAATTTAAATTTGATGTAAATTTAGACTGTACGTTTGATGATATGGGTATTGTTGAAATGCTTGCTTTGTGCTGTTGCATGAAATGGCAGTTGTCGTCCCAGTCGCCAAACGCAGAGTATTTTACTTTCTTAACAACGGACTTCTTCACTTGGCGCCCAGATCAATTGTTTGATCTCATTTTCGATTATACGTAAGTTTCCTCATTACAATAGTTAAATTTACTGTGTGAAGTTGCATTAGTGTTCATCAGTTATCGGCTGCCACAGGTTTTTCTGTGCCATCAAACCAGAGTTAAGACCACTTTGGGCTAGAAAAATCTCCGATCTTCTACAACCAGACGGAGAGCTCATAACACTAATGTTTCCGGTTAGTCAAAGAATGCTTTAGTATCGTCTGTCTCATATCTCGACTTATTCAGAATAGGACGTCGCTATTAGCACCCACAAAATTGCTTACGTCAACAAATGCTTAAAATTCACTTGTGTATTTTTCGTGTAATATTTGCTAATTCACTTTTGTAGATGGAATTGTTGAATAACTAATCAATAGAAAGGAGTTTAGCCTCTCTTGTCTGCTATTCAACATAATTTGTCTTCTAATCTTTTGCATATTGCTGTGTTTGCAGATAGATGACCACGAGGGTGGGCCTCCATATAAAGTATCAGTTGCCGAGTAATTTCTAAGCTTTAATAATTCAGTTCCAACCCTATGTGTTAAATCTGTCACGAAAACAACTCCATAACTGAAGTTGTCTTTATATGTAGGTATGAAGAGGTGTTGCATCCTGTTGGTTTCGAAGCAACTCAGATTTCGGAGAATGAGTTGGCTATTGCTCCACGAAAGGTACATTCGTCTCGTCTCTTCTCTTCGCAGGGTGTGTGAAATAACACAATGGTACCTCAAGTGAAATTAAAGTGTTTTATGATCAAAAGTTGAAGCTTTCTTTTGACTTCTAGGGGTGTTTGAAAATCCTAAAAACAGCTTAGAAACACTTCTTAAAAGTTAAAGCTGTGAGAGGGCAACTTTAAAAAAAATGATTCTAAAAGCAGTTAGTTGTGTTTCAAAACACACCCTACTTGAATTAAAATCACTTCCTAAAACACCCCCTTTTGCTGATGAGTAGTCAATTTCTATTTAAGGTAGCTGAGATGACAGAAATAATAAATATATCAATGGGAAACATAACATTTTATTTATATATCTAGCCAAAGTCTTATGTGATTTAGAGTATTAAATAGATGTTTGAATTTTATTTTTTTAACTAGTACTCCGTATTTCTCCCGTGCGATGCACGATTTATAAATAATAAACTTATATAAAGAATGATGTTAATAAATGATTTTTTGAATACATACAATACAATAGTATAAAAAAAATTAGCACCATTAATTTTAATATTTTATTTGAAAAATAAACGTCACAATAATAACATTGTATAAAATTAAAATTTGTCAAAAATAATTAATTGAGCATAATTAATAAATATTCATTTTATATAATTTTTAATAAGTAATAATGTTTTACAATAGTCATATTTGATCAAATATACTACTCCTAATATATATGAATGATACAATATTATATTTTTAAAATGGAGAATAATGAAGAAATTCAAAGAAGAAAAAATGACGTCATAGAGAGAGGAGAGAGAGAAAATAAAAATAAAGAAAGAGAGAAAAAGAATTTTAAAAGATGATATTTTGCTGGTGGGTCCACAAAAATAATACTCCCTCCACTTTTAATTAAGTGTCACTTTCCACTTTTAAATAAGTGTCACTTTGCCTTTTTATTTATTTTTATAATAAGTGTCATTTTATGTTTTTTTTCTTTAATTTTGACAATTTTACCCTTATAATTAATTTGCCTTCAATTTCAATTAATATAATAGCATAAATCATGGAAAAATCATAAATATTGTATATATGAATATCACATACATTCTTGACCACATTCTTTACTAAACAAAAATTTAATATCAAAACTATTTATCATTAATGAAGGGTAATATTGACAACAATTTAATATCTTAATTTGTTGAAAAATGTTAAAATGACACTTATTAAAAAATGGAGGGAGTATTTTACTATTGCAACATTTTAGGGGGGAACTTGCTAAAGAAGCCACTATTCTGTTATTATATATATATAGATTTTGTGGCACGTTTAGTCCGCGGACCGCTAGATTTAGAGTTAGATCTCAACTATTAGCGGTCCATTTACCCCGTAGCCCTATAGGTGGATTAGGCTCAGTTGTTTAACATCTCTAATTCTATTGCACAATTGATTTAAATTTTGTGTGTACTTTTAAACTGTTTCATCAAAACATACTCCCTTCGTCATAGGCTAAGTGTTTCATTTACAGTTGCACATTTTTTAAAGAATAATAATATTAAATGAGTAGGTAGAGTGAGAGAGAGGAAAGAAAAAAGATAGAGATAGTAGGAATGAAAAAGGTAGAGACCGATAGATAAAAATGGAAATGAGGAGTAATTTAATCTGGGCCTTGGGACACTCAGAAAGATAAAATTGGACACTTAGTCTGGAACGAAGGGAGTACTAGTTTGTCAATAGTTGTTATTGTACTATAAAATGATACTCACGAATCAATTTCACGGTAAAACTGTTTTACATAAGATCAACTATAATATCCACACCACTTAATAACATTGGATAGACGTTGCTTAAACGAACTTGTATTTACTAGTTTCATCGTAAAACTGTTTCTCACATTTATCGAAGTTCGTACTCGTAAAAAGAATATCTTATTTGTTATGTTTATGAAATGAAGGTTGCAAAATGCTTATTGTTGAATTCATGGCAGGGAAAGGAGAAACTAGGGCGATGGAAACGATCACTTTCCCAATCCTTGATGTGAGGAATCTTCGGCCATTTATCGACAATGGATATCTTGAATTGTTTTTTCAATGCAATGGGCAACATATTTTTTTCCCATTAAAACTGTATACTTCTTCCATCTAAATTTATTATGCTCGTTTCTTCGGGCACAGACATGGACATGAATACAAATTTTAATAAATATTATTTAATTTATATATAAATAAAATGAATGACAATTTAAGTAAATAAATGACTGTTGTAGGGTAAAAATAAAATGATTAATTCTAAATAAATACACCATCTTTAGTGTCAGTATCAATTTAATCATCATTTTTGCGATTATTATGAAAATGGCTAGTCTTGGGTGAGACCGTCTCACAGAAAGAGATCCGTGAGACGGCCTTTATATATAAAAAGTGACAATGTTTGAACAAAAAGTGACAGTGTTAATGTAAAAAGTGACAGTCACTTTTGTTAAAAATATTATCACTTTTCACTTAAACATTATCACTTTTTTTATCAACCAAATCTGGAAAATGAATATGGGTTATCCTACCCAAATTTTTGAAATATGAGTTAAAAAAGATCCGTCTCACAGAAAAAGATTCGTGAGACGGTCTCACACAAGTTTTTACCTTATGAAAAACCTTTTTTCCATTAGGCAATTGATGACGTGGTTCATCGAAGCTCCCCACATCAGATTACTCCCTATTCGATCCTGGGTCCGCCCCTGCAAACATGGAAGCAATAATAATCAGTTTGTGCATCCCCATTGCGCCACCTCCGTCAGTTTACCCATTTTCGTTAATTGTCGAAGAAACAAATGACGGCGGTGGAAATCATGAATGTTTGCAGTGACTCGATTTACAACAGAGTAAAAACATTATTTCCCTCTGTTTTTGAAGAAGGGGAGCTTTCTCTGCTCAAACAATTGAAGGAAATTAAAAAAATATGCGGCATGGAAATTTAAAAAAAATTAAAAAATATGTGTAATTCGACGTAGCGAGATCCGGCAAACCACGTCATCAATTGTCTGTTAGAGAAAAATAATGTATATCAAATTGTAACACAATAAAAGTTTGAGATTTTTTTTTATAATAATCTCATGATTAAATTGATCGAAACTAAATGTTGTGTATTTATTTAGAATTAACCCAAAATAAAATAGTGTGAATAATGAATAGTATAAAAAATTTGACTAAGAGAATATATTTAGTGAAAGTTAAAAAACATGTTGATTCTAATTAGGTAATAAGATTGGATCAGTTCAAAACTACGTGAATAAATATGTGATACTATAAAACTTTCAAACTAAGCTACCATGAGAAAGAAGGGAGAAGAAATTGGTGGTGTGGAGGTGGAAATATGTGAAAGAGGATGATCGGAGGAATAGCTTACAAACTAAGCTAGAAATTGGCTCCATAGTACTCCCTATATAACTTCCGTGTCTTTAATTGTTCACTTACATTGCTTTAATTAAAATTAGTGTTAAATTTCAATTAAAGTTGGTATCACTTTTTGGTATTTGTATAGTTACACTGTACAAATAGTGCATAGAAGAATGACTCTTTGTATAATTTACTCTCTCATAATCAAAATAAATGTCATTCTATATTAAAAAAAATACCCCCTCCATCCATGAAAAGTAGTTCTATGGGAGTGGGGCACATATTTTTAAAAAAATGTAGATAAAGTAAGGGTATTATAGGGTATTGTGAGGCCCATTGTGAATAAAGTGATTGTTTGTGAATAAAGTTGATGGCAATTTGAATAATTAAGTGTTGGTTGAAGGGTGATAGTTTACATAAAAGGTATGAGACTACTTTTTGTGGACAAGAAATATAGGGCAAATGTGACTACTTTTTTTTTGTAAAAAAATAAAAAAAACTAAAGTCAAAACGTTAGAAGTGGACCTAATAAAATTGGACGGAGGGATTATTTATTTAGAACAAGAACATATAAAAAAAATAAAAGACAAATATGTAAGTGATCTATTTTTTTAAATATGTGAATGTTAAATATGCAAATACACACTTAAATTGGGGTACATATAATACTTGTGCGCAGAAGGAGTTTGTTTTGTTTTGTTTGGTTGCACGCAGTATACACTCTCACCATGAAAGCATACCGTCCGATCATTCCCATAATCTTTCGCCTCTTTCCTCGCTGTTCCTCTCTCATGGAACCCCTCTCTCTCTCACACACATTCTCCGCCATGTTTTTCTCCAATCAACACATGTTCCCCTTTCCCTCCCCAATCAATTTCACAATTCCATTCCCGGAAAATGGATTCCAAAGACCCGGATCTCGCCGAACTCGACAACCTATCAAACTCCCCCACGCGCCGGAAAGCCCACTCCTACAGCCAGCAGCTGCGGCCCAAGACTGACGGCAACTATAAGCGCAACACGCACCACCCGCGCAAACACAGCCTCGACGAGATCGACATTTTCAGCTCTGCGCCCAGAAAGAACGCCTTCTACGACTCCCGGATTAATGGATCCGACGACGAATGCTTGAATCAAATTTCCGCTAGTTTTCTCACTGAAATTGATAGCCAGAACGATGAACCGCCGCCAGTGGAAGACGGGGAGGCTGTGGATGCTCAGCCGCTGCCCGAGTTTATCGCTAATGGTGGTGGCACTGGGGTGTTTAGGGCTCCTACTAGGGCGGCGGTGCACCCTAGTCGACCGCCATGTGTTGAGCTTAGACCTCACCCTCTCAGAGAAACTCAGGTACTTTTCCTCATTTTGGTTTTCAAAATTTTAATTAAACCAAAGTTTAATGTGATCATCAAATGAGAGAGAGTGTGTGTGTGTGAGTGATGATGATGATACTATTGCTGATTCTTTTGTTCCTACTATTTTTATGTAGCTGCAAATATATATGATGCATGGAGTTCTTCACAGCTTCACAATTTTAAGGGATTAAATTTGTTAGACACTAACTTTAGGGGCTGGAAATGGAAATTTAAGGACACATTTCTTTTGGCTTGCGAATTCAGAATATTAACTTTTACGCTGCAATAATTTGGGCCAATTTTGGGTAAATCGGGCCAAATTGTCACGTGTGTCTTTTGTTGATAACATAGCTGAGTCTTTTGTTCATGCTGATTTTATGTAGCTGCAATATATTTGATCTATTCATTTTACTTCGTGATATTTACAAGATGTAAAAGCAAATTTTCAAATGCTCTGTGTTTTTAATGGATATGTAGAGTTTAATATGTTATGTTTTTGTTCAAGTTTCTGAAGTACATGCTAAAACTGAAATAACCTATCGAACTGTAAAATTCAATTCAATTCAATTCCTTTTTTTTTTTTGGGTTCAGTTTCTGTTTTAAATTTTTGAATTTTTGGTTATTCGGTTCTGTTTCGGTTATATTGAAAAAACTGAATTACCGAACACCAAACAGACATAGGGCAATGTATAAACAAATCTAGATATTTATGCTCAAGTATTATGCAGATATGGTTTATGGGCCCAAATTGTTTTCAACATTTATGATGTATGGTTATTATTGTTGAGCCTATCTTAAGTGGATTTTGTAAGAGCATTAGGGATCCCAAAAGAATAATTAAAAAAAAAAAAAACATAGGTAGTAGTAAGTTTAAGTTATTAACCGAAATTGAACTGATAACTTCGGTTCGGTCTATTCAGCTTTTCATTTAATTTAGTTGATTTTGGTTACCATTAATGAAAATTCGGTTATTTTGGTTATAGAATTTCGGACCCATGCTCACCCCTATATATTGCCCATTGCTCCTTAATGGCAATAAAAAATCGAAAAGTTGCTGATTTCGTACAGGTTGGAAAAAATTTAAAGACAATTGCCTGCACAGAAACACAGCTGTGGGCAGCCCAAGAGTCAGGGGTAAGAGTATGGAAATTTTCAGATGCATTCGAGCCTGGAAACGTTCCGTTGAACGGGAGAAAGGTACACAGAGGGGATGAAGAGGCAGCCCCATTTTATGAATCGCTAAACACGTCTCCAACACTTTGTATGATGGTTGATCATGGGGCCAAGTTGGTTTGGAGCGGACACAAGGATGGTAAAATTCGGTCTTGGAAGATGGACCACCAATTTTCTGAGGTCAATGGCTTCAAGGAAGGTTTCTCTTGGCAGGCACATCGAGGTCCAGTTCTTTCCATGGCCATTTCTTTCTACGGTTCGTACTTTGCCTTCCACGATAACATTTTTGATTTCTCTACAATTGAATGATGTCTGTTGAACTACTGAATGTGAAAACAATGGGAATTTTGCTTCCATATTAACCACTAAAATGCATTTAAAAGATGTTTTAGCAAGTCCTGTCATATTAAGAATTGTCATAAAATGGCTTAATTTACCCTTATTTAAGTTTAAGAGTGGGGCTACTAAGACTAACACCCACAAAAATATGTTATACACACCCCACTAAAATTTAAAAATCAATTTTTTTTTTTACTAAACACACCCCAATTTATTCCTTCCATGCCCTTTTTTCATTTAAAAGTTAAAACCTTATTTCTTCTTACCTATTACTAAACACACCCCACATTTCTAGGGTTTATATGATTTGTAGCGCTTTTTTGAATTGTTAAATGAGTTGTAGTGATTATATTGTACACAAACCATAATAATATACATTGGGTATGATTGCATAAATACATTGAGTTTGATTTTTATTTTGATGTTTTCTGCTGTGATTTTCGCATCTGTGTTTTTTTGCTTCTGTCATGACCATTCGGTCAAAAAATGCGGCCGCGCAACGCACACTGTGTACGGCCGAAACAGCCGCACAAACAGAATTACGGTGATGATAAATTTTATATATGTAGTTTGTAATTTTATATTTCTAATGTTGAGTGAGTGTGCCATGCTATTCGGGTTAATTGTATAAATGTAGTTTGTAATTTTCGTTAGTAGTATAACCATTAACTATTATTATATTAGTTATTATCGGTGATGATAAATTTAGAAGTTGGATTTCAAGAATTATGCTTAGGATAGTGTAGGAAGATGTTGAGTGACGGTTAAATGATGGAGGAAGGGTTTAAGAATGAGGTATTGGAGTGTGGATAACATATGGGGCGTGTTTATAATTTTTTGATAGGTTTAAAAGGACTACTTAGTAAATTTACTTATGTCTATTTTTGTTTTAAAATATTTGGGGTGTGTATAACATATCATGGGATGTTAGTAGCTCCACTCTAAGTTTAATCACTAGAATTTTCATCTTTTCTGTATTATCTCTTTCTTCATATGAGTAAAAATATGTTTTAGAAATGTGTTTTTTGTGATTTCCCAGTACATGTGAAACATTTAAACTATTTACTTCCTCTTGTCTACTTTAACTCTCTTTCTAATAGAGAAATTTTATCCCGAAATATTTGTCATTTTGCACTACCCAAAAGAATTAAATTGTCAGATTCCAATTTTTTCCCTCTACTTTATTTTTTTATATTCCCTCCGTCCCGTGATTATTTGCACACTTTCCTTATTTGGATGTCCCAAGATTATTTGCACACTTTCCTTATTTGGATGTCCCAAGATTATTTGCACATTCTTAATATGGAAATACCTCACAAAATTAATACATCATTTTATTTTCAAAATTGCCACCCTCTTTTTACATACATTTTACTGTACACCTCACCAAATCACCTAAAATACCCCTCATTTATCTTACATCACCAACCACTACATTCACTTTTCTTAAAAATTGTGCCGGTCAAACCATGCAAATAATTCCGGGACGGAGGGAGTAATAGCTAGTAATAGCTATTCAATGATTTTCTTAATCTGTGTGAAATATCCTTAAACATCAATTAAAGTGTACCAGGGGTGGTAATATAAAAGAGTAAGTACTAAATAAGTGCATTTGACGAAGATTAATGAAAATTATCTCTTGAATTCTGAAAAGGACAATTATTTTTGAATTTTTTTTATCTCTAAAACGACAGTTATTTTGAGCCGGAATAAGGGTTACTTTGTGATCGAGAGTCTCTATTACATCTTTCCATTTAACCTTGCTTTCATTTCTTATGACTTCTTGGCTTGGATCCAGGTGATATATGGTCAGGTTCAGAGGGTGGTATTATAAAGCTGTGGCCATGGGAATCCATAGAGAAATCTCTTGCCCTATCACCCGAGGAAAGACGAATGGCTGCTTTGTTGGTCGAAAGAGCGGTTGTTGATTTGAGAGCTCAAGTTACAGTTAATGGACAATGCAATCTTTCCTCTTCTGATGTGAAAATTTTGTTATCAGACAATGTCAAAGGCAAAGTGTGGGCTTGTGGATCACAATCCTTCTCTCTATGGTACGCTGTTTTAACATATTTTTTGTGCTTGAAAAATGTTGCATTATCTTATTTTAAACGAATTGAGGGTGTGTGTCGTCATAACTCACAAGTGATTAAAATTATTTTTTGTACTAAATTTAAAAGTAGGTAGTAGTGAACTAGTGATTGCACAGTTTGCACTAAAAGTGATTATAATCAAAAGCTGGTCTATGACTGTTTCTCATAATCACCTTAAAAGTGATTATATAATCAGTTAAGGGTGTGTTTGCAGGCTCTATTACAACTTCCAGAATCAATTTTTTTCAAAAGCTGTGAGGAGTAGCTTTTGGAAAAAAAGTGATTCTGGAGCTTTTGATAAAAAGTGAATTTGGAGCTTTTAAAAAAAGTTACCCTGGTTCACTTTGTAGAGTTTGCAAACACCACCTAAAAGCTGCAGAGAGACTCTATTTTTTTAAAGAAGTGCTTCTCACCCCTCAATTGTGTTTGCAAATACACCCTAAATCATACCATGGGTAATGCTATAAGATTTGAAAAGCCAATTGATCACTTTCCCCTGTTCATATAACTTTGCTAATTACCTTAACGATTTCGTAACTCAGGAATGCTCGTACGAGGGAACTTTTAAAAATATTTAACATAGAGGGTCAAACGGACAATCGTGTTGAGGCGCCATCATCCTACGACCATGCAGTTGAAGACGAGATGAACGTTAAGTTCGTAACAAAAAACAAAAAGGACAAATCCCAAGGCTTTTTGCAAAGGTCTCGTAATGCAATCATAGGTGCTGCAGATGCTGTACGTAGAGTTGCAAAAGGGGCAGGAGCCTTAGTTGAAGATACTAAAAAGACAGAAGTTATAGTGCAAGCAGCCGATGGTGTTATCTGGACGGGATGTTCAAATGGATTATTAATCCAATGGGACGGAAATGGAAACCGTTTAAATGATTTTATCCGTCTTCCATCTTCCGTTCAGAGCTTCTGCGCTTATGGGTCAAGAATATGGGTCGGGTATGCAAGTGGTATGATCCAAATACTAGACCTTGACGGAAGTATAATAGCCGGTTGGGTTGCACATAATGAGCCCGTTACAAAAATAGTCATTGGCAATGGATGTATTTACAGCTTAGCAACTCATGGTGGTATACGAGGGTGGAACATATCGTCACCTGCGCCTATGGATAACATAATACGGGAAGAATTGTCTAAAAGTGCAGACTCTTATACAAGACAAGAGAATATAACTATTTTAGTCGGTACGTGGAATGTTGGTCAAGGTCGAGCAACTCATAATGCTCTTATGTCATGGTTAGGCTCTGCAGTATCAGATGTCGATATTGTGGTCGTTGGGCTGCAAGAAGTGGAGATGGGTGCGGGTTTTCTTGCAATGTCGGCAGCTAAAGAAACTGTAAGCACGTAATCAGTTTATTATTTTTGTTATTGCCATTTTCATGATAATACACATCGGATAGAAATGTGTTCTGGTAACAAATATACCCTCCTGTTCATATACTGTACTTGATGTTTTAGGTGTCAAATGTTGCAAATTATTTGATGTTTTGCAGGTTTCAAAGTTGATGGGTAATTTTTTCTCAATTTATACCCTTATACTACCTTCATTTCATAATATGCATCTTTTTATCGATTTACAATAAAATTAAGGAAGATAAATTTTAGACATGTATACCCTTCATCAATTAAAGAAAAGAGTAATTTATGGTATATGAAAAGTATTAGAGATAATTGAAGAATTAAAGGTAGATGAAGAATAAAAATATCCTTAATTAAATACTAAGGCTATGTTTGTCTATGCATTTGAGGGGATTTAAGGTGGATTTGAAATAAAGTAAAAGATGTATTTGGACTTTGTATATGTTTGGAAGTGTGGATTTTGTAGAATTTGATAGGGTAGGATTTTGAAAAAGTAGATGATAGTGAGATTATTATGTTGTAAAAAGTACTTTTGAAATGATTGAATGAATGTATATTGATTGATGTGTTATAAAAGGAGGGAGTATTGAGTTGTATAGATGATAGATGATTGATAGCGTATTGAAAATTGTGTTTGAAAAGGTAAGATAGATGTATTATAGGGATATTATAGAGTAGGGTTTTAGAGGATGCACTTCACGCTCCAATTTATGGATGATTCTGTTTCTCCTTTTGAAATCTTATACCAAAACCCGGATAAACAAACAAGGATTTGGAAGTGGCTTGAGAAACCATAAACAAACATATCCTAAGAGATCTTAAGTGGGGGTAAATTGGGAAGATGTTGGAGAAAAATAGTTAAAAGGACAAATAAATATCCCATTAGATTGCCCCTTCGACTTTGGCACAGGATTTAATGTGAGTTGTTTATTAATATTATAAAGGATAAACTGATAAAGTAACTTTTTGTTGAAGGTGTATTAGTCAATTGAGGAGAATAAGACAAAAAAAATGCTTTTGTGTGAGAAAAGTAATGGCATTTGGTGTAATTTTGAGATATTTGAAGGAGATAATTGGAAAGAGTAAAATTACTTTTTTGCCATTTTAGGAAGGGGAAATCTGTTATGGTATGGACCAAAATGGAAGAGGGGCAATCTAATATGGGACGGAGGGAGTATTACTGAGATTTGGATTAACCGAGACTAATTCCAAATTTCATTTCCCCATCTTTGAGAATGTGTTTCGTCTTTTCTAAGTGCTACTGTCTATTTTAGGTAGGACTTGAAGGAAGTTCTGTCGGGCAATGGTGGCAAGATCACATTGGCATGGCTTTGGATGAAAAATCGACCTTTGAACGTGTAGGTTCTAGGCAGCTGGCTGCCTTGCTGATTGCAATTTGGTAAGACTAAAACATGATGATGAAAACTTTTGAAGCATATCCAAGAAAACCCTGTTTTTCATCAGGTTTTCTTGTTATTTTTTGTTGGAATATTATAGGTGGTGTTCATCGTTCCTTTCAGGGTGAGAAAAGAACTTAGGACCCATGTCGGTGATTTGGATGTTGCAGCAGTTGCATGCGGTTTAGGTCGTGCAATCGGGAATAAGGTAACTCTGTCGTTTGATCTTCACAAGCTAAGTTTTTTAGGCTCAATTCTTTTGAAGGTAAATTGAAAAAATGCCCACTAACGTTGGACTTACCGACTTAGTATGAAAATGCCCACCAACTTTGCAATTATAAGAAAATGCCCTTATTTTTTAAAAAGTGGGTAAAAATGTCCCGCAACCGGTTGTATAATGTTACTGAGCATTTTTGTCAAGTTTTGTTGCCTGACTGGCTTATTCTAAATTGCCACCTCATCGTTTACCGTTTGTGTAACTTGGTCTGGATATACCCTTCTTTAAATCCATTATATCTTAGACAGTGTTAAAATGTTCGATGACAAATTCACTTGCAGGGAGGTGTAGGATTGCGGTTGAGAGTATTTGATCGAATTTTATGTTTCGTAAATTGTCATTTTGCTGCACATTTAGAAGCAGTTAACCGCCGGAATGCTGATTTTGATCATATATATCGAACAATGACTTTCAGTAAATCATCAAACTTCTTTAACAACGCCGCTGGTATGCTGCGACACCTCCTATTCTTGTCTCGCTATCTTCTCTTCTCCATATTAATATTTCGGCTGCTTTATTCGTTTGGCTTGCCGTGGATCCTCTGTTTTGCAGCTGGTGTTTCATCGGCCAATCAAATGCTCCGTGTTAATGTACGCTTATCATATAATTCTTGAAAGGGATTATTAATTTTCTTGTCCCCTAACTATAGCTTACTTTGATTTTAGTCACCATAACTTTTGCATTTTGATTTCAGTCCTAAGTCCTAACTTTATATTTTTCAACTTTTCCGTCCCTTGGCCGGTGCAGGTAACCCAGCCGGTAACTACTGACTTGGCACTATTTTTTTTTTTAATTTCAATTTCCACGTCAGCAGTTGCCGGTCGGGTTACCTGCCCCAGCCTGTTAAGGGACAAAAAGTTTTAAAATATAAAGTTAGGGGACTAAAATCAAAATGCAAAAGTTATGGTGACTAATATCAAACCCTTCTCAAATTTCGTTATCTTTCTCAGTCCTACTTGTGGCCAAAGTAATGATTTTCGTTCGATTTACTTATGATAGGCTACATCAGGTAATCCTGATGAGGCAAGGCCTGATCTTGCGGAAGCGGATATGATCATGTTTAATGGCGATTTTAATTATCGTCTATTTGGCATTACATATGATGAAGCAAGGGACTTAGTTTCTCAACGTAGCTTTGATTGGCTCCGGGAGAAAGATCAGTTACGGGCAGAAATGAAGGCCGGTAAAGTTTTCCAAGGGATGCGCGAGGCGATCTTTAGATTTCCTCCCACTTACAAGTTTGAAAAAGGAAAACCGGGTTTAGGAGGTAATGTTCGACTTATTTAATTCCAAAATGCTGTTTTTCCTCGAGGATTTATGAACAAAATCTTTATGTCTTAGGTTATGATTCGGGAGAGAAGAAAAGAATCCCGGCTTGGTGTGACAGAGTCCTTTATCGAGACAATAGGTCAGGCCCAACAAAAGAATGCAGCTTAGACTGTCCAGTAATCGCCTTCATATCACAGTAGGCTTTCTTTTCCTAAGACTTCTTTTGCCTTCTCTTTGTGGTTATGTTCGTTTATTAATCCGTATGCTTTGAAGCTACGACGCTTGCATGGATGTGACGGAAAGTGATCACAAGCCCGTCCGTTGCAAGTTGAATCTTTCAATTGCTCATGTCGATAAAACAATAAGGAGACAGGAATTTGGGAATATCCTCCGTTCCAACGATGAAATCAAATCTTGTCTGGAGGCGCTTCGTTTTGTACCGGAAACAAGTGTTAGCACAAATAACATAGAGTTGCAAAACCAAGACACATTCAACCTGAAAATCACCAACCGAAGTGGCGAAGAGACCGTCTTTTTCCAAATCATCTGTGAAGGCCAATGCAGCATCAAAGCGGATGTTGCAACACCAGAGTATCGCTCAAGAGGGTCCCTCGGTTTTCCACGTTGGCTCGAGGTACTTTCAAGTTACTTATAACTTTGAGGGTATATTGAAAAAAAAATGCAAATGATCTTTGAACTATCTAACATGGCCAGTAACTTTGCAATTTATAAAAAGGGTTTTTGTATTTCTTTTAAGGTTTGGAAAGTCCCTCATGTAAAGTTTTGAGTGGTGAAACAGGTGACACCAGCAGCTGGAATGATCAGACCGGATCATGTAGTAGATGTATCGATCCATCACGAAGAGACGCACAAGTTGGAGGATTTGGTCGAGGGAGTCCCGCAAAACTGGTGGTCAGAAGACACGAATGATAAGCAAGTAATCTTGTTGGTGATTGTAAGAGGTATTTGTTCCACTGAGCACAAGACTCATAGAGTAACCATTCGACACTTCTTCTCAGGGAAGTCGCTTCAATTAGAGCAAAAAATCAATGCCCGAAGATCAGAAAATCCAAGCCACAAATCTTTCTGAGATAGCTTAGCTAGGTTCTTTACGCTTAATACTAGACAAATTTAACTTTAGACTTCGGGTGACTACAACGTGTATACTCCACTCGTATGATTCTGGATTGTTATCGTAACCAGAAGGTGCGTATAGTGATCGATCATAGGCAAATTTTGACTGTTGAGCAATAGATAATATAGAAGAAGAATCATTGCAATTTTGAGCTCAAGATGAATTTATTTGGTTTTAAGCTTGCAAGGAATTTAGTTTATATCAATACTAACTAGTGTCAACCATTGGATTTGAATCTCCTACATTTCTTTTGGTAAATTTTGAAGAGAGATAAACACATAATAAAATAATGAGTGAAAATACAAAAATATGGGTCCGTCTCTCTTTGAAATTTACCTAAAGAAATCAAGAGGATACATGTCTGTTAACCATCAACAGTCGACACATTTAATCAATAATGAACACAAAAGATGTGGCCTGCTGCAAATCTTGAAAGGGGGATGGAAGTTGGGAATCTTGGTTCCACAAGTCTCTCTATTTTTATCTTTTTGCCCAAAACACAAGTTGCTCGTATTTTTTCACATCTTATTTCATTATATGGATGATTTACATATGTCATATTAAAAAATAATCAACGTCCTATAATATTGAGGACGACACGTTTTAAAAATCTAGTAGAATGAAATACCAGTGTAACACGAAAAGTGGAATAGGGTAACCGGACCGCACTATGTGTGGGTTGACCTAAAAACTTGTTCATAGAATAACTCTTTAGATTGAAACAAGGACAAAGATACAAACTCCTTCATATGTAATGTAATAGAATACATATGTTACATTCAACAATATGCTTATTTAGGAGTTGATCTTCACTTGGAGAAATCCACATCTAGCCTATAAACAAACAAACAAACAAACAACGTACGACTAGTCGATTGTCGTCTCCTCGTCATCTCAAGCAATTATTCGGCAAGATTATGCCGCTCGAGGTTCCTCGGACATTTTTGCAGAAAGATTGTGCTTTTGTTGACTTGATATATGTGAGCTTTATGTCTCTTAGTTTGATGGCAGTGCAAGGATTTGAAGGGCTACAATCAAAGGCCATAGCAATTGGTGTTGCTGATGTTCCTTGTATATTTTGGTATGTCACTTGACTAATCTTGATTCCTGAACTCTGTCAAAATTGAAACAATTAATACATTTAAAAAAAAAAAAACATGTTTTAACATCTTATACTATATATATAATATATATAGTACTATTGAGAATATTAAACAGGAAAGATAATTTTATTAATGAGTAGAAACTGTAGAATGATGATCACCCAAAACAAATCTCTTCATATATAATCTCTCATTCTGTTTACTCCCTCCTTCCCGTGATTACTTGCACACTTTTCTTATTGGGACGTTCCAAAATTACTTGCACACTTTTAATATGGAAATACTCCACAAAATTAATAACCTCACAACATCATTTTATTTTCAAATTTGCCACTCCTTTTTTCCATACATTTCACTTTACACATCATCAAATCCACTTTACACATCATCAAATTACCTAAAATACCCCTCCTTTATCTTACACCATCAACCACTAAATCCACTTTTTTTAAACAACGTGCCGGTCAAACTATGCAAGTAATTCTGGGACGGAGGGAGTATAAATTTTTCATTTTGTCATTTTAGTCCGTTCGTTTTTTAGCTTTCCATACATTTTTTATCAAATATCTTCTAATTCTTTATCCTTACACTACACTCTATATTTTACATATTTTTTTCTCTCTCAATCATATCATTTGTACTATATTTATTATTCAATTTTTTTTAATCTATGTTTCAATAAATAGTGAAAACTTATAAGCTTGATGGAGGGAGTATAAAATATAGAAGGGGTATCTATACAAAAGTGGACCACCGAAAATAAACCTAAAACAATTTTTTTTTTGTATTTATACTCACTCCGACCCTTTAAAAGTTGTTCATTTGTTTTTTACGAATTGATTAAAGAATATAGTATTATACTATGTGTAGTTGGTTGCTAAGTTAATAAGCGATAGTAAAAGAAAAAGGTAGAGAGGGGTATGAAAGAGAAAAGATGGAGTGATATAGAGAGTGTTGCTAAAATAACTTTTGGTGGGTCGTTCAAAATGATAAAATGAGTAATTTTCGAAGGGACGGAGAGAGTATTTATTACTCCCTCGGTCCAATTTTATTATGCCCACTTCTCCGGACACGGATTTTAATGAATATTGATTAGTTTATTCATAAAGTAGATAAGTTGAGGGTATGATGGAGTATTGTGGGGTCCATTTGTAAATAAATGATTGTTTATTAATAAAGTGAATTGTAAAGTGAGTTAACAAGTGATGGTAGGAGGTTGGAGATAAAATAGTATGAATAGTATTGTTTACAAAAAGGGTATGAGCATAATAAAATTGGACAACTAAAAAAGGAAAGTTTGAATAATGAAATTGGACGGAGGGAGTAAATGATATCCTCTTCGTCTAAATTCATTGTGATCATTGTTACGAGTATGAGTTTTAGTAAATAATGATTAGTTTATGTATAAATTAAATGGCAAAAACTTGTATGAGACCGTCTCACGGATCTTTTTCTGTGAGACGGATCCCTATTAACTTATATTTTAAAAATTTGGGTAGGATAATTCATATTTTTTTTCCAGATTTTAGTTTGTAAAAAAAATGATAATGTTTAAGTGAAAAGTGATAATATTTTAAATAAAAGTGACAATCACTTTTTGTTCAAACATTATCACTTTTTATATATTAAGGCCGTCTCACAGATCTCATTCTGTGAGACGTCATCAGTAATCCAAATTAAATATATTGGGGGAGGGAGTGATGAAGTATGATAAGATTTATTTATAAATAAAATGAATTGACGATTGGTATAAATAAGTAATGTATATAATTGTGATACTTACTTGATTTGGACAACCTTGGTTATTGGGGCAGTAATTTTGGTCAATAATGATTGGGTTTTCAACGTTGTTCATAACGATGTTTCGATAGTTTATATTTCTGACAAATCCCTTACTGGGCCTGGCCCATGCTTTTATCCGAAGCCCATTATCTGATCCACTAAAAACCGAATTTATCAACGTTACATTTTCCACACCATCTTCGTTTAAATCACGCCCCAAACTCCCGATGCTGTCAAAACATGCAACTTATATCAATATTATACATTTATACCTATTTTAATATTGTTGCTACATAATTTTAATAAAATATAAAACATATTCAAAAGTTTACTATTTAAATAAAATAAGCATATTCTTTGTGTACCAAAAAACAGAACTGGACACATTTTTTATTGACGGAGGAAGTACTTTTTAGCTAGATAAGTTATAATGACAAGATTTTCGTCATTAAATGTCAATTTTTTTTTTTGTAGTGTACACAACATGAAAAAATACACTCGATGACTCAATTGTGTAAATATTAAATGACCAAAAATACATTATTTGTGATTTAATTTGAATCAGTTAAAATATCTTAGTTTAATTATAGATATTTAAACATATCTAATCCAAATAAAAGCAATTTATGTTTTTTTAACTCATTAAATAATCATTTTAAGAGAATTAGCTGTTATGACCAATATAAGACTAATTTTCGGCCAAATTCGATTTCTAGCTAGCAAATATTTGAAATTTTGAAAAGAAAAAAAAAGGGTTTTAAACTCCCTCCCTTCACCAATTTTTGACACAAGTTGTTAAAGAAATATAATATTAAATGTGTGGTGTTGAGATAAAGAAAAATGGAAAAGTTAGAAACATGTAGAAAAGAGAAAAAGTAGAGATACTGCTGAGTGTTGAAAAAAAAAAGTAACTTTTAGTGTAACGTCCAAAATGACAAAATATTCGAAATATAAAATATCCAAACATTTCTAATTAAGGAACAAGAAGAGTACCTCACACCATGTCCCGGGCCACATTGAATTTTCTCAATCCACAAATTCCTAGTCCCAGGCCCGATGGATATACAATCATCCCCCGTTCGGATGACGCTATTAGTGATAGTGACTCCGGTGGAGGATTGAACGTGAATCCCATCAGTATTAGGGCTTAGATCTGGTGCTATAATCCTCACATTATTCACTTTCACATTCTTGCAACTATTGATCACAAGGTGCATTAACTGGCTATTAATCGAGGTTAAGCCGTTAATTTGAGCATCATTAACCCAATTAAATGTGATCGACTGCAAGTAATATATGAAACTTGATTAATTAAGATTTAAAATATATAGGGGCATGATACTTATTGACAGGGGCGGAGCCACACTGGGGCCAGGGGGCCCAGGGCCCCCCCCACCAATTTTTATTTTTATTTTTTATATATACTCCACTTGTCCCGTAATTATTTGTACACTTTTTTTTTATTGGAACGTCAAAGGATTATTTACACACTCTTAATATGGAAACACCCAACAAAATTAATACCCTCCCAACATCATTTTATTTTCAAAATTGTCACACATTTTTTGCATACATTTTATTTTACACCTCACCAAATCATCCAAAATATTCATACTTTAAAAATTGTGCCGATCAAATCGTGCAAATAATAGAATATTGGAACACATTAATGTATTAATTAAAAGACATTTACAATCGAAGAAATAAAATGTTTTTTGAATTTAATATTTTAGTAATTTTTAAATTGTTTCGCTTAATTTTGAATCGAACTATCAAATTAAAACTTCAAAACAAAATGAAAGTTAGCTTGTTCAATTTAATTTAATGAAATTTATTAACAATTTTATCATTAAAATTTGATGAGTATAATAAGTACATACGGAATATTATTTTATTTTTAAAGTAATGTAACTAATGTTAATCGGGCCCCCCTATCGAGATTTTCTGGCTCCGTCACTGCTTATTGATAACCTAGCTAGTTGCATGTAAGAAAAGTTTAATTATTTTAAAATACATGTATTTAAATAATAATTTAAACTGATTATTACTCCTACATTTGAATAAATTATAATTGCTTACCCTAGCACCGGAGGGGCAACTTTGGCCGGAAGTCTTGCATTGCCATAATCCAGCACCATTAGCATCAAGAGATCCTCCAATGACGGAAAGTCGATTAACCTGAATAAATAAAATCCAATAATCGGGATTTCCTATAACACGATGATCCATGGGAGCTATTAGAGTACCATCTATTTGAACCTTAATCGAACTTTTACATGGACCTCTGAACTCCGCAGACCTTATTAGGTAACGTCCTTTTGGGACGTAAATAGTCGACGCCACACTTGAAGTGCACGCCGACGCCCAAGCCTTAAGGAAGGGCTGAGTTGAATCGGTTTTGCCATCGGGTTTTGCACCAAATTTCAGCACGTTAAATGTTGCTGCACCTTGTGCATTGCTAAACCTTGAGGATAGGAAATGAGAGAGGAAAATGATATAAATTAGGGAAATCATATTTGTAATTAATTTTGGCTAATTAAGAGTATGATGAAAGAAAAGAGACGGTTAGGGTACTATTTATATGAGGTTTGAGGTTTTCTAACTGTCATTTCAATTTGATTAATTATAATTTATTAATTGGGTTAAATAATTTGGTTTAAATATATATAAAGTTAATTTATTTTTTGTCAACGTCATGGCCTACATCAACTTATTCATATTATGATATGTACGGCTTCATGTGATAAGCTATTGGGGTGGAATTTTTGCTTAAAAATCATGTGAGGGGTACCGGTACAATATAATTAATTATAAAAATATAGATATTAATATATTATAAATAAAAGAGTATCAACTTGTTGAAGCTTGCCCTTCAAAAAAAAAAAAATTGTTGAAATTTGCACATGGAATTTCATTGACTGGTTATAGATTCAATCATTGGTCGTACAAGTTCGAGTTTCTATAGGATAATAATGGTTATTCATTCTTTAAAAAAAAAGAAAAAAACTCCCAACTTCCCCTACTTGGTTATTCATCCCTTACTAGTTTTCTCATGCCCAAAATAATAAAAGAACAACTCAAACTCTTTTAAACTATTCCATGTTAAACGAAGCGAGCTCCTCGTGAGCTTGACTCGACTTGACTCGTTAACGAGTCGAGCTCGAACTCGTTAGATACTCGAATTATTAACGAGTCGACTCGAAACCAACTCGTTAGATTCAATATCTAATTCTTTTATTTTAATTTCATTAGGCTCGACTCGACAGGTTCGTTAGGTTCACTAACGAGTCGAGTCAGACTCATTAATTATTTTGCTCGTCAATATAATCAAACCAAGTCGAACTCGGCTCGATAAGAGCTTGAACTTCAAGTACTTAGTCGGCTCGAATAACAGCTCTAGTGCTCTACCCACGATACTATAATAAGCAACTTTCACATTAAAATACAAAAGACTTTCATACTCTACTAATAAATATCTCTCACGTTAAATTCGGAGTGGGTTTTGTGTGCACACAAATCACTTGAATCCCTAAGTTCATTTGAACCCAATGATATATTGATTCTTCTGCTTTATCAAAATTCTTATTCTTTTTGTAAAAAGCTTAAGGCAAAATAGAGTTTATACCCAAAAGAAAAGAAAAAAAAAAAAACTATCAAATCTACCCAACATCGAAACAAATACATAATACAATAATCCAGAAAAAAAAAAAATCACACATGCAAATTGAAATTAATTAATACACCCAACTCGAACTGATTATAGAGCTAGACTACAACTCTTATACGTAGTAAATATTATTCAGGCGAACTCTTTTCTTTAAAGTAATGCAGTTTAATTAGTACTTAAAGTAATACTGTTTAACATATGAAATATCAAATTTTAAAAAAGTTTGAGTTTCAATGTTTATTCCAAAATTTCCATAAATAAAGTTCATCGGTGTTTTTGTCAATTATTATCATTATTTTTATTAGGATTCACACATAGAATTATTTATTGTTATAATAGAATTATATATATAGTTGACGAAGAATTTGTACATGCATGATTGAGTAGTTTAGTCAATGTAATTTAAGGTACAATAATAAGTAGGGGCAAGTACATGCAATTAGGGGAATACGTAGATAATTAGTACGGCAATAATAGGAGAAGGTTTCGATTAATTCACATGGAATTATCCCGCAGGATTATTAGGCACAATTATAGGGAAGATTAATCATTGTCACTTTTCATGTGCATGTAGGATCATATATCACACAGATAAGGCTGGCTGTACATGAGTCGAGCCGAACGCGACGTAGTTCAAAAAATGTTTGGAATATTATCGAGCTTTGAAATTATTGTTTAAACTTGTTTGATAATTAATCGAGCCGATCGAGCTCGAACGAGCTTTAATTGAGCCGAACACGAGCCGCGCGAGTTCGAGTAGTTTGACATTTTTACACTAATTTCATCTTTATTGACTTATCGAGCTTGAGCTTCAAATTGTACCGAACATAAACATATGTTCAAGCTTGTTTGATATCTATGTCGAATCGAGTTCAAACGAGCTTTTACCAATCGATCTCGAATCGAGTATGGAATAACTTGATTTGATTTTCAGTCCTACGAATAAGTGCAACGTACAATGACAAATAAAAATGTATATAAAAGGAAAAAAAAAACTAAAACTCATAAGATCACAAGTCGGACCAAAGATCGGAGTGTCATTAAAACTATGCTCGTAAAAACTTTTTTTAGAGATAAAATTCGAGGCCTAGGAGAAAATTACACCCCTCTAAACCAAACAAGACAGAGAACAACTCGAAAGATAAATCAAACCTAATAAACTAAACACGTTACTCTAAGTAAAACAAATTATTTGTGCAAGTAATTACTGATAATCTCAATCAGAGTACACTTAGTGAAACATTTATAAAATTAAAGTTATAACATAAAATTATAAACAAAATGGATGACCTTGGCTTATGGTTGGAAATTTTTGCTATTTTAATTTCCATCGAAGAATGAATAAATGACATATGTTATGTTAAAAAATTATTATAGGTAAAAATATAAAATATGATTGCGGGTTAAACGGACTAAAGTCTTATCCGGTTAACTTTTAATGATCCGACAAAAGTCGAGACTTAAATCTAACTTAGCGGGCCACGGACTAAACGAGCCACAAATAAAAAATTAGAAAATAGAAGTTTTTTAAAACAATTTACGTGCTTTATAAATTTAGCAGTAAAGATTCAATTTCTTCGAAGTTTTTTCACTATTGCATATGAACTCATGACTTGAACTCGTTTGTCGCTTCTACGTCGAGCCCGTGGTTGCTATTTTAATTTCCATAGTATGAATGAATACCACGTGTTATGTTAAATAAATATTTTATATATCATTACTAATTAAATAAATTTAATTAAGCGGACATTTAAGTTAATTAAACGCCCATGTGAAATCAATTAGGTAATTAGTTAAATCATTAATGGATGGCCATGCTGGTTTGGTCATCTATTCATGCCCAAAATTGGTTAATACAAACTTTAATTTAATCAACATTCAACAATACTTGTGGTTAAAAGTCATTAAAATATGTAACAATGCACATGTACAATTACAACCGATTTTCTTAAAAAAACAAAAAAACTCACAAATTAGCTAGCTAGTTTCTAGGATACATACGTCAATTTGTAGCTGAGAAAAAGAAAAATATTTAACAATTAAATCACATAAAATTTTATGAGACTATCAAACGACTCAAACTTTAATTGATATAGAACGTTTACGCACTCAATCACTGGAAATAGAATTTACCTCACTTCACTCGTGATCTTAATTATACAACTCAAAGATGAACATAAATCTTACAATTTACAACTATAAGTGTTTTGTATACTATCCATGGTGATTGCAGTAGTTAACAACGTTTGTTATCCGTTGTAACAACCCATGGGCCAAGTTAGAGCCTAACCGAATGAAAGTTATTCCCCTTGTTAGTTGAAACAACTTGTAACGGCTTCTTCAGAAGACTTGTCCAGAAACACATACATAAAATCGAATACTGGTCTCTCTTCATCCTCGATCAATACAAGCAACTTGAGGGTTCGACAAGGCCAGCCGTGGTTCCAGCTGCATTTGAACACATGGCTCGAGCCGGTTTATTCATATACTTTAGGTTAACGTTTACTAATCTAATCCCACGGCATGGACTCGTCTTGCTACAATCAAATTTCATAGCCACTTCTGTAGCCGATGTGCCTCGAATGTCTTGATAAGCAACATCACTGATTTTCACACCAGATACCTAATGCATATATACGAAAATATCAAATATTAATATTGATTTTGTTTTAATAAAAACATAGATCAGAGAAAGAGAGGAATTAACCTGGTGAGGACAATTTTTGTTATTTGGACAATAATTTTGATCAATTACAATTGGATTTTGAACATTGGACATGGTGGCATGTTGGAAGAGAACATTTTTTACAAACCCTTTGCTTGGTCTCCCCCATGTTTTTATCCTTAGCCCATTTTGTGTATTCACAAATCTTACATTTCTCACTGTCACATTTTGTACACCAGCCTCTTTGAAGTCTTTTCCTAGACTTCCAATACTGCAATTATTTCAACAAAATTAAGAATTATATATGAATTTAGACTAAATAAATAAATCGATTCTTAAATGTTTAAAGATGATTGTCATCTAAAAGAAGTTTAAACTTGTAGAGAGGTGAACAATTAATTCTTGTACATTAATTCCTCTCGTGGGGCCGGGAGGAGGCCCAGGAATTGAATGATTTTTTAAAAACAATATTGCAATTTTAGCATTTTCTGAATAAATTAATAGGAGTTACCTAATGCCATGGCCGGGGCCGCAACCGACATTATCGATCAACAAATTGGTGGCGCCGGGCCCTATCGAGACGCAGTCGTCTCCCGTGCCGATTTTAGAGTTCGAAATAGTAACACTCTTAGACAATTGAACGTGGATTCCGTCAGTGTTTGGACTATTTCCGGGGGCCAAAACAGTCACTCCGTGCAACATGACATTTTCGCAACCATTGATCACTATGTGGTACAATTTGCTATTTAGGGATGTCAATCCAATTACCGCCACATTTCTCGAATTGGAAATCCCCAATGTCTACACGAAAATGAATAAATAAAATAAATTAGTTGAAAACTCGATTAATTAATTTATTTCTCAATGAATTAATTAATAAACATTATTTAAAAAAAAAAAACCGTCACCCTCCACTCCATCACTAACCTAATCAAGCAACTCCAACAAATATGAATCATACCACATGAAAAAAACCGCTTACCTCCAAAATCGGGGTGTTTGCAAGAATCACTTTTTATTAAAAAAGTGAGTTTTAAAAATAAGTAATTTTAAAAGCAGTTTCCAGTTTAGACACCTCCGGAAAATTGAACTCATTATAAGCTTCAATTAAAAAAAGAAGAAGGAAGAAAAAAGGACAATACCGTGACACCACTAGGACAACTTTTGCCAGAGTTCTTGCAAGCCCACAAGGCGGCGCCTTGGCCGTCGAGAACACCGCCACGTATGGAAACGCCGTCGACCCATTCGAAAAGGAGCCAATTTTCGGTGTTTCCGATGGCGTTGTAGTCGGAGGGGGCGATTAGGGTACCGCCGACGAAAAATGTTATGGCTTTGTTTTTGCATGGACCTTGGAAATGTAGGGGTTTGATCAAGAATCGGCCTTGTGGAATATAGATTGTGGATGGTTTTGTTGAGGTACAAGCTAAGGACCATGCTTTTGATAAAGAATTTGTTGAGTCAATTTTGCCATTAGGGTTTGCACCAAAGTCTAAAATGTTGTATGTGGTGGAAATGGCAAATGATTGGTGGAGACATAAGAGGAAAAATATTGGAAAAAGAATGGTTTTAGGGTTTGCCATATGGTTTGTAATGATTTTGTGTGTGAAAATTAAATTAAGAAGATGGGATGTTGTGGAAGTTTAAGGGGGAATTTATACTTGAATTTTGAACTAATTAAATAAAAAGGTGGGTGGGTGGCCGGGGGGGATTAGAATTGGAGGTAAGAAATGGACGAAACAATTTTAACCAGTAATTCAAATTAAATTAGTATGAGTAATTTTGAATTTAAATGTGGATGCATGAATGTAAATAAATTTGAATTTTTATTTAATTAATTTACTTATAAGCATACCTTACGAGTAAATTCAACCGTGGTCATTCCTATTCTTAATCATTTTACTCTAAAATATTTGTTTTTCTAAAGTGTTTAATTTCATTCTTTTTAATAAAGTGGAATGTTTTATGTATTTCCAATTACACCTTTTTAATTATGGAATAAAATTTAGCACGTACCACCATTTATTCAGTTCATACTCACCGTTTATTGGAGTATTATTTTTGTGTGTACCACCATATACATATATATATATATATATATATATATATTAAAATTTAATTCAACTCGTAAGATCATTTTTAAAGACCGTAAATTCAGACAGTACTACTTTTTTTTTTTTTTTACTTCATTAAAGATATAATGGCCTAAAAAATATTATAATTTCAAACTCTGTGACTCAATTATTTTCCAAATTGAGCTATTAATAATTATCGTATAACACAAGAAACTTCTATTTAAGGGTCGGTGTGGGTGGTTAAGGATAACAAGTAAGAATAGAAAAAGGGAGCAATTTTAACCACACATATTAAATTTGATCCACACGAATAGAAAAATGGAATCAATTTTAATTACATGAACGTATACATGTTTTATATTTACTGAGAATCCAGTTTCTTTTGTTATTTAATTTATGTAATAAGTATTATGCTATGTGTCATGGTGACGTCATTAATATACATTAAACTTCAATGTATTATTTTAAAATTGGTCTCACAAGAAATATTTCATTTACTTTTGGAACTTATGCTCAAAAATTATCCTTTTATATGTATATTTTAATTGTAAAACTGATTCCAAAAATTCATTTTTTTTACAGAGTTATTGGTTAAAAAAAAATCACTTTGCAGTGACATTATTCTTGTGAGATTACTTTGAGATAAACCCGATAACGTTACTGTCTAATCATAACCTAACTAATTTTTAATTATTTTCTTACTACCTTTACAAGAAAATTAACTTTTAATGACATAATTATCTCACAATATAATTTCTCTAACTAAAAGTAATTAAGAGTTTATCAAAGGATCTGTCATTAAAAATCAATTTATGTCATTAAAATTTTTTATTTACGGAAGCTATAATGACAAGATTTATGTGAAAGTCAATTTTTTTTTCATTTTAATTACTAAGAATTCTATATTTTCATTTAGTATAATGAAAATAAGTGCAAAGGTTAGCAACCAAAATTTCATGAATATGTGTAATTTAAAGGTCATATATATATATATATATGTATATATATATTAGGAGGGATGTATATATATATTAGTGGTGAAAGTGAAAAATTACGATAAAGCAAGTGATGATTTTATGTCAATGAAAGTTAGGAGGGATGTATAATATTTGTGGTTGAACTTAAATAAAGCTCATGCAATGTCGGAAATTGCTTTGAATTACTTTTGATGACTTTTAAAAACTTTAGGAGCACCAAATTTAATTTAACCTTTGAATTTAATAAAAAAATTTAAAATATATTGTTATAACAGGTATTTTTAATTGTTTGCTGATACGGAGGAATGATTTGATCACCGATGAGAGCACCAATTAAATTTTAACCTTTGAATTAAATAAAAATTATAAAATATATTGTTATAACAGGGGTTATAAATTAAAGTGTTGGGTGATACATGGAAGAATGATTTTTTTTTTTTCACTTTTGAAATTGGAAGAATGATTAATTTGATCACCAATGATTTGGTAATTTAGGGATTATGGTATTTAATATCGTGATATACAACAAAATTACAAAGTAATACAAGCCACCGGGCCATTTAGGTGGTCCATTCGCGCTGCGGTCAAAGTTCGATATATAACGCGATCTCCTGTCATGAAGTGCTAGCTAATGGGCGCGCGCTCCACTTGCTGTTTGGATAAGAAACTTTATTCGTTATATTTTATTTGTAGTTTATATATATATATATATATATATTTTAGTTTTTCTTCTTTAATTAATATGTTTAATTTAAATGTGTTTGTTTATTTTATAATTGTCCTATATATATATATTATAAATATGTGTATGTTGTGTATACCCCCTCGCTATAGTAGTGAAATCTCTCAACGATTTCTCATGCTTTGGCGGATCGTCCGATCATCTGCTCCTCTATTTTGAAGATACATACGTATATATTTATAATACAATTAACTTAAAAAATAGATATTTAACTTAAAATATGTGTAATTAATTATTATGAATATTTACGATTTCCCATGTAATCAATACCTGGGCCTCTAGGCTTCGACAATCAATTCTTTTTGCACTGCTCACTCATTGCTTTCACCTCACAACGATCCCAGTACACAAGCGGTGCATTCTAGATGTTAATGTACGTCCCAATCTGTTTTTTTTTTGTTTTTTTTTCGTTAACACTGAACTCATTATTCCAGTGGTTTAACAACCCGTACACCTCTTGAGAATCCGTGACGGCAGGATCCCACCTATACCTACTCAGCAAATGATGTCTAATTTTAAATTAATATAATATATGGATATATTTTAAATTAAAGTATAAATGGAACGTCTTTTAGTACTTTCCCATCTTATCGATAGAGATATTAGAAAAGGTATATGGTCAAAGATACATGTGAGTTGGCTACTAGAGAGTTTAGTCCATCTAATTAATTAATTACACAAGGGTATCAAAACCCAATTAATCCCACATTAATTCCAACAATCCCCCACATGAGTGAAAATCGTGTCTATATAACAATCAGGCTCAGTGTTCAGTTCGATTGAGATCTCCGTGCATCCGAAAAAGTAGTTTTTGGCTTTGAACTTTCCGTAGCCAAACACTATCGGGTACACCGGCGGCTTAGTGGACGCAGTGCCTTGAACTAATCCTCCATAGTGTATACCTAATCAGCAGTGTCAGCACACTTCAATCTCGTCTTCGTAACATTCTTACGTTTTTGTCCGTTTTGGCCATGGACGTCCTTTGTGTTCATAAATGTTAGGTCGAAGCGGCCCTCACTTCTCATTTATATAGGTAATCTCCTTTCGAGTATCCCGTTATACTCTAGGAATAATTAAGAGTCGAAGACTCAACCTTTACCACATCTTACGAGTCGTTAACACTTGAGATAGTGCTGTCAGGAATAGTCATGTTTTTCAAGTGTTGTATCACTAACTTCCACAGTTTCGTTTTCCCATTAAACCAAGTTCTTGGGATCTCCAGTCATCATATATGGTTGGGTTTCCACTGTTTTGGTTTTTCTTGTGGGTTTTAGACCCATTCCTTCTACCAGTTTGTTCAATTGATCTCGGTTTATACTCTTCGTGATCGGATCCGCTATATTGTCCTTTGTTTTCACATAATCAATGAACATTACTCCAGTTGAGATCAATTCTTTAACGGAGTTGTGTCGACGACGTACGCGTCTCGACTTTCCGTTGTACACGACATTCATAGCTCTGCCAATGGCAGCTTGACTGTCACAGTGTACCGTCACAGAAGGTACTGGTTTGTTCCAACATGGAATGTCTTCCAGAAAGTTACGCAGCCATTCAGCCTCTGCACCGGCTAGGTCTAAAACGATAAATTCTGATTCCATCGTGGAACGGGCAATACACGTTTGTTTCTTGGACCTCCACGACACTGTTGCTCCTCCAATAGTGAATACATATCCACTAGTGGATAACGAGTCTTTAGTGTCTGATATCCAATTTGCATCACTGTATCCTTCGACTACAGTTGGATGTCTCGTGTAGTGAAGCCCATATTCAAGGGTGTACTTCAAGTATCTTAGGACCCTTTTCAGTGCTTTCCAGTGCTCTTGACTTGGATTGTTCGTGTATTGACTCAACTTGTTTACCGAACATGCAAGATCAGTTCGTGTACAGTTCGTGATGTACATCACACTTCCAATGATCCTTGCATATTCCAGTTGAGCTACTGGTTCTCCTCTGTTCTTTTTCAAGTGAACATTCAGTTCTAGAGGTGTCTTAGTAGGTGGATCGTCAAAGACATTAATTGCTTTAGTACTTACCTTCTCCACATAGTGAGATTGTGTCAAGGAAATTCCATCAGACGTTTTCTCTATCTTGATTCCAAGAATCACATCTGCTAATCCCATGTCTTTCATGTCAAAGTTTCTACTAATCCGAAGCCGAGCCGGCCGGCCGAACGGGAGGGCGCGCGCGCGTGTGGCCCTTTGGGGAGTGTACCCCTAATACATAGTTGAACTCCATTCCTACTTCAATACCTTTAAAGCCTTCAAATGTTTTGTAAACGTTCTATGTGGGACATGTGACCCTTCACATTTCCACACCTCAAACTCAAGTTGAAACCTCCAACTTCATTAATTAATTTCTCACTCACCTTAACTCGGTTTTGAGATATTAAATATACTACGTTCATGTACTCCGCAAGTAGATCGACTATGTCACGTTTAATTATTTTATAATTAACGTTTAGTCCATATAATTAATTAATTAGACAAGGGTATCAAAACCCAATTAATCCCACATTGATTCCAACACAAAGTTCGATATATAACGCGATCTCCTGTCATGAAGTGCTAGCTAATGGGCGCGCGCTCGACTTGTTGTTTGGATAAGAAACTTTATTCGTTATATTTTATTTGTAATTTATATATATATATATATATATATATATTAGTTTTTCTTCTTTAATTAATATGTGTTAATTTAAATGTGTTTGTTTATTTTATAATTGTCCTATATATATATATATATATATATATATTATAAATATGTGTATGTTGTGTATACCCCCTCGCTATAGTAGTGAAATCTCTCAACACTTTCTCATGCTTTGGCGGATCGTCCGGTCCTCTGCTCCTCTATTTTGAAGATACATACGTATATACTTATAATACAATTAACTTAAAAATAGATATTTAACTTAAAATATGTGTAATTAATTATTATGAATATTTACGATTTCCCATGTAATCAGTACATGGGCCTCTAGGCTTCGACAATCAATTCTTTTTGCACTGCTCACTCATTTCTTTCACCTCACAACGATGCCAGTACATTAGCGGTTCATTCTAGATGTTAATGTCCCAATCTGCTTTTTTTTTTTTGTTACACTGAACTCATTATTCCAGTGGTTCAACAACCCGTACACCTCATGAGAATCCGTGACGGCAGGATCCCACTTACACCTACTCAGCAAATGATGTCTAATTTTAAATTTATATAATATATGCATATATTTTAAATTAAAGTATAAATTGAACGTCTTTCAGTACTCTCCCATCCTATCAATAGAGATATTAGAAAAGGTATATGATCAAAGATACATGTGAGTTGACATGACTCTCTAATAATACTAGAGAGTTGACCAGAAGGCATTAGAAGGGAGAGCTTCTCTCTTTAGAGAGTTGCTCCTCCCTTTCTCCACCGGTCTCCGCCGCCGGTTCGTCACAGATTCGTCGTTCATGTTGCCGTCATCGTATTTGTCTTCTTTGCTGCTATATCTTTGTTGTTCTTCCGTCTAAGATGTGTGTTGATTTTCCGCTTCTCTCCGATCTCTTCTAGTATTTTGGTTTTCGCAAGATCTGTGTTGTAGATTTGTATGATCGGTGTAGATATACAAGATCTGGGTCGTAGATTTGTAGATCTGCACGATCTGGGTTGTAGATCTGCAGATCTGGGTTGTTGATTTGTAGATCTGTTGTAGTTCTTTTGTGAATCTCTTTTTTGTGGTTGGGATCTGAGATCTGCAGATCTGTTGTTGTTTTTTTTGTGTGGGTCTCTTTTGTGGTTGGACTCCTTGGGATAGACTCGTGAGCCTTGGTTTCTAGTTCTTGAGATCAGGTACTTGGTGAAACTTTGCCTATTTTTTGTTTCCTATTCTTGACATGAAACACCTTAGTGTGGGGTTGTCTCGTTTAAAGATTGGAGACCTGGACATCTGTTAAGGCAAAGGGAAACTCGTCTTTTCTCTTCACACGATTGAAGTGAACGGCGATATCCGCATTAGTTTGAAGATCAAGATCTTAGTTCGTGATTTATAATTTTATTTGATGATCTTGTAAAACCCCCTCAAAAAAAAAAAAAAAAAAAAAAAAAACACATCTACTCAATTGATATTAATTTATTATACTTAATAATTGATAATAAAAATTAATTTGGATGTTACATACTATCCGTAGTAGATGTATAATTGAGTGTCGGGCCCACTATCCATGCTCGTCGAACTAGGAGACGATGTTTCGGCAGTGGAGGTGCCACATATATGTACCCTGATCAAACGGTGCCTATCTAGATCATTGGTGTCAGCACGAGTGACATCGGTGTACTAGTAGAGGATCTGCCTAAATTATGATATATCTATCTCAACCCTACCCGATCTACCTTCACCATGACTCAAACTAGATCCATTCATCGGTAACAATTTGAATTAATTAACATTTGAAGAAATTAATATTGAAATAAATTAACAATCTGATTAAATAAATCATGTTATAATGTCGACCACTTAGTGCATAGATTAGAGTAATGAGAGTACGTATAATCTTTGTGAGAGAGCAAGTTTCTTTGTGAATCATACTTGTAATCTGTAACGTTCGTTCGTGTTTAGTGAAGAGAACCTCTATCCTCCGTGGACGTAGATCATTTGATCGAACCACGTAAATTATGTGTTCTTACTTGTGTTCTTGCTTGTTCAATTCATTGCGTTCTTATTATCTTGTTTTATCATTTGTGATTGGAATAACTATAATGTAATATTCCATAACATAATTGACATTATGTTGCACTAAACTAATCTCAAACTCAAGTGTTTTCCTTAATAAGCCTTCATGCAATTTCTACATAATTCCAAAAGGTTAATTTATAACATTATAACATGATCTATTTCATCAGATTGTTAATTGAAACTGTCATTAACTAAATAACTATCTAACAAAAATAATCGCTAATAACCAACTTTGGAATAACAGAAATCAGTTGACTTGGTTTCAGGGGACTTGGACCCCAACTCCCCTTACACTCAACAAAGTTGTCCTTACTCTTCTCAAATTAGTTGACTTCTAATCAGATGACTAACCTTATCGGTTGAGTTGACCTCACTCAACTTATACTACCAGATGACTAGATTCTCTTCTAATAAACATTAGCATCAGATGTCATCTCAATATTGCATTAATTCTAATAAATTTTATGGTACACAATATTGCTCGAACTTTCGATCTTTGTGAATTGTCTTCTCAATTTATTTTATTCTTGCAATCAATAGAAAAAGGGCTGACATGAAAGAACATGACAATCCTAGTCTATACGTACCGTATTTAATGGTGAATGTCTGAAATTATATATATGTACATCACATGGAATTATGATTGGCAAAAGAATATTTGGAAATTAAGTATGCGTAGAATTATTCATAGAATTACAACCAGCTGCTTATCACATCAATATATGTAGATAATAATCCCATAAAAATTTTAATTTACATATAATTAAGAATGGTTAATTGCACATGGGCTATATATATACGTGCCATTCTTCTATTGAGTACCTGATGAGAATGATTAAGCATAAATTCTTGCAATTTAATATGCTTAGATTTCTTCTTATTTTTAAATACGAAAGTCGCCTGATCGATCCCAGATTAAAGTAATTTTATATTACTATCAAATATTATAATGGGCAAAACGTTTTGGGTGAGACTGTCTCACAGAATGAGATCCGTGAGACGGCTTTTATATATAAAAAGTGATGATGTTTGAGCAAAAAGTGATAGTGTTTAAGTAAAAAGCAATAGTTACTTTTGTTAAAAATATTATTACTTTTTACTTAAACATTATCACTTTTTTTACAAATCAAAATCTGAAAAAATAATATGGGTTATTCTACCCAAAATTTTGAAATATGGGTTAAAAGGATACGTCTCACGGAAAAAGATCCGTGAGACGGTCTGACACAAGTTTTTGCCTATTATAATTAATTTGGAATTTCAATATATATTCAAATAAATTAAAATAATTATTACCCCATAAGATTAAGAGTATATTAATAGTATATTACCAATATGAAGACAATTTCACTAATTAAACAACAAAAAATATATTCAATACTTAGATTAAAAGAATAAAATATCTACACGATTAACTATGGAAATTTGATATTCTTGCTGTTTTACCTGCAAATTTATCACTCGACTTTTCATAATTGAGTTTCTCTAAGAACGGTTTTGAGAAATAAAAAATGTAAAATAATTAAAAATTAATTAAGAAAAGAAATAATTTAGGCAGATGAAAAAGGGGACGTGGGTTAAGGGAGAAGTGATTTTGAAAGAAGTTATTAGGAAAATAAAATTTTAAACAAAAATAAAAAAATGTAGAATTGTAAGAAATTTATATTTAAACATGTAAGAGAATATATATATATATATATAATTGAATCCGCCATTCTTCATTAATTAATAATTGACCAAAAATAAAAAAATTGCATATAATTAATACTGTAATTAATTAAAAAAACAATAATTGACATGGTTTAATTCCACGTTAAGCCAGATCAACGGTTTGTTTGTCCACAAAATAATAAGGCCTATATAAATATAAACAATTAATCACACCCAAAAAACACACACTAACTAAAAATGAGTAGCAACAAAATCATACAAATATTTTCAATTGTCACATTCTTCTACTATTGCTCATTTGCAGCCAAAAATCCCAATTACATTGTACAAAATTTTGGAGCAAAGTCCGACGGAAAGTCCGACTGCACAAAGGCTTTTCTCGATGCATGGGCGGCCGCCTGCGCCACCACTCAACCGGCCACAATTTATGTGCCAACGGGTCGATTTTTACTACGAAGCACGCTTTTTGATGGGAAGTTATGCAAGAATATGGCGATTACTATTCGGATTGATGGCACTCTTGTAGCTCCTAGTGATTACAATGTTATTGGGAATTCGGGTAATTGGTTGAAGTTCCAAAGGGTCACCGGAGTTTCCATACACGGTGGAACCCTAGACGGCCAAGGGACGGCGTTGTGGGCTTGCAAGAACTCCGGCAAGAGTTGTCCAAAAGGAGCCACGGTAAATCCCAAAAAGATAGACTTGATTTCTATTTTCGTTCATTTGTTTTTTTTCCCTAAATTAATATCTATGTACTAAAAATTGTTTTGAAAATCAAGTAGACATAGGTGTAAAATGGGAAAATAAAGCAAAATTTTAATGTTCTAACGTACTACAATAACTTCAATTTTTTAATTTGTGTCTAAATAACAATGTGTATTTTTATTGGACAGATGAAGTATATTATTTCATTCACGTCATATGTACATATGTAACATACATACATGCACTCCATTTCATTTAAAAATACGTATTGACTTTTAATGACATAAACCTTGTTATTATAGTTTCTCTAGTTAAAAGAACTTTAATGAAAAAAATTTACTTTTAGTAACATATCCTGTCATTCATTGTATAATTTCTCATGTCACGTGGATGTTGATATATGGTATTATTACAATATCTTTTTTTTATCGGCAAAAGAACAATATATATGGTACTAGAGCTAATTAAAAGAGTTACAAAGAAATCTTTTCTACAAACTACGAAATCTAATTGGGTTAAAAACTTAAAACATTCATGAAATGTGAAATTGTTGTCTATATATATTTGCTACTTCATTTTTTTAACAACACTTTTTTTTTTGTGTAGACACTAGCATTCTACAACTCAAACAACATAACGATCAATGCACTGTCCTCCTTAAACAGCCAAATGTTTCACATTTTAATATACGGATGCCACAATGCCAATCTCATTAACATGAAGATTTCTGCCCCTGAAAATAGCCCCAACACTGATGGAATTCACGTGGAACAATCATCCGCAGTCACTATTCTCAACTCTCGCATTGGCACAGGCGACGATTGCGTCTCCATAGGCCCTGGAACTTCCAACTTGTGGGTCGAGAACCTCTTTTGTGGCCCTGGACACGGGATAAGGTATTATCTTCACTTTATTTATAATCGAACCCCACAATATCTCATCATCATCAACATATCTACATTATACATAAACTGATCAATATTCATTAAAATTCTTGTCCGAAGAAGTAGACATAATAATGAATTTGGACCGATTGAGTATAATATATTAGTATCAGCCCAAAATAATGTACATTGCAACACATTGATCTCTAGAGATTGGTTCCATTTTCTTGAACTTTAAAATGTTTTCATAATTTTCCCAGTATAGGGAGCCTTGGTTGGAATTTACAAGAGGCAGGAGTGCAAAATGTGACTGTTAAAACGGCAACGTTTAGTGGAACTCAAAATGGTGTGAGGGTGAAGACATGGGCAAGGTCAAGCAATGGATTTGTTAGAGATGTTTCTTTCCAACATATTGTCATTCTTAATGCTCAAAATCCTATTATTATTGATCAAAACTATTGCCCAAGCCATACAAATTGTCCTAGCCAGGTAATTAAGATTGGTTTTGATATGGAACTAGACAGTGGATTTCTTATGGAACCAACCACCTGAATAAAATACTTGTACATGTAAAGTGTATAAATTATTTATTCAAGTGGTTGGTTCCATACTCACACACATATATAAATAAATGATTATTTAGTCTTTTTTGCACTATTACTTTAGATTTTACGTACCTTTTTAATTTTAGAAAAAAAAATCATAATTTTTAACCTACCTTTATACAAGTAAAAATCATTTACTAATAAAGGGAAAGTTGTCAATACATGCCCCTTTTAATTCTAAAAAAATAAAAACTAAAACATCGATCATTTATTGTAGAACGAAGATATTAACAATATTTCTACTGTTCCATTTACAGACGGGCTCAGGCGTCAGAATTAGCAACATAACGTACCAAGATGTACATGGAACATCTGCAACACAAGTTGCAGTGAAATTTAACTGCAGTAAAACAAATCCATGCACTAGAATTGCATTAGATGGAGTTAACCTCACCTACCGAAATAAACCGGCATTGGCATTTTGTGCCAATGCCAGAGGAGCGGCGTTTGGCACCGTCGAGCCGCTCAATTGCCTTTAGAGAAGAAAATTTGATAAGAGATGTACGTGGAATCAAATTAAAGTAAATGAAATGAGCGTTAAATTGTGAGTAAGTAAATGTACATGGATATGGAATGGATATAGAAACAAGAGCGGATAGTTCATAGATAGATCTAGAGTTTTGCTTCAAGGCCGACTTTCATACGGTGTTGGCCTTGATGAGGAGTGAAAATAGCGACCGCTCTGGGTCGTCCCTATATTTTTGTAGCCTAAAAATAGGTAAATGTGCACGTAATTAAGGACCGTACACAAAATGTGTAAAATGTGCATAAAATGTACATTTACGAATTGTGCACACAATGTGCACACATCATTTGTAAGAAATGTATTAATAAGAAAATGTACATTTACGAATTGGACAAACAATGTACATCTTTTATCTTTTACCTATTAAAATAACTCCACATAATCATTTACACGTTACAAAGTATTACAAATAAGAAAATGTGTAACATTGTTATTACTAGTATTTATAAAATTATTTCATTATAATTTTTTTTTTTTTTTCACAAGTAATACCATCGATACAATAAGAACATTTGCAGCTCATGTATTAATCAACACACTAATTAAGGAGAAAAAAATCTATCGATACTATTCACATAGGCGTGTTATGTTTGAAAAATAACCCAGGGCCACTTTGAAGATAATTTTTTAATTTGTACTGTATTTGTTTTTTTCGTTGTCCAATTTTCTATGACCTTTTTTTTTCTCTACTTTATATAGTATTACTATTTATTTGTCATATTATAAAATAAAATTTTAATTAGATGCATACATGTAATTACATTTTAAGTGATTTAAATATATTCTCAATTTTTCAATTGAATTTTTAATCCATCAAATTATAATCAAGTTAAAATTGCGATTCAATTACATCAATTGTACCATGCAATTGAGTGCACACAAGTGTGACTCTTTATTTAAATATTACTCCCTTCAATTTCATTATTCTCATTCACCCTTTTAAAAATAATATTATTCATACTATTTTATGTTCAAACCATCACTTATTTATTTAAATTGTCATTATCTTTATTCATAAACATTCACTTTATTTATAAGTAGATCTCACAATATTCAATCATACACCCAATATATATATTTTATTCATAAATTAATCAATATTTATTAAAATCCGTGTTCGAAGAAATTAACGTAATGAATTTGGATGAAAAATTTATATTTTTCTTATAAAACTTTTTATGGAGCCAAATATAATTTAAGTATTTTTTTTTACTCCTTTATCTATTTAATTTATCTAAATTTTTACTCCTTTGAACTATGACCTCATACGAATTTCAACCTTTTCAAATAGCCACAACTTCGGTTATTTCACCAGAGAAGTCTGATGTACACCAAGGAGTAAAACTTTCTTCATTCATCAAGAGTATATTCACTTACTTTATTTCACTATAAAAAAAGCCTGATTTTGATATCGAAATTTTGAGACGGACACATAATTCGTCTCTAATAGATACTGATTTATTAAAAAAATCGAGATTTGAAACCGAAAATAAAACCGTCTCTCATTATAAACAGATTAGATACGACTTTTAATTTCGAAAGTTTTAGATACGGATTAGATACGGGACTTTCAGTTTCGAAAGTTTTAGATACGGATTAGATACATATACCACCGTCTCTAAACAGTCAATTTTTTCTCCCCAATATAAAACGAGACAAGGTGGTACACGAAATTTGCGATACGGAATCTAACCATCTCTAATATGTATCTAATTAGTCAAATGATAAAATTAAATAAAAAAGATAAATCAAAATCTTTTTAATTTAATTATTATTTACTACTTAATAATATAGTTATTTACTATTTAAACTTTATCTAATTAGTCAAATGATAAAATTAAATAAAAAAAATAAATCAAAACCTTTTTAATTTAATTATTATATACTATTTAATAATATAATTATTTACTATTTAATCTGTATCTAATTAGTCAAATGATACGACACGACTTATTTACTATTTAATAATATAATTATTTACTATTTAATCTGTATTTAATTAGTCAAATGATAAAAGGAAAGGTCGACGGTACGATAGGAGGACGACACGACAGGAGGAGGTATCCTGTGTACACGATGATCCTCAATCGGAGGTTTGAGTGAACAACTTCCTCGTAAGTTACTAGCGGACGCCACACGAGGAGTATTTTCTTCTTAGCTCATCTGTATTAAACGTATTTTAAGAATCAAGAATTATCAGATTACCTTGAAACCGAAACAAATTACCTTGAAATCGTAGGAGGACATTGAGAGAGTGAATTCTTTTTTTTTTTAGAGGTAATTTGGAAGATGAAATCCTTACATATAGAGAATTGAGAATGAGAATATGGACGGGTGAATTGAGTTATATTAATTAATTTATTCTTTTATTTAATTAATAAATAGTAAAAAAAAATCAATTAATATATCTTCTATGTATGCATAAATATAAATGTTATGTAGATATATTTTAGTATATACATAGATATTATAATAATAATATTATATTATATCTTCAATTTCATATGACAATATATATATATATATCAATTAATTCTCTAATGAAAATATTAAAAAAAAAAGGAGATGTACGGTGTCATTTAATAATTTTTTAAATTTGTATAGTATTGTTTAAAAAGTTTTAGATTAAAAAATAATTATATAATCAATTTAGAAAAAAGTATAAACTAATAAAAATATTTTAAGAATTTATTCTCTAATCAACGTACGTATATCAATTCTGTATGAACGTTACGTATACTGTAGTATTTTTTTAAAAGTTTTAGATTAAAAATAATTCTATATCCATTTAGAAAAAGTATAAATACGTAAGCATTGTCAATTGAGATAAAAATGAAGGGAGGTAAAGATAAAAACTAAGTTAAATCAAATTTATAGAAATTAATTTTACTAAATTTGTGAAAAATATATTTTAAAGGAATAGAGTACGCGGTGTAAAAATAAAGATAACAATGAAACAATACACAAGAACTTCCACATAATTATTTCGATGATATCCCATAATATTTATGGTATCTAATATGTATCTCGGTTTTTTTGTAGTGTTTGTCCGTCTACCAAAGTATGTACATTTCTTTAACGAAAACATAAATTTTTTTCATTTTATTTTCACTTTTCAACCATCACTTAATTACTCAAATATTTGACACTTAACTTTACTCACAAAAATCACTTTATTATAAATGGACAACACGATATATACTCTTACTTTATTTACCTTCATACTTACTTTATCTATTTATAAGTTAACTTTGTAATACTTATCTATTTTAATTTTTTTTTAAAACAACAGTTCAAGATCTAGATTGGAAATACAATCTGTTTTTTTTCCCTTTATTGTCCAGATCTTGACTGAAAAAAAAAAACGAAAAAAATTTGAATGGAGTAATACCTTTTTGCGACGAGGCAAATGGAACGGCAAAAGAGATCGATGGCGGAGGATGAGATTTACGACGGGGGGCGGGTGAAGGCGGAGGAGATGTATTTTTCTGTGGAGATCGACGGCGGAGGACAGCGTGGCGAACGACAGAAATAGGGAGGAGCGGCGGCGAGGTTTGGGGCGGAGAGGTATGAACGGGCAGCGGCTAAATGTGATGCGACGTCGTTGACCCTTCTTCTTGAAACAACGATGGCAGCGCGAGGGAAGAGGGTCGACGCCAAAAATGTGCGGCGCTTGGGTCTGCGATGGACGCCGCCGCGAACAGTCGGCGAGGCGGCGTGGCCACGTATGGAGTGGGGGAAGCGGCGCGTCGACGTGGCTGGTGAGGGAGATGGCGGGGCGACGTGGGTGCTTGGCTGGTGGAGGATGGATGCAGAAAATGGGAAGAGGAAGGAAGAAAATGAGTAAATTATGAGTGTGTTAATGAATGAGGAATGAATTAGGGATTTATGGCGGATAAGGGTATTTTTGCACTTACTTAGGGAGTGTACTCATCGAACGGGGTGTGTGTTAAGCGAATGGGTGTCCTCAATAAACTTGTGTGTGTATAACCGTTGCCTAAAAATAATTAGATTGATAGTGTTGTACGTGCTTTTGATCGGTTGATCTGGATGTGGACTTCGTAAGCACTAAACAAACATGTAATTTATATCAGGGTTATTACGTGTATTAGGAGATTAAACGGGTGGTTTATGATGATTTATATGAAGAACAGTGATGAACAACAAGAATGGCTTCTTGGAGAAGCTAAAGAGCTTTGGGAGCTTTGATGTGTATTGCTTTGGTTATTGTGCAGGAATTATAACTTATGTTTACATTTGTGCCTCTTGGGGCTTATATACTTGGTTTTTGGGCTGCCCAGCCTTTACACGTGGCAGACACACATTGGACCTAAGATCCCATCAAACAGGCGATGGGACGTCGCATTTAATGCTTCTTGGAGGTCGTTTCGATGCTAAACCGCCTTAATGATGGTCGTCCTCGCCCTCAACGAGGAGTTGGGCCATGGTGGTCGCCGTGCTAGCCTGGTCGCCATGACTTCGCCATGGACGCTTGATCATGCTCGCCCATCAATGGTGGGCCATAAGTACTTATCTTTTCTAGATAACCCTGTAGGTGCTCGTCAAACTCTAGGGCGAGCACACACTTACATTTTCTTCATAATGTTGACTGATCGTCGCATAACTTGGTTGCCTAGTCATCGCCACGCAAGCTGATGACTAGGATTGACTTGTCAAATATTGACTTCTTTGACCCGGTGTAACATTTGCCCCCTGGTCGCCTTTCTTCGTGCTCGAAATAGGAAGGCGGGCAGTATGATCGTCTTCGATGGGTATGGGCTTGTCTTGGACATTCAAAACTTGGAAAATCTTTGATGATAAGATTTGCCAAAACGGTCGCCTCGTATTCCGCAAAAGTAACCGTTTCCCGAGCACTTTGATGACGTCGGACGCCGCCAATGTCAGGCGCGTGGAAAGGCGCGCAAATTTGAATTGCGCGCGTGCGAGCACTAAACGGTCGTGCGTGACGCCCACATTCCGCCTCAATTTCGGGGATGACCCCAGATTTTTGGGAAATTTGTAAATTTTACCCCATTTTTTGCACTTTAGTCCCTGGGTACTTTTGCCTATAAATAGGACTTTCCTCCCTCGTAAATCACTTTCGAATACTTTGGAAATTTTAGAACTCTCAAGTCTTCTTCTTAGCAAGGTTGGTGGTTCTTCGACAACTCCGGCGACTAATCTTCGATTTCCGGCTTGTAAGGTAATTGAAAAACTTCTTTTCTTCTCTTCTCTACTCTTTTTCTTCGAAAAATGATACAAAAGGTGAGGGTTGCGAATTTGACGAGTCGGGATCGCCACTGCCGGCGGATATGATGGATTCCGATGCCTCGACATCGAGGTTGGGTCGGAACCTTGGAAAACAGGTTGTGGTCTCTTCGAGTTCCGATGGATCGGAAAGCCCTTCTCGGACAATATCGGCCGAGGCCCTTGGCGCACGCTACTCCGAGGATAGTATTATGAGGGATTTGACTCATGGTGAGGAGTTGCTCTCCGATGGTGGTGACGATCAGGTTGATCGGGATGATGATGAGGGGAATGGTTCTGAGCACGAGGATGAAACGGGCGACCAATCTACTAACTCGGACATGGGTGAACTGGGCCCAGATGTGGAGACGGGTGATGAGGTCAACCACGAGACTGCCCAGAGGAAGATTAGTGGTAGTATACGCGAGTGTGCCGACGAACTTATCCGTTACAAAGCGAGCATATCGGATTTCCTCTCAGGGCGAGAAAGGTTGGGCGGGGACGACCTACTTAGGAGGTCGCACGCTCAATATGTTTCAGAGTATGAGTTTCCTCCTCCTGCTCGTCAATATCGGACTGCCGTAGAGTCGAGGTATGAGGCCTGCGAGCATCCGAGTAAGGTATCCTCGACACAACTTGCAAATTCGAGGAAAAAATACCTCGTTCCGCAAGATGTACATTTCTTCATTCCGAGGGAGGATGAAAGAGCCGACCAGCTTCCGGAAGGTATGATCGCCGTGAACAATGGGATGATGGAGGCCGGATTGAGGTTCCCCCTTTATTCGAGCATCAGCTTTTACTTGAACTACTTGGGAGTGGCCCCGATGCAGATTACCCCCAATGGATGGACGACCATCATTGGGCTTTTGACGGTGTTCGGATTGCAGGCTGTGGAGAATGGTTGCCAAGGGGTTTTCCTCACTCCTCGAGAAATAAACTCCCTCCTCCAAGCACTCGAGGCTGGCCATGGTTGGTTCTACGTCAGGGGACGACCATGATGGAAGCTCGTCGAAGGGGTCCCGATTAAGATTTGAGACTGGAAGACCAACTGGTAGTGGGTCGCGGGCGATTGGAGGAGTGCGACGAAACTTGATGGATCCGCCGAACGAATTTCCATTCATCGCGAATTTAAAGAGATTCGACGTAAATCTTTAAAATTCATGCTCGTTCTCGTCTGTACTGATTTAACTTTTATCTTTGTTGCAGGTGTTGCTGCTCGTTAAAGGGCTGACGATCATCAGCTTTCCAAACTCTTCAAGTAACACTTTTGTTGCGTGACTGATCGTCGCTATCGCGAACGTCATTGTCGCTTCTTGAACCACGAGCATCTAAGGGATAGAGTCGGGCTTCGTGTGCCTCCGCACCATTTCACAAGATCTTTTCCTCCTGTTAATGTGCTTTACTCTAGCCTTTTCATCTTGAAACTTTATCACGATCTAAACAACTTCTTGTCCCTTTGCAGCAGCTATCCCTGTTATCATTAGGACTTCGCTCCCTCCGACTCTAGAACTTGAAGGAATAATGAGTTCCAAGGCATTGAAGATGGTCTCCGTGAACCGTGAGAGGAAGATCGTCGAGGGCGAGAAAGGTCGAGGTGGATCTCGCAAAAGGGATCGCGAGGATGTGCCGGAACAGCCTCCCCTAAAGAAAACGACCGTGACGGTCCCTCGAAAGGAGAGGGGAGGAACGTCGACCCAGACCAATGTTCGTCGATCGTCGCCGATCAAAAGAGCTCGGCTGACCTCTTCCCCGACCAGACACTGGTGGCGGTCGAGGCAAAACTTGTGAAAGATCCGGCGGATGCCACTGTGCTCGGTTGGGATGCCGACCGGGTTACTCGGTAAGGACTTTGCTTAATCTTGAGAAGCTTTTTGTGTGGTCGTATCTAACACTATTTTCTTTCAGTCTTAATGCCCGAAAGGATCCTCCCACTTTCGAGGATCTTCGTCAATTTTATTGGTCGAGGTCTCCCCCGTCCTTGACTAGTGATTGAATTCCTCTACCTGCTCGCCTAGCGATGAAAAATCTCCCTCGCTCTCTTACTCAAACCTTCGTGGATGATGTGGAGGCTCATGAGCCATCCGAGGTTGCTCGTCTGGCGGCCGTGAACATAAACCGAGCTTCTTATGCTCTCGAGCACCTTACCCGACAAGTCAGCCATCTTGAAAAGGGTGATGCAGAGAAGAAAGCGGTGATAGAGGATCTGATGCGCACCTCCAAAACTTATGAGGATGAAAAGACGACCATCGCGGCCAAGCTTTCCACTGCCATACAGGATCTTGGTTCGGCCAAGGCGGAGATCACCGGCTTTCGTGATCGCACGCGAGCTCTAGAGGCTGAGAAAGCAGAGATGGCGCGAGCACTAGAGGAGAGTCGCGCCGCCCTTGATGCAACCAACAAGTTTGTGGAGACCTCCCAAGGGAAGCTAAAAGATGCTGAGGAGGACAGGGATGAGAAGCTTTATATGGCCGAGCAAGCTGCTCTTTTTTCAATGGCCTATGGTTTCAACCAGCTCACTCAAAGCCTGCACACGACTTATCCGGACTTGGACTTGAATCCCCTTGTTCCGACCATTGAGAATCACTTGCTGGAAGAGAATCCCAAGCAAGCTGATGTGATCCCAATTCTTGGGTTGGTCGACTTGGGGCTGATGTTTCCTCGCCTTATCGAGAAATGTGTTATCTTCAACTATCCTCCCGCGGATGAAGTTGCTGAGGTCGCCCCCACCGTTGGCGAGGATGTTGGTGAGGTCGCCGGCCCAGTGGCCGACACTGCCGAGGACGAGCAAGGCGCCTCTTAGTAGATGTTGGCCATTACGGGCCTTTTTTTTGACTTGGCTTAAAAAACCTCTTTTTATTTTTGTTCGGCCTGCAAGGCCTTTTTTGTAACTGCTCGGCCTATAAGACCTTTATCTATATGAAACTTTGCATATGATGTGTGTTCGTTTATTGAGTGATCGTCTTCGTCACTGTCTTTCAATTTGTGTTTGATTATTTTTGCAAGTTTATCCTTCAATGAATACTTGTTTTTCCGGACCTCTACCTTTCGGTTTACGTCCGTATGTGTTTCGAGTTCAACCTTTCATTGGTTTGTGCTCGTTTCCGGACCTCTACCTTTCGTTGGTTTATGACCGTATATTTTTCGAGTTTTAACCATTCGTCGGTTTGTGCTCGTTTTCGGACCTCTACCTTTCGTTGGTTTATGTCCGTATGTTTTTCGAGTTTCAACCATTCGTTGGTTTGTGCTCGTTTCTAGTTGGCTTCGCAGAGCCTTAATCTAAAAATCTAAAATTTACACTAACACTTGATGAAACTTAAAACTTGACATGTATTGAAACAATTCTAGATACAAACTATACAAATGTACGAAAATGAAACTTACTGATAATATTTCTTCAATTTGACCGCGTTCCATGGGCACTGGCTCGGCTTGCCATTGAGATCTTCTAACTCGTACGATCCATTTGAGTACGTGCGCGTTATGCGGTACGGGCCCTCCCAAGTCGGGCAAAGTATGCCTATTGACTGCTCCGTCGCCCGGCGAAGTACGAGTTAGGCAATGGTAAATTGTCAAGCTCGTACTTTGGTATTGTAATAGCCCTCCCAAGATTGGTTTTGATATGGAACTAGACGGTGGATTTCTTATGAACCAACCACCTGAATAAAATACTTGTACATGTAAAGTGTATAAATTATTTATTCAAGTGGTTGGTTCCATACTCATACACATATATAAATAAATGATTATTTAGTCTTTTTTGCACTATTACTTTAGATTTTACCTTTTTAATTTTAGAAAAAAAAATCATAATCTTTAACCTACCTTTATACAAGTAAAAATCATTTACTAATAAAGGGAAAGTTGTCAATACATGCCCCTTTTAATTCTAAAAAAATAAAAACTAAAACATCAATCATTTATTGTAGAACGAAGATATTAACAATATTTCTACTGTTCCATTTACAGACGGGCTCAGGCATTAGAATTAGCAACATAACGTACCAAGATGTATATGGAACATCTGCAACACAAGTTGCAGTGAAATTTAACTGAAGTAAAACAAATCCATGCACTGGAATTGCATTAGATGGAGTTAACCTCACCTACCGAAATAAACCGGCATTGGCATCTTGTGCCAATGCCAGAGGAGCGGCGTTTGGCACCGTCGAGCCGCTCAATTGCCTTTAGAGAAGAAAATTTGATAAGAGATGTGGAATCAAATTAAAGTAAATGAAATGAGCGCTAAATTGTGAGTAAGTAAATGTACATGGATATGGAATGGATATAGAAACAAGCGCGGATAGTTCATAGATAGATCTAGAGTTTTGCTTCAAGGCCGACTTTCATACGGTGTTGGCTTTGATGAGGAGTGAAAATAGCGACCGCTCTGAGTCGTCCCTATATTTTTGTGGCCTAAAAATAGGTAAATGTGCACGTAATTAAGGACCGTACACAAAATGTGTGATATGTGCATAAAATGTACATTTACGAATTGTGCACACAATGTGCCCACATCATTTGTAAGAAATGTATTAATAAGAAAATGTACATTTACGAATTGGGCAAACAATGTACATCTTTTATCTTTTACCTATTAAAATAACTCCACATAATCATTTACACGTTACAAAGTATTACAAATAAGAAAATGTGTAACATTGTTATTACTAGTATTTATAAAATTATTTCATTATAATTTGTTTTTTTTTTCACAAGTAATACCATCGATACAATAAGAACATTTGCAGCTCATGTATTAATCAACACACTAATTAAGGAGAAAAAAATCTATCGATTCTATTCACATAGGCGTGTTATGTTTGAAAAATAACCCAGGGCCACTTTGAAGATAATTTTTTAATTTGTACTGTATTTGATTTTTTCGTTGTCCAATTTTCTATGACTTTTTTTTTCTCTACTTTATATAGTATTACTATTTATTTGTCATATTATAAAATAAAATTTTAATTAGATGCATACATGTAATTAAATTTTAAGTGATTTAAATATATTCTCAATTTTTCAATTGAATTTTTAATCCATCAAATTATAATCAAGTTAAAATTGCGATTCAATTACATCAATCGTACCATGCAATTGAGTGCACACAAGTGTGACTCTTTATTTAAATATTACTCCCTTCAATTTCATTATTCTCATTCACCCTTTTAAAAATAATATTATTCATACTATTTTATGTTAACTCTCGAACCATCACTTAGCTTATTTACTTAAATTGTCATTATTTTTATTCATAAACATCCACTTTATTTATAAGTAGATCTCACAATATTCAATCATACACCCAATATATATATTTTATTCATAAATTAATCAATATTTATTAAAATCCATGTTCGAAGAAATTAACGTAATGAATTTGGATGAAAAAATTATATTTTTCTTATAAAACTTTTTGTGTGAGCCAAATATAATTTAAGTATTTTTTTTACTCCTTTATCTATTTAATTTATCTAAATTTTTACTCCTTTGAACTATGACCTCATACGAATTTCAACCTTTTCAAATAGCCACAACTTCGGTTATTTCACCAGAGAAGTCTGATGTACACCAAGGAGTAAAACTTTCTTCATTCATCAAGAGTATATTCACTTACTTTATTTCACTATAAAAAAAAGTCTGATTTTGATATCGAAATTTTGAGACGGACACCTAATTCGTCTCTAATAGATACGGATTTATTAAAAAATCGAGATTTGAAACCGAAAATAAAACCGTCTCTCATTATAAACAAATTAGATACGACTTTTAGTTTCGAAAGTTTTAGATACGGATTAGATACGGGAATTTCAGTTTCGAAAGTTTTAGATACGGATTAGATACATATACCACCGTCTCTAAACAATCAATTTTTTCTCCCCAATATAAAACGAGACAAGGTGGTACACGAAATTTGCGATACGGAATCTAACCATCTCTAATATGTATCTAATTAGTCAAATGATAAAATTAAATAAAAAAAATAAATCAAAATCTTTTTAATTTAATTATTATTTACTACTTAATAATATAATTATTTACTATTTAACCTTTATCTAATTAGTCAAATGATAAAATTAAATAAAAATAAATAAATCAAAACCTTTTTAATTTAATTATTATATACTATTTAATAATATAATTATTTACTATTTAATCTGTATCTAATTAGTCAAATGATACGACACGACTTATTTACTATTTAATAATATAATTATTTACTATTTAATCTGTATCTAATTAGTCAAATGATAAAAGGAAAGGTCGACGGTACGACAGGAGGACGACACGAGAGGAGGAGGTATCCTGTGTACACGAGGATCCTCAATCGGAGGTTTGAGTGAACAACTTCCTCGTAAGTTACTAGCGGACGCCACACGAGGAGTATTTTCTTCTTAGCTCATCTGTATTAAACGTATTTTAAGAATCAAGAATTATCAGATTACCTTGAAACCGAAACAGATTACCTTGAAAGTATGTTTGATGATTTTGTTGATCGCTTCTACCTGACCATTTGATTGTGGATGATAGGGTGTTGAAAAAAGTTTCTTGATGTTCCACTTTGAGCAGAATTCTAACATGTCTTGACTTGTGAATTGGCGTCCGTTGTCCGTCACGATCGCTCGTGGTAGGCTGAACCTGCAAATGATGTTTTTCCAAAGGAAGTTCGTCATTTGAGCCGTTGTGATAGTCTTCAATGCCTTCGCCTCGGTCCACTTGGTGAAATAGTCGACTGCTACGATTACGAAAGTTACTCCCCCGACGCCAGGCGGGAAAGGTCCGATGATGTCGATGCCCCATTTCGCGAAGGGCCAAGAGCTATAGACGGAGATGAGCTCGTCTGGTGGCGAGTGTATGGCGGGAGTAAAAGCTTGGCATCTCTTGCACGTCTGGGCATAATGAATTGCATCCTTCTTCAATGTTAGCCAAAAGTAGCCTTGTCTCATGATTTTGAAGCGAGTGCTTGCCCCCCTGTGTGATTTCCACATACCCCATCGTGGATTTCATGCATGACGACTTCCGCTTCTTCCTTTTCAAGGCATTTCAATAAAGGCATTGAAAAACCTCGTTTGTAGAGTTGAGCGCCTATGACGGTGTATCTGGAGTCTGGTCGCCTTGATCTTGTCTGTAGGGAGCTCGCCAGTCTTGATGTACCTGATGATCGGCGCCATCAATTCTTCGTTGGTGGTCGCTTCAGTCTGCATAATTTGATTTCTACTCACTGATGGGGAAGAGAGTTTTGTGATCGTAGCTTTTGAAAATATTGCCTCCCCTTCTGAAGTGGCCAGCCGAGCTAGGGCATCTGCTTGCGTATTCTCCTCCCTAGGGATTTGCTCGATGTGGATTTGATCGAATTGCTCGAGTAATCCTTTCACTAAATCTTAATATTTCAACATCTAGTCGCCGCGAGCCTCGTACTCGCCCGTTATTTGACATACCACTAGCTGAGAGTCTTAAAAAAATTTCAGTTTTCTGGCGCCCACGGCCATTGCCATCTTGATTCCAGCGACCAGAGCCTCGTACTTTGCCTCGTTGTTGGTCGCCCGGTACTCGAACTCGATCGCCGAAGAAAAAGTTTGTCCGGACGGGCTGGTGAGGACAATTCCTGTCCCCACTTTGGTGCTCGTCGATGAGCCGTCGACGAACAGGGTCCAATGAAGTTCGACTTCCTTGTCAATTTTCTCTGGAAAAGTGAGCTCCACTATGAATGCTGCTAAAACTTGCCCCTTGATCGCCGTTCTTGGTGAGTAGGTGAGCCCAAACTGCCCGATTTCCACTGACCATTTCAATAGTCTTCCAGTGGTATCCAGTCGATGTAGTGCTTGTCGTAGAGGGAATGTTGTAAGAACCACCACCTCGTGATCGAACAGGTATTGCCTTAGCTTTCTCACGCTCATGACCAAAGCGTAAGCCAATTTTTCCATTGGGGTGTATCTCAACTCGGCATCCCTCAATGACTGACTCACATAGTAGATTGGCAAAGGTGTGTTCCCCTCTGCTCGGACGAGCACTGAGTTGATCGCGCACTCAGTGGTGGCCAAGTAGAGGTATAAAATTTCGCCCGGGACTGGCTTAGATAAGACCTTCGGATTCGATAAATATTCTTTCAACTTCCCGAAAGTTTTCTCGCAATCAACAGTCCATTCGAACCTTCCCTTTTTCAACGCGTCGAAAAAAGGCTTGCAACGATTGCCCGTTCGCGCAACAAATCTGTTCAGCGATGCTAGGCATCTTTTCAATCTTTGTACTTCTTTTACATTTCTCGGGCTTTGCATGTCGATGATTGCTTGAATTTTTGTAGGATTCACCTCGATGCCCTTCTGGCTAACCATGTGCCCCAGAAATTTCCCGGAACTGACTCCGAAACTGCACTTCTTGGGATTTAACCTCATGTTGTATTCTTTCAGGATATCGAACGTCATGGCGAGGTGATGTAGGTGATCTTCTTTCCGCAAGCTTTTGACAACAATGTTATCGACATAGACTTTCACCATCTCGCCAATGTGTTGATAAAACATTTTTTTTACCAATCTTTGGTACGTTGCCCCTGCGTTTTTCAAACCGAAGGGCATTCTCTTCCAGCTGTACATGTCTGTTGCCGTCATGAAAGTTGTATGTCTCTGGTCGTCGGGATGCATCGCGATCTGATGATATCCCGCGAAAGCATCCATAAAAGTTAGCATTTCGTGCCTCGATGTACTATCCACTAGATAATCGATGTGGGGCATTGGAAAGTGATCTTTCGTACAAGCATCGTTTAGATCTGTGAAGTCTATACACAGTCGCCACGATCCGTTCATTTTTCTGACGAGCACTGAGTTTGCCAACCACTCTGGATCAGTTCCTGTTTTCTCGATTAATTTATTATCGATTAACTTTGTTACTTCAATCGCCATAGCCGCATATTTATCAGGCCCAAACTTTCTTCAGTTTTGCTTGATAGGTCTCCTTGCCGGATCAATATTCAATCTATGGCAATCATGATTCACGTTGATGCCCACCATATCTTCGTGCGACCAGGCGAATGCTCCAATGCTTTCTTTCAAAAAGGTGATCATTTCTGATCGTAGTTGCTCTGGTAAATTTGAACTTATGAACACTTCTAGTTCTGGACGAGCTTCATCTAGATGGATGGTTTCAAGGTCCTCCGCTGGAGTTGCCCATTCTTTGGGTTCCTTCCAACGAGGGTCCTCGATTCCGATCTCTGGCTCAAAGCCTAGCCTAGGTTCCAAATCCGGAATGTCCAGATCTGGAACCTGGTCGTCGATCGCCTCAGGGAGTTGATCGTTCTGTTCAGTTTTGGATGTGCTCGTCTATTTCCATGGGGGTGTGCTCGTCCACCTCTGCTTGGTGGTCGTCAAATTGCTGACTTGACTCCCCAATCTCTATTCTTTGATACTTGTTGGGAAAACCCTCCAAGTAGTTCATTTGTATTTTTTCTTTTTGACACTCGATATACTTTCCCTCCATAGAAGAATCTTTAGAATGACGCTTAGCAAAACGGACGAGACACTCCCTCGCCCGCGTCTGGTCGCCCTTCAGTGTTATAACTCCCTTCGGGGTTGGAATCTTTACACAATAGTAAAAAGTAGAGACAGCCGCCTTAAATTCATCAAAGAAAGGTCGGCCGAGGAAAGCATTGTAGGATGATGGCATGTCGACGACCATGAAGTCAAGCTGCCGAGTGTGATGCAATTCTGGATCCTTCGTCGACGCCAGTTCAACTGATAGCCTGATCCTTCCAATGGGAATGGAGCGAGTATCTCCGAAACCCACAATGATGTCGTTGCATAGCTCGATATATGCTTCGTATCCGTCGAGAGCATCTAGATTGTGCTTGAATAGGACGTTGGTGTATGCCCCAGTGTCGACCATCATGTGGTGGACAATAGTTCCCATGATTTTTCCGGTGACAACCAAAGCATCGTTGTTTGGCTGTACCAGATGGGCTTTTCAGCAACCGCTGCGATACACACTTGGTGCACATTGTTCAGTGCTCGCATCTCGCTCTGCTGTCGGCAAACAGACAGAGCAGTTCCAGATTGGATCCCACCAAGGGGGCCTTCTATCACATTGCAGCCTTCGCCCACAAAATCAACCTCGCCCGGTGGAGCATTTGGCATCGGGGGAGTCAATTTCTGACGGTTGATCTATTGACGCAGATCCTGGTCGTCATCGTCGCGACGCTTCTTGCCTCTTTGGTCGGCATTGCCTTCTCTGGGCTTGATGTACTGGGCGAGCTTGCCCTCCATGTATAGCTTGTACAAATTCTTTATCAAGTCTCGGCACCCATTCGTCCGGTGGCCGCTAGATTTGTGGTAGTCGCAGAACTTCTCCGGGTTCAAGTTGTTCTCGTTTGTATGCATCGCCCTCGCCGGAGGAAGCATATTCTTTCCCCTAAGTGCATTGAAAATGGTCCTGGCATCAATGTTGAGAGTTTCTCTGAACTGTGTTATATCTGGTGCCTCTTCAAATGGCCTGAAGTTCGCCGGCCTAGCACTGTTTCCTTGGTTCACTGCCTTCTTTGGCTGGGACGGCTCCCCAGTTGTAAAGTTTTTCTTTGGCCACACTTTTTTGGCCGCTTCAGGCTGCTCGTTAGCCTTGGCGGCGTCCATGATTTCTTCCATCTGAATGATGTTTCCAGCCCGGTTACGAAAATCTGCGTAAGATTCCGGAAAGAGAGTATGCATAGATTCCCAAAGTTTAGAACCTATCCTTAGGCCGGAAACAGCTGAGATCAGCTTTGTTTCTTCATTCACTGCCTCCCCATCGATAACCAACCTATCGAATCGTTCGATAAAGTCTTTCCCTGATTCGGTCAGGGTCTGGCGAACCTTTGCCAAATGTTGCTTGGATGCTGGGCGAGCAGCAATTGATCCGTAGTATGTTAGGAACTGCTGCCCCAGTTCGATGAAGGAGTTGATGGACCCGACTCCCAAAGTTGTATACCAACGATGAGCCCGGTCTCCCAAAGTGAGGGAGAAGTTTCAGCATTGAGTGGCGTCTGTTGCCCCAATGGAAGCCATGTAGTTCGAATACTTTGACAAGTGCACCCGGGGATCGGACATGCCATTGTATGCTGCCATTGAAGGCATTTGAATCTTTCTTTGTATGAGGGCGGTGAGGATCATAACATTTAGAGGTGAAGCGGGAAGAGTGACTGGTGGGATATTTCCTCTCTTGGATGCGGCCACCTCTGCTCGTAAATTTTCCATTTCCAGCTTCATCTGCTTCTAGGTCTCTATAGATTGGGCGATCTCACCCTCCTCGGCAGTTTGTGGTCGAGGGATGAGCTCGTCTCGTCGATTTCCGTGGGATGCGACCTGGCGATCACGGTGTGATCGCTCGGGTGAATGGTGGAGTGATCTTTCAGGCTGGTAGTGTTTGAAACTTTTGGAGGGCCCACTGCCTTTTTCACCTACTTGTTCGAGGGCGGAGACTCTATCTCCGTGATCCCTTTTTTCCTTATGATGCCTGTGGTCGTCCTTTTCCTGCCGGGCACCAACTTTGAACGGTATTGGGCGAGGAACTTTTGGGTCCTTGTCGCCCATGCGATCGCAAATGGAGTTTCGACCAGCATTCGAGTCTCTGGTATGACTGTGGTGGGAGCGCTCGTAAACTTTATTTTCCCCTTATCACGGGGGTGTTTGTTCAAACCGGTGACCGAGTACGACTTCTGCTCGTTCTCGTCAACGTCGTTGGCACGGGCTTTCGCTTTTCGAGCTTTTTCAAGGGCCTGTTCTTTGACCTTCTCAAGTTCCATGACTTCATTCTTCCTCCTCTTTTCGTTGAGGTAGTCAGTAAATTCTCTCAAGTATTGGGGATCGTTCAAGATTTCCCCGACATTGATGTTTGCCGCCGGATTGACCGGAGCTATCGGCGGTGGAGGGGGTTCGTTCCCTCCGGGAGGTGGGATTCCGTCTTGGTTTGTATGGTGAGACATCTTTAAGAGCGATTTCTGGGAACCGGTTATAAAGTATGAACTGGCCTAAGCTTTCGATGCTAAAAAACATAAAATTCGAGTTCTTTCGCAGAAGAACGTGCTATTACAACTACAAACTTGCAAAGTAACAACAAAAGAGTGCTAAAACAGAATTTCTAGGAGATCAAACTCCAAAATATGCCTAGGATACCAAAAATATTCAAGAACACAACGATAATAAAATACGTAATAAAATAGGTAGATGATGTTTTAAAAAGTATTTCTACCGATTAAAACCTGATTTAAGCGAGTTTACAAGTCGATCGTTCGATGATCGGTTGAAACTTGATGAAGAACACGTAAAAGGACCCCTCCTTCTAGCGCCAAATGTTGTACGTGCTTTTGATCGGTCGATTTGGATGTGGACTTCGTAAGCACTAAATAAACATGTAATTTATATCGGGGTTATTACTTGTATTAGGAGATTAAACGGGTGGTTTATGATGATTTATATGAAGAACATTGATGAACAACAAGAATGGCTTCTTGGAGAAGCTAAAGAGCTTTGGGAGCTTTGATGTGTATTGCTTTGGTTATTGTGCAGGAATTATAACTTATGTTTAAATTTGTGCCTCTTGGGGCTTATATACTTGGTTTTTGGGCTGCCCAGCCTTTACACGTGGCGGACACACATTGGACCTAAGATCCCATCAAACAGGCGATGGGACATCGCATTTAATGCTTTTTGGAGGTCGTTTCGATGCTAAACCGCCTTAATGATGGTCGTCCTCGCCCTCGGCGAGGAGTTGGGCCATGGTGGTCACCGTGCTAGCCTGGTCGTCATGACTTCGCCATGGATGCTTGATCATGCTCGCCCATCAATGGTGGGCCATAAATACTTATCTTTTCTAGATGACCCTGCAGGTGCTCGTCAAACTCTAGGGCGAGCACACACTTACATTTTCTTCATAATGTTGACTAGTCATCGCATGACTTGGTTGACTAGTCGTCGCCACGCAAGCTGATGACTAGGATTGACTTGTCAAAGATTGACTTCTTTGACCCGGTGTAACAGATAGGTTAAGTAATAGGCCCATTATTTGGGCCTGAAAATAATGGGCCTGAACTAATATGACCATAGGGTCTGACTATTTACACCTCCATTTCGGTTTAGAACACACTCCCCATTGATGCACCCCACTAAAATTTATCAGGATGGATGCACCCTCCTTTCGAATTGTCCTAAATACTCCTTTGTCTCAAAAAACTATATATTTATAAACTCACCCCATCCCAAAAACCCTAATTTCTCATATTCTTCATTTTCTCCTTCTTCTTCTCCAACCCACCCTCACCCCATTGTCGTCGTCGTCCCCCCCCCCCCAACCCACTCGCCGCCCCACCTTGATCCCAGGCGCCGCCCCCTTCCCTCTCCCTTCTCTCTTCCCTCCCTCTTTTTTTTTTCTTTCCTGCGTATTTCCCTCACTCTCTCCCTCCATCCCGTAAGTACCAGCAGAAGAAAACAAAAAATCAACCCCTTACCCCCCACCCACCATCACTACAAAAAACGCGCGCTACAGGGACGGACAAATGCCGACGGATTTTAATCCGTCAGCATTTTCGACGGATATGCTGACGGAATGCTGACGGATTGAAAAGTCAACGTCAATGCTGACGGATTTCTGTTCCGTCAGCATTTTCCCTCGGTAAATGCTGACGGATTTCCGTTCCGTCAGCATTGACCGAGGGAAAATGCTGACGGATGTTTGAAATATGTTTGCCACGGAAATGCCGACGGATATTCCGTCGGCATCCGACCCGTTGAATTCGCACCGCCTCGTTTTCCAAAAAGGTAACGGTTACCATTAATAGTGGGCGGTTACCGAGGGAAATGCCGACGGAAAATCCGTCGGCAAATTTTATTTTTTTAATATATAAGGGCCTCAAATCAATCAGTTCGTTTTAGAAAAAAAAAAGGGGGCGTGCGTGAGTGAGGATTCGGTGGGGAAGACGAAGACGAGGACGAGGCTATTGAAGCAAATTTCTTCGATTACATTCATACGGTACGTTTTCTTAATTAGTTTTATTACTTAATTTTAATACTTATATATGTTTATGCATGGATATATGTAAATATGAATAATTTAATGTTGATTTGCATGTTATATTGATTTAGTTAGTTGTTAAAATATTATGATCATGTTAGTATGTACGTTAGTTAATTTAATTTGTTGATTAAGAATAATTTTGATAGATCGAGTAGGTTTTTAAGGTTAATTAATTAATTAATTGTTATATGTATACATTAATTAATTGTTATATAGTTAATTACTAGTTTAATTTAATGGTGTAATTTTGATATAGAATATTTTTAATGTAGGTAGTGCATGTTTCAATCAATTGTTTAAATTAGAAAATTATTGTTTTAATTAGTTTTAGGTTTGTTAATTTAGGAATATATATGTTCAATTTTTTATTATTGATTAAGTTAGGTAGAAAAATAATAATTAAATTAGGTTATTGTTGATTAAATTAGGAATATGTTGATTAATTAAATTAGGAATATGCTATATTAGTAAAAAAAAAAAAATTAGGAATATGTTCATTAAATTGATAATTAGAAAACTCCAATTAGAAAAGTATTATTTTAATTATGTTTAGATTTGTTAATTTAGGAATATGTTAATTTAGAAATATTTTTAATGTAGGTGATGCATGTTTCAATCAATTGTTTAAATTATTAGTTAATTAGATGGTTCGACGGTGGTATCACGTTGTAATTAGGTTATATATATATTGTTTTGATTTAAATTAGGAATATGATATATTAGTAAAAATTTTAAATTAGCAATATGTTCATTAAATTGATAATTAGTAAAATTATGTATTTTTTATTGACTGAAACAGATGAGTGAACAAGTACCGAATCAGGGTTCGGGTTCACGTCGTAGGTCGTCACTTTGGTCACGTGCAAGGAGGTCTCGGGATGAATCAGTTCCTGTGACGGCTCCTCCTCCTCCTCCTGTGGCAGTGTCGCCGCCGCCGCCGACTACGATGTCGGTTGGTTCGTCATCCTCTTCTCGTCAGCATCCTGTTCGAGACAAAAGGAAAGTCATTGACATCGTTTCAGGAGCGTAATTCAATAATTCTAATGTTTGATGAGATTCAATAACGATTAACTTTATTTATTTATTTATAATGTGTTAGTTTATAAATTTGTTAATAATTTTACAGGTTGGTGCCCGGTAATGAGGTGTCCAGGATGTGCACAAAATCCTTTAAGGATTGCAAGATTTCTAAGGGTGCTATCACTTGGTCGAAGGTGCCACAATCTAAAAAGGATGATTATTTCGAGGAGTTCCAGGTATATAATTACAATATTTAAAGTTTATTAAATAACTAATTATTCATATTATTTGATAAATATGTTGAATATTTATTTGTATAGAAAAAGGCCCGTTGGGATACGACGATCTACTCGGACGCCGCTATTTACGAGAAGTGGTACAATCTTTGTTCTACTCGGTACACGAACACGATGTACGACTGGAGAAAGGCCTGGCGTGATGAAGACAAAAATCTTGATCTGGGGAAAGACGAGGATGGTGTTGACCTGTGGGAGTCGTTGGTTGAGAAGTGGATGGACCAGGATTACCAAGACAAGTGTGACAAAGCTCGGGCCAACCGCAGAACCGACGTTGGAGGCGGGATGGCAGTGCATCGGGGGGGAGCTCGGTCCGTCCTCGAGCAATCACTTGCTCTCGTAAGTTTTATTTAATTATTTAAAAATTAAATAATTATAGTTAATTATTTTATATTAGTTATATAAATGAATTTGTATATGTTTATTTGATACGTAATAGGAGCGGGAGACTGGACGTCCCCACACCCACTTGGATCGGCTGAGCCTTCTTCATCCGTTTAATGCCGATACACAGACGTCCACCTACGGGCGCACTACTGACCTCCACGTAAGTTTAATTAAATTTATGTATTAATTACATTATATATATATATATAAATAATTAAATTAATTTTAATTTTTTAATTATGTAGTTGAGCGTCCGACAGAGGATTGAAGAGGCTGAGACGCAAGCCACCGCCACGACTACTGCTGAATCCGGAAGCAGCGGTACCCCTCCGGTTGTTGACGTGGACCAGTGTTACCTTGACGTTGCCCCGACCTCCAAGGGAAGGGTCCTTGGCCTTGGTGGGATGAGCAGCGTCGTGAGGACACCAAGTGGTCGGTCGGCCCGGAGTGCATCGCAGCCGTCCGTATCCTCCACTGCCGTCCCGGATCCGAACGTCATGGCAACGTTCGAGAACTACTTCCACCTCTGGAGTACCAATGCGGGTCGGACGTTGGGGATGTCTGCTGAGCAGATCGAGGCCATCTATCAACAGACGATGGGGCAACCACCGCCAGCTCCAGCTCCAGATCAAGCTGCAGGTCAAGATGCAGGTCAGGCCGACGGTGGCAACGTCAACTTGAATGATGATATGGATCAATATTTTAACTTTCCCGGCACTGGCAACTATCCTGGCAACTATCCTGGTTGAACAATTTGAACAATTTAATTTTGTGTTGAACTAATTTATTTTTTTGTTGAACTTATTTAATTTTCTGTTGAACTTATTTAATTTTCTGTTGAACTTATTTATCTTTATGTATATATTTATGTTTATGTTGAAAAATATGTTGAACTATATATTGCAGTTTATTTGTGTAGTTTATTGGTGTATAGATGAAAATAGGGTGCATTCATTTGTTTCATTGAGTACAAAATAATCTCATTTAGAGTGCATTCTAGATATAGATTTAAACCACTTGAAGAGTGCATTTTAGTACAAATTAAAATAGCCTCATATAGAGTGCATTATACATATATTTAACCAAACCACTTGAAGGTGGTAGATGCAACCATGACAACTAGCACAATCAAAATGATTTTGTTCACTTTGATTAAATCCTTGATTTCTTCAGCCAAATTCTTGATCTCTGTAACCAATTTCTTCATCTCTTGAGTCATTTTCTTCATGTCTTCAGTTTCTTGGTCACTTTGATTAGATCCTTGATTCTTGTCAACAACACACTTTTCTAGAGTGTCAGCCCATACAAAGAAACCACATCCACCACCATCACTTTGGGAGTCAGGACAATTATGAAATATCCTCCCTTTACTTCTAGGTTGTTTAGAAGCATATGTACGACATGCCTTTCCACAATAACAAACAAGGCCTTGCTGAAATCGAATAGAAGATGAAGAAGACATGATATTTCTTTGCAAAATAGAAAAAATCGAATATGGTGTGTGTGAGCTTTGTGTTGTTGCTATATATACAAAAAATTGAATTAATTAATAAAAAAAAATAATAATAACACGCCAAATGCCGACGGATTTTATATATTGACCGACGGAAATTTGGGCGGGTGAAATGCCGACGGAATTAAGTTTCCGTCGGAATTCACCATTTGATAAATGCCGACGGATAATCCGTCGGCATTTATCTTGACCGACGGAAATTTGGGCGGGTGAAATGCCGACGGAAAGATAAGTCCGTCGGCATATCCGTCGGGAAATGTTTCCCTAAAACTTTCTTTTTTTCCACTTCACTTTCGTATTGCAAATTTACACCAAAACTTTCTACTGCCTAATTTTCCACTTCACGCTCGGGTATTCAGAAACATCAAATTACGGTACATTTTCTACCATTTTTAATTTACTCTATATATAAAATTCAATATAATGTAATTACATGTGTTATATATATAATAAGTTTTGTTTGAATTTATTATAAGTTTAGTTTAGTAATGTGTTGCTCCACTTAAATGTTTAGCAGATGGATTTGCCTGACCGTCGTTGGATGTATTGTACTCCTAGAATGATTAGAGGAAATGTGAATGTGGAATTTTATAATGAACTCGTGTTATTTGTTGAATTTGCAAAAAGCCAGCCACATTACATGAGTGGAAATTGCATTAGGTGTCCGTGTAATGCTAAGAAATGTCAGAATAAGCAATATAAAGAGATTGATGAGGTCCTAGTGCATATTGTGAAGAATGGTTTCGTTGATAATTATTATAATTGGACTAGTCATGGCGAAACACGTTGGCCTTATAGATTTGATGAAGTGTTTTACTATTACACTACTGGAATCTATCAACTTGAAGCAAATTTCGATCATGTTGGCACTAGTAACGAGGTAGAACAACGGTTTGGGGACGAAGAACAACAGTTTGGGGACGAAGAACAACATTTTGGGGACGAAGAACAACAGTTTGGGGACGAAGAACAATAGTTTGGGGACGAAGAACAACAGTTTGGGGACGAAGAACCGAATATGTATCAAACAATGATCAGGGAAGCTGGCTTTTCAAACATGGAAGAGGAGCCGACGAATGAGGCATTTCGGTTTTATGAGATGCTCAAATTAGTCGAAGAAGATTTATATCCGGGTTGTGAATCTCACTCACAGTTGTCATTTAATGCACGACTCATGAACATTAAGACCGAGAACAAGCTTTCTAACAGGGCATATGAGCAAGTGACACAGTTATGCAGTGAAATTTGTCCTCAAAATAATAAGGTGCCTACGACGTTTCATCAAAGCAAACAAATGTTGAAGAATGTTGGTTTGCCGGTTGAGAAGATTGATTGTTGTGTGAATGGTTGCATGTTATATTGGGGTGACGAAGATAGCAGTCTGAATATGTGTAGATTGTGTGGCCATCCCCGGTACAAAGAGGCACGTCGAAAGGGACCTGGTGGTCAATCGAAGAAGACAAAGAAGAAAGTGCCATATAAGAAGATGTACTACCTTCCTATCATTCCCCGTTTGATGAGATTATATCAATCAAGTGCCACTGCACAACACATGACGTGGCATGCTACAGATTTCTCTTCGGCTGAGTCGAGGGAGATGCGACATCCGGCAGACTCAGAGGCCTGGAAACATCTTGACAACGTGTTTCCAAATTTTGGTTGTGAACCGAGGAATGTGAGATTAGGTTTGTGTACTGATGGTTTTGCACCGTTTGGGATGCATGGGAAGCAGTATTCTTTGTGGCCGGTGATACTGACTCCATATAATCTTCCTCCGTGGATGTGCATGAAACCTCAAACAATGTTTCTGACTGTATTGGTGCCTGGACCAACGAATCCAAAGGACAAACTGGATGTTTATCTCCAACCTCTTATAAAAGACTTGATCTTCTTATGGAAGAATGGAGTCCAAACATACGATGTTTTTAGAAAGCAGAACTTCACGATGCGTGCTGCTCTTTTATGGACCATTAGCGACTTTCCTGCATATGGTATGTTGTCCGGGTGGAGTACGGCCGGAAAGAAAGCATGTCCGTATTGTATGGAGAATTCTGAAGCTTTCAGTCTCCCGGTGAGTAGAAAAGTTTCATGGTTCGATAATCACCGTAGGTTCTTACCTCAAGGTCACCCGTTTCGAAGAAATAAGAAGAACTTCGTAAAAAACAGAGCAGTCACAAACAATCGACCTCCACTACGAGATGGTATTTTATACATTTATTTAATAATCGAGTACTAAACGTATATTTATCTATTGCTTTTAGTGTCACTTATAATTTACTCTCCGTACAGGACGTAGGTTGTTATATGAGGTTCAAGTGACGGGGTTGAAAAAAAGTACTGAGGAAAATGCAGCGGAACACAACAGAGGAATTGAGGGTGGTTGGAACAAAAGGAGTATTTTTTGGGACTTACCATACTGGAGTTCACTATTGATACGACACAATTTGGATGTGATGCACATTGAAAAGAATGTGTTTGACAATGTGTTCCACACAATCATGAACACGGAAGGCAAGACGAAAGACACTCCAAAGTCTCGGGAGGATTTGGACACTCTTTGTCGCCGTCCAGAGTTGAAAAAGGATGAGCGTACAGGTAAATTTCCAAAGGCTAGCTACACACTGGATAAGCCACAAAAACAAAGATTGTGTAGGTGGATAAAGGAGTTGAACTTTCCGGACGGCTACGTGTCGAACTTGAGTCGATGCGTAGACACAACAACGGGTAAGGTTGCAAGGATGAAGAGTCATGATTGTCATGTATTTATGCAACGCTTGATACCGATTGCGTTCCGAGAACTTCTTCCTCTCAATGTGTGGAGGGCTATCACTGAATTAAGTCTATTTTTTAGAGATTTAACGGCTACAACGATCACGATTGATGATATGATTCGTTTAGATGAAGACATTCCAGTGATTTTGTGTAAGTTGGAACAAATTTTTCCACCTAGCTTCTTTAACTCGATGGAACACTTACCCGTTCACTTAGCGTATGAAGCGAGAATTTGTGGTCCGGTGCAATACAGGTGGATGTACCCATTTGAAAGGTAAAATCTTACTTTTTTTTATTTCATTACAATTACACATGCATTCATATAAGTTATATATATATATATATATATGTGTGTGTGTGTGTGTGTATATCAGGTATCTCCACAACTTGAAACGCAATGCTAAACAAAAGGCAAACGTTGAAGCATCGATTGTGAATGCTTATTTGAATGAAGAGGTTGTCATGTTTTGTTCTTATTACTTTGAAGACCACGTCAACACAAAGTTAAGAAGTGCTCCACGTAACTTCGGTGGTACATCCGCTGACGATATCAGTGAAGAGGTCGATGGAATGCTCTCCATATTCAAGTCTAAGGGACGACCAATAGGAAAACCCACTGAACGATATTGGGAGACGAACTCGGAGGCGGAAATAGCACAAACGTATGTGTTGTTGAATTGTGATGAAGTTCAGCCATACATTGAGTAAGTATTTCATATATAAATCGTCTATTTAAATACCACTTCATTTATGTCATTTAATATTAACCAAGTTTTTGAATGTTGTGAATTAGGATGTACACTCAAGAACTACGACGAGCAGAACCAAACATCTCAGATGCATATATAGATGCTCGTATTCAACGTGAATTTTCCCGATGGTTCGAACGTTATGTGAGTACCATTCAACAAAGACTGTAGTGTTGTTCAAGTGTCATTGGTTTGATTCAGGCCATCTAGGAACAAGAATTCACCCGGAGTACAAGCTCGTTGATGTTAGTTCGAAAAGGGCGTATGTTGGGGATGATCCATTTTTATTTGCCCATCAAGTATCTCAAGTATACTACTGCACATATCCGGGAGCTCCACGTGGTTATGAATGGCACGCTGTTTGCAAAGTAAAGGCAAGGTCAATGGTAGAAGTCCCTAAAAAGGACAAAAATACTGAAGATGAATCTCCATTTCAAGCAGAACAAATAGAGACTCCAACTGAAGTCTTTACGGGAGATTTCAATCTTTCTGTACCCTTGACGGTTGCAAATCCCCAATTAATCGAAATTGAAGGTGAAGAGGAGGGGGATGAAGAAGAGGATGAAGATGAGGATGAAGAGGAGAATGAAGAGAAGAATGAAGAAAATGAGGATGAGGAGGAGGATGAGGATGAGGAAGATGATGATGAGGAGGAGGAGGAGGAGGATAGGGACGAAGAGGAGGATGAAGACGATGAAGATGAAAATTAATTCAATTAATGTAATGTATTTATTTCTTATTTTATAAAAGTTATTTAATTATTTATCATTTAGGTACAAATTATAAAAATTAAATTTACTATAAATATAAGTCACAACCAATATATATATTAATATATGTGGAAGAAATGAATTTTGTGATTTTTTAAAAAAATATTTTGGTAATTTAGTAGGTCTAGTATATAGAAAAAATTGAATTATTTAAAAAAAATAAAAAAAATCGCCGAAATGCTGACGGAATTAACTTTCCGTCGGTCTTTACTTTTTGACAAATACCGACGGATAATCCGTCGGTATGTGTACATGCCGACGGATCAAAACCCCTTATATAAAACCTCAACCTAGGGTTTTCTTTCCAAACTTTCCTCTTTACATTCCCCCCCACCTCGCCTCCCTCCACCACCTCGCCTCCCTCCACTCTTCGACAACTACCTCACCGACCACTCCTCCGGCTGCGACAGCCTCCCCCACGGCAGCACCGTAACATTCACCACTCTCCGGCACCGTAACATTCGCCACTCTCCGGCACGCCGCCGACACCGTCACCACCGGCGAAGCCGCCACCACCGTCGCCTCCCTCCACTCTTCGGCCCCATTTCCCCCCACCTCGCCTCCCTCCACACAAACCTCACTCTCTCATTTCATTTCTCGCTAAACAAAACAAATTCCCACTTCAATCCCCTGCTTACCTTCTAATTCTCTCTCAATTTAATCTAAAACCCAACTCTTTCATTTGGGTTTTTTCGATTTTGCAGGAAATGGAGACGGGACATGAGGATGCGGCAGCGGCTGTGGCTGTGGCGGCAGCGGGGTCTCCGTCGCCGACTTTGGCGCCGGGGTTCAGGTTTCATCCAACCGATGAGGAGTTGGTGTGGTACTATTTGAGGCGGAAAGTTTGTGGAAAGTCGTTTCGATTTCAAGCTGTGGAGGAAATTGATGTTTACAAATCTGAGCCTTGGCAGCTTGCTGGTATAATTTACTATCTTTTTTGGTGTTTCTAAATTAATTGGACTTGGATTTAATCTTTTTTTTTTTTTTGTTAAGGCATGAGTGTTTGGTTTTTATTGTGTTTAAAGTTGTAGTCTTGAGTGTGATTGATTTTTGGGTTGGAATTTCAAAATGTAGATAGGAATTGATTGCCAAATGGGTCTTGTGTAAATGTAATTGCTTTGGTTATGCAGTTAAGTTATAAGCACTCTATGTAAGTGGAGTATGTTTTTTGTATTACTCTATGCTGACAATGCTGTGATGAATTTTTTGATAACAATTTGGTTAATAATTATTCTGGTCGGAAAATGAAATTCTGGTCGGGGCCTCCCCGGCCACCCATATTTTTTTTATTAATATTTTGTTTTGCTGACGGATAATCCGTCGGTAAAATGCCAAGGGATAATCCGTCGGTCAAATGCCGACGGATATTCCGTCGGTATGTGAATTTCGAAATCATATTTTTTTTATTCATTTTTTGTTTTACTGACGGATATTCCCTCGGTAAATTGCCGACGGATATTCCGTCGGCATATGACCGACGGACATTCCGTCGGCATGTGAATTTCGAAATCATATTTATTCAAAAATTAATTTCTTTTATAATTATTTTAATTCATTCTACTTTATTTTATAATTATTTTAATCCATTCTTTCCGACGGAATTACCGACGGAATGTTGACCCGGTTTGTTAAACGGGTTGTCCGAACTACCGACGGAATATCCCTCGGTAAATCCGTCGGCAATTCCGACGGAAAATCCGTCAGCAAATCCGTCGGAAATCCCGACGGAATGCAAAAATCCGTCGGTAAAAAATACTGACGACGAAAAAGGGGACGGCCGACTTTCCGTCGGCAAATCCGTCGGTAACATCGGCGGCCGACGGAAATTCCGTCGGTAAATCCGTCTCTAAAACGCCCTTTTTTTGTAGTGCATCCCCAACCTCCCAAAAAAAAAAACCAGCAGCGTGCGGCGCAAAAGGTATGCTTTTTTTTTCTTTTCATCGACAAACCAGAATCGATCCTTTGCATTCTCGTCGATAAATTGTCTTCGACGAGAATGTATATTGTCGATCATCCGTTGTCGATTTTTTTTTAATTTTTTTCGACCTTTGTAGATCGATTATATACACTCTCGTCGACAAATTGTTGTCGACGAGAGTGTGTATGGTCGACACTGGTTTGTCAAAAATCTTTAATTTTTTTTTTTTTTGAGATTTTGCTAAGTTTTTTATGAAATGTTTGAATTTTTTTTGTCCATTTTTTACCGAAAATGGTAGTGTTGTGTGGTGTTGGTGGTGGTGTTGGCGGCGGCATTGACGGCGGCAGATTTTAGGTTTAGGGTTCAAAGGTTGAGTGGGGGTGTAATTAGTAGTGGGGGTGCATTTAGTAGTGTAATATTATTCAAAGGGTATTTTGGGGTTTTTACACTATTATTATATTATTAAATTGAGAGGGGGAGTGTTCTAAACTGAAATGGAGGTGTCAATATTCAGACCCATGACCATATTCAATCATAAAGTGGACCAAATTAATTGAGCCTTCGTGGATTGGACACCTCCATCATTATTTACTCATTTCAGCCCAACGCAATATAAATATCAAAATAATAAAATACCCAAATTAATTAACATTAAATTCATGTAATATTTCAGACTTATCATAATTGCTACCACATACAGATTCCTTGCTGGATCACAGTCAAATCAATTCATTTGTATTGGGATAAATTTTTGTATATAATTGAATTTTAAATTATTTAGATATAATTTTAATTGTTCAATTAAATATTTTATCCACCCAATTAGAATTAAGTTACTATAAAAAAATTAAAATTAATTTTTAATGATAAAATTTTCTCACTATATATAGTTTCTCTAACTAAAAGTTTTTAGTGGCAGAATATTGAAAATTAATGTTAGGACTCATCACTAAAAGTAATTTTTTGTCATTAAACTCTTTTAGCTAGAGAAGATATATATTGACATAAATTGTTAATTTTCTTATAGTATTGTAACTCAATTGAACCTTTTAACTGGGTGCACACCGTGTGACTCTTAATTTGATCGATGTTTCACTCTAGTTAATATTTAAAATGTATCGCTTTCATTATTAATATAAAACAATATATGATTATTTATTAACAAATAAACAGAATATACTGAAATATAAAATGGAATATTATCGCCAAATATAAGATGAGACACCAATTTCGAAAACAAAATGCATCAAGTATATTTGTAACAAAAACAATTTAATTAATTAGTTGTATCCCTTTCAAAAAGCTGGGCAGGTGCAAATAAAACAAATGTGTCATCATATGCATGCATTCTTTTGAATACGTGTAAGCTCACTAACAACCACGTTCTCGCCATGCAAAACCCTAACCCCCTATAAATACCATCCTTACATATTTGATATTTCTCAAAACACACCAACAAATTAAAATGGCAAGACTTACAGCTTTCATCGCCCTTTTCATCGCTCTCATCGCCGGAGCCAGCGCCTACACTACGGTGGTGACCACCATCATCAACGATGAGCAGTCGTGCCAGATGGAGGTGCAACGGATGCAGATGAGACAATGCATGCAATGGATATGCACAAGGGTATTAATGCGGAGACATTCCTAAGGAGCGCGGTGGCCAACATGGAAGAGCACCAACAGGAGTGTTGTGCGGAGATGAGGAAAGTGAGGCCCGATTGCCATTGCGTTATGATGAGGAGGATGATGATGGATATGCAGCAAATGCAGCCGATGGAGATGATGAAGTCGATGTTCAACAAGTGTGGCATGCACTTTCCCATGGAGTGCGCCTCCATGTGAGTGCCTTCACGTTGGAGAGGCAGAAGCTAGAAATAAAAGGTGTGGATAGCTCATCGGCTACCTACACTCTTTCATCTAATAAATTAATAAGCACATCGTGCATTGTGTATTGTTTCTATCTTTCGAATTAAGTTACAACTGAAAAATTAATGTTTTGATTTGCTATATTCTATGTGAAACAATCATATAATCCCATAGACCTTCTCGGTACGTAAAGCAAATCAGGCAATTGACTAATATCAAAATTATCTAAACGTACTGTTTCAAACGACTCACAACAACTATACTCCAACGATTCACAAAATAATAATGATAAAAACCATAGAAATTACTTATAAAAGTCCTCCAAGATACTCCTCCAATGCTAGTAGTCACTCATCCCTTTTAAACACAAGAGTTCCGGCTCGTCGTCGCCCATATAGTGAAACAATGAATAGGGAAATTATAATTTCATTGAGTGATTGTAAAGTGTTTACAAGAGATGTATTTATAGATACAAAGTGTATCTATATTTACAAGATATGGACAAATATTTACATTAAATATTCTAAGAGATAAGAATGAATCATAATATATATTAAAAGATATAAATATTTATAATATTATATTCCTAATACGCCCCCTCAAAATGGAGCACCGTAGGAGAGTCCAATTTTGATCATAAGTGGTTGTACGCGAGAACGAGAAAATGATTTGGTAATAGCATCAACAAGTTGATCCACAGACGAAGCATGTGAAACTCGAAGTTGAGGGTCGGGTACGAAAAATGGGGCAGTAGGGGGTGTATTTAGTAAGTTGGGAGTGGGTTGATCGTGTATTTACCAGAGTTGGGGGTGTATGCAGCCGTGGAGTAGGGGATTTTTCCCATCTGGGAAGCAAGCGAGTATGTAGTTATGGAGGGAGTGTCTAGATTCGAGGGGGTGTAATTACCAGAGTGTGTAGAAGAGTGTGCATGGATTCTGGGAAGGGGGTGTTTTTACTAGAACTGCGGGTGTGGTTACTTGGGGAGTTTGCATGGGCTTCCATGGATGGAGATTTTGGAGAAGAAAGCTTCTCGTGAGTGCACGGTTGTTTTAACTAAAATTAGTTACCGTGAGAGGGTTGCAACCGTGAGTTTTGATCAGTGTTGAGTGCCGAGCAACGTTTAAGGGTGGTAGTCGGGAGTTTGGACGGCGCTGGACGTCGAGCAACGACTACAAGGGAGGGTTTCGGATCGAGGTGTTAGCCGTACGACTCGTTGATGTTAGGGTAATTGTGGGTTTTGTACGACAAGAACATCGAACAACAATTACGGGGAAGAAGAAACGTGTCTTCTTGAGGATAGAGTAATCGTGAGTTTTGTACGACAAGAACGTCGAACAATGATTACGGGGAAGAAGAAACTTGTCTTCTTGAGGTTGGGGTAATCGTGAGTTTTGTACGACAAGAACTTGAGGTTGGGGTAATCGTGAGTTTTGTACGACAAGAACGTCGAACAACGATTACGGGGAAGAAAAAACTTGTCTTCATGAGGTTGGGATAATCGTGGGTTTTGTACGACGAAGAATATCGAACAACGATTACGAAGGTTTGGGTGGGATCGAGGCGTGAGCTGAGAGGCTCTGATACCATATAGAGAAACAATGAATAGGGAAATTATAATTTCATTGAGTGATTGTAAAGTGTTTACAAGAGATGTATTTATAGATACAAAGTGTATCTATATTTACAAGATATGGACAAATATTTACATTAAATATTTTAAGAGATAAGAATGAATCATAATATTAAAAGATATAAATATTTATAATATTATATTCCTAATAGCCCACACTTCTTAACTACTCCACCTTTGTAGATACATCACTCAATCATGGCATCCTCACCTCCTGCTCGCCCTATCTCACCAATCTCGTCCCTTCCTTCTTCTTCACTCTGTCCAGTGTGCATATCGCCTGAGAAATCTAGGTCTCATTAATTCTTGCTCGGAGTTACCTCCTACTTGCTCTCCATTTCTTCGCTCACGACCCTTTCCTCGTGTAGCCTCGCCTCCACAATGCTTGGACATTGTTCGTCCTACTCATTCCATGCGTACTTGGTCAAAGAATGAAATTTTCAAACCCATGCATCCACCGAACATATGTTTTCTCGCTTATAATTCTCTCCTCTCGCTGCTATTCACTTCACAAAGGAGCCAAAATGATTTAAGTCAGCCGCCAAATCCCCTAAATGGATTGTTGCCATGGATAAAGAACTACAATTTTTACACTATAATCAAACTTGGAAACTTGTTCCTCGCCCATCTGACCCTGGAGAAAACATCATCGATTTCAAATGGGTGTTTCGAACAAAATATCCCGCCAATGGAAATATTGATCGCAATAAAGCTTGCCTGGCCGCTCAAGGATTTTCTCAGTTTCCTGGGTTCGATTACGAACATACATTTAGTCCAATTGTCAAAACCTCCACTGTTCGCATCATCATCTCTCTCATCGTTCTAAATAACTAAAATCTTTGACAAATGGATATTAACAACACTTTCTTTCATGGTCACCTCGATAAACCTGTTTACGGATCTGTTACACCAGGTCAAAGAAGTCAATCTTTGACAAGTCAATCCTAGTCATCAGCTTGCGTGACGACGACTAGTCAACCAAGTCATGCGACGACTAGTCAACATTATGAAGAAAATGTAAGTGTGTGCTCGCCCTGGAGTAGTTGAAGAGCACACGCAGAGTCATCTAGAAAAGTCAAGTCTTGAAACCATTGAAGAATGGCGAGCACGATCACCTTTCAAGGAAACGGTCGGACGACCAGGTCCTCCGGCGACCACCATGGTCCAGCTCCTCGTCATCGGGCGAGGACGACCACCAGAGAGGCGGTTTAACACCAAAACAGCTCCCAAGGCGCATTTAATGCGGCCTCCCATCACCTTTATGTGATGGGATCTTGTAGCTAGTTAGGGCCTGCCATGTGTAAAGTGTGGGCAGCCCAAAAACCAAGTATATAAGCCCCAAGAGGCACAAATGTAAACACAAGTTAGATTTCCTACATAATAACTGAGGCAAATAATACAAGAGCTCTCAAAAGCTCCCAAGCTTCTCCAAGAAGCTACATTTGATCTTCATCTATTGTTCTTCATATATTCATCATAAATCACCCGTTTAATCTCCTAAATACACGTAATAACCCCAATAATAATACATGATTGTTTAGTTGCTTACGAAGACCACATCTAGATCACCCGATCAAAGCATATACAACATTTAGAGCTAGAAGGAGGGGTCCTTTTACGTGTTCTTCATCAAGTTTCAACCGATCATCGAACGATCGGCTTGTAAACTCGCTTAAATCAGGTTTTAATCGGTAGAAATACTTTTTAGAACATCATCTACGTATTTTATTACGTATTTTATTATCGTTGTGTTCTTGAATATTTTCAGTATTCTAGGCATATTTTGGAGTTTGATCTCCTAGAAATTATGTTTTAGCACTCATTTGTTGTTACTCTGCAAGTTTGTAGTTGTAATAGCACGTTCTTCTGCGAAAGAACTCGAATCTTGTGTTTTTTAGCATCGAAAGCTTAGGCTAGTTCATACTTTGTAACCGGTTCCCAGAAATCACTCTCAAAGATGTCTCATCATACAAACCAAGATGGAATCCCACCTCCCGGAGGGAACGAACCCCCTCCACCGCCGATAGCTCCGGTCAATCCGGCGGCAAACATCAATCTTGGGGAAATCTTGAACGATCCCCAATACTTGAGAGAATTTACTGACTACCTCAGCGAAAAGAGGAGGAAGAACGAAGCCATGGAATTGGAAAAGGCCAAAGAACAGGCCAAGGAAAATGCTAGAAAGGCGAAAGCCCGCGCCCATGACGACAACGAGGACGAGCAGAGGTCGTACTCGGTCACTAGTTTGAACAAACATCCCCGTGATAAGGGGAAGGCTAAAGTTTACAAGCGCTCCCACCACAGTCATACCGGAGACTCGAAAGATGGTCGGAACTCTGTTTTCGATCGCGTGGGCGACAAGGACCCGGAAGCTCCGCCGACCAGAGAAAGACGACCATAGGGACCGTGGTGGAAAGAGAGATCAACGAGAAAGAATCTCCGCCCTCGACCGAGTAGGGCCAAACTCGCGAGGGCCGGTGAAAAGTTATCGCAGCTATCAGCCAGAGCGATCACCCCACCATTCACCCGGGCGATCACACCGTGACCGATATGATCGTCCGATCGCATCCCACGGAATTCGACGAGATGAGCTCATCCCTCGACCACAAACTGCCGAGGAGGGTCAGATCGCCCAGTTCATAGAGACCCAGAAGCAAATGAAGCTGGAAATGGAAAATTTGCGAGCAGAGGTAGCCGCATCCAAAAGAGGAAATATCCCACCAGTCACTCTTCCCGCTTCACCTCTAAATGTCATGATCCTAACCGCCCCCATGCAAAGAAAGATTCAAATGCCTTCAATGGCAGCATACGATGGCATGTCCGACCCCCGGGTGCACTTGTCAAAGTATTCGAACTACATGGCCTCCATCAGGGCAACAAACGCCACTCAATGCCGAAACTTCTCCCTGACTTTGGGATCCGGGTCCATCACCTCCTTCATCGAACTGGGGCAGCAGTTCCTAACATACTACGGATCAATTGCTGCTCGCCCAACATCCAAGCAGCGTTTGGCAAACGTTCGCCTGACCTTGACCGAGTCAGGAAGAGACTTTATCAAACGATTCGATAGGTTGGTTATCGATGGGGAGACAGTGAATGACGAAACGAAGCTGATCTCGGCTGTTTCCGGCCTAAGGATAGGTTCTAAAATTTGGGAATATATGCATGCACTCTTTCGGAATCTTACGCAGATTTCCGCAAGAGGGCTGGAAACCTCATTCAGATGGAAGAAATTATGGATGCCGCCAAGGCAAACGAGCAGCCTTAAGCGGCCAAAAAAGTGTGGCCGAAAAAGAATTTTACAACTAGGGAGCCGTCCTAGCCAAAAAAGGCAGTAAATCAGGGAAACAGTGCTAGGCCAGCGAACTTCAAGCCATTTGAAGAGGCACCGGATATAACACAGTTTAAAGAAACTCTCAACATTGATGACAGGTCCATTTTCAATGCACTTAGGGGAAAGAATATGCTTCCTCTGGCAAGGGCGATGCATGCAAACGAGAACACCTTGAACCCTGAGAAGTTCTGCGACTACCACAACTCTATCGGCCACTGGACGAATGGGTGCCGAGATTTGATAAAGAATTTGTACAAGCTATACATGGAGGGCAAGCTCGCCCAGTACATCAAACCCAGAGAAGGTAATGCCGACCAAAGAGGCAAGAAACGTCGCGACGATGACGACGACGACCAGGATCTGCGTCAACAGATCAATCGTCATAAATTGACTCCTCCAATGCCAAATGCTCCACCGGGCGAGGTTGATTTCGTGGGCGGAGGCTGCAATGTGATAGAAGGCCCCCTTGGGGGGATCCAATCTGGAACTGCTCTGTCTGTTCGCCGACAACAGAGCGAGATGCGAGCACTGAATAATGTGCATCAAGTGTGTGTCGCCGCGGCTGCTGAAAAGCCCATCTCACACCAAGTCCTTTTCACGGACGATGATCTGAACAAAGTGGTACAGCCAAACAACGATGCTTTGGTTGTCACCAGAAAGATTATGGGAACTATCGTCCACCGTATGATGGTCGACACTGGGGCATACACCAACGTCCTATTCAAACACACTTTAGATGCTCTCGTGGGATATGAAGCATATATCGAGCCATGCAACGACATCATTGTGGGTTTCGGAGATATCCGCTCCATTCCTATCGGAAGGATCAGGCTATCAGTAGAACTGGCGTCAACGAAGGAGCTAGAAATGCATCATACTCGGCAACTCGACTTCATGGTCGTCGACATGCCATCATCCTACAATGCTTTCCTCGGCCGACCTTTCTTTGATTAATTTAAGGCAGCCGCCTCTACTTTTTACTACTGTGTAAAATTTCCAACCCCGAAGGGAGTTATAACCCTGAAGGGCGACCAGACGCGGGCGAGGGAGTGTCTCGTCCGTTTTGCTAAGCGTCATTCTAAAGATTCTCCTATGGAGGGAAAGTATATCAAGTGTCAAAAAGAAAAAACACAAATGAACTACTTGGAGGGTTTTCCCAACAAGTACCAAGGAATAGAGATTGGGGAGTCAAGTCAGCAATTTGACGACCACCAAGCAGAGGTGGACGAGCACACCCCCATGGAAATAGACGAGCACATCCAAACTGAGCAGAACAATCAACTCCCTGAGGCGATCGACGACCAGGTTCCAGATCTGGACATTCCGGATTTGGAACCTAGGCTAGGCTTTGAGCTAGAGATAGGAATCGAGGACCCTCGTTGGAAGGAACCCAAAGAACGGGCAACTCCAGCGGAGGACCTTGAAACCATCCATCTAGATGAAGCTCGTCTAGAACTTGAAGTGTTCATAGGTTTAAATTTTCTAGAGCAGCTGCGATCAGAAATGATCACCTTTTTTAAAGAAAGCATTGGAGCATTCGCTTGGTCGCACGAAGATACGGTGGGCATCAACGTGAATCATGCCTGCCATAGATTGAATATTATCCTACAAGGAGACCTATCAAGCAAAAATGAAGAAAGTTTGGGCCTGATAAATATGCGGCTATGGCGGTCGAAGTTACAAACTTAATCAATAATAAATTAATCGAGAAAACAGGAATTGATCCAGAGTGTGTGGCAAATCCCGTGCTCGTTAGAAAAACGAACGGGTCGTGGAGACTGTGTATAGACTTCACAAATCTAAACGATGCTTGTCCCAAAGACCATTTTCCGATGCCCCACATCGATTATCCGATGGACAATACAGCGGGGCACGAGATGCTTACGTTTATGGATGCTTTCGCAGGATATCATCAGATCGCGATGCATCCCGACGACCAGAGACATACAGCGTTCATGACAGCAACAGAAATGTACAGCTGGAAGAGAATGCCCTTTGGTTTGAAAAACGAAGGGGCAACGTACCAAACACTGGTAAAAAAAATGTTTGATCAACACATTGGCGAGATGGTGGAAGTCTATGTCGACGACATTGTTGTCAAAAGCTTGCGGAAAGAAGATCACCTGCATCACCTCGCCATGACGTTTGATATCTTGAAAGAATACAACATGAAGTTAAATCCCAAGAAGTGCAGTTTCGGAGTAAGTTCCGAGAAATTTCTGGGGCACATGGTTAGCCAGAGGGGCATCGAGGCGAATCCTACAAAAATTCAAGCAATCATCGATATGCAAAGCCCAAGAAATGTGAAAGAGGTACAGATATTGACAGGATGCCTAGCATCGCTGAACAGATTTGTTGCACGAACGGGCGATCATTGCAAACCTTTTTTCGACGCGTTGAAAAAGGGAAGGTTCGAATGGACCGATGACTGCGAGAAAGCTTTCGGGAAGCTGAAAGAATATCTATCGGATCCGAAGGTCCTATCTAAGCCAGTCCCAGGCGAGAAATTATACCTCTACTTAGCCGCCACTGAGTGCGCGATTAGCTCAGTGCTCGTCCGAGCAGAAGGGAGCACACATTTGCCAATATATTATGTAAGTCAGTCAATGAGGGATGCCATATTAAGATACACCCCAATGGAAAAATTGGCTTACGCTTTGGTCATGAGCGTGAGAAAGCTAAGGCAATACCTTTTCGACCACGAGGTGGTGGTTCTTAAAACATTTCCTCTACGGCAAGCACTACATCGATCGGATACCACTGAAAGATTGTTGAAATGGTCAGTGGAAATCCGGCAGTTTGGGCTCACCTACGCACCAAGAACGGCGGTCAAGGGGCAAGTTTTGGCAGAATTCATAGTGGAGCTCACCTTCCCAGAGAAGATTGTTAAGGAAATCGAACTTCCTTGGACCCTGTTCGTCGACGGCTCATCGACGAGCACCAAAGCGGGGGCAGGAATTGTCCTCGCCAGCCCTTCCGGACAAACTTTTGCTTCGGCGTTCGAGTTCGAGTACCGGGCAACCAACAACGAGGCAGATTACGAGGCTCTGGTCGCTGGAATCAAGATGGCAATGGCCGTGGGCGCCAGAAAACTGAATTTTTTTTCAGACTCTCAACTAGTGGTATGTCAAATAACGGGTGAGTACGAGATATTTTTTTTCAGACTCTGGTCGCTGGAATCAAGCAGGCACTTTAGCTCGGCTGGCCACTTCAGAGGGGGAGGCAATATTTTCATAAGCTACCATCACAAAACTCTCTTCCCCATCAGTGAGTAGAAATCAAATTATGCAGGCTGAAGCGACTAGCGACAAGGAGTGGATATCGCCGATCATCAAATACATCAAGACCGGTAAGCTCCCGATCATCAAATACATCAAATACATTAAGGCGGCCAGACTGCAACTCAGGTTGGCCAGATACACCATCATAGGCGATCAACTCTACAAACGAGGTTTTTCAATGCCTCTATTGAAATGCCTTCGAAAGGAAGAAGCGGAAGTCGTCATGCATGAAATCCACGATGGAGTATGTGGAAATCACATAGGGGGGCAAGCACTCGCTTTAAAAATCATGAGACAAGGCTACTTTTGGCTAACATTAAAGAAGGATGCAATTCATTACGCCCAGACGTGCAAGAGATGCCAAGATATTTCTCCCGCCATACACTCACCACCAGACGAGCTCATCTCCGTCTATAGCTCTTGGCCCTTCGTGAAATGGGGCATCGACATCATCGGACCTTTCCCGCCAAGCGTGGGGGGAGTAACTTTCGTAGTCATAGCAGTCGACTATTTCACCAAATGGACGGAGGCGAAGGCATTGAAGACCATCACAACGGCTCAAATGACCAATTTCATTTGGAAAAATATCATTTGTAGGTTCGGCCTACCACGAGCGATCGTGCCGGACAACGAACTCCAATTCACAAGTTAAGACATGTTAGAATCCTGCTCAAAGTGGAACATCAAGAAACTTTTTTCAACACCCTATCATCCACAATCAAATGGTCAGGTAGCAATCAAATCATCAAGCATACCTTGAAAGCTAAGCTGGAAGGATTGAACGGAAAATGGGTGGACGAGCTGCACATGGTGCTGTGGGCATAGCGGACGACCACGAGGAATTCTAGAGGTGAAACTCCTTTCGCGCTCGCGTTCGGAACAGAAACTGTTATACCAGCAGAAGCACAAGTCGCCACCTTCCGAGTGGCAAACTATGACGAACAGGTAAATAACGATGCACAACTCTCCGATTTAGATTTCCTAGAGGAGCGAAGACTGACAGCGGACGAGAGAAACGTGGTCTACAAGCAAAGGTTAAAACGTTATTATAATACCAAAGTACGTGCTCGGCAATTTACAATTGGCCAACTCGTACTTCGCCGGGCGACGGAACAATCAATAGGCATACTTGGCCCGACTTGGGAGGGCCCGTACCGCATAATACGCACGTACTCAAATGGATCGTACGAGTTAGAAGATCTCAATGGCAAGCCGAGCCAGTATCCATGGAACGCGATCAAATTGAAGAAATATTATCAGCAAGTTTCATTTTCGTACATTTGTATAGTTTGTATCTAGAATCGTTTCAATACATGTCAAGTTTTAAGTTTCATCAAGTGTTAGTGTAAATTTTAGATTTTTAGATTAAGGCTCTACGAAGCCAACTAGAAACGAGCACAAACCGACTAAACTCGAAACACATACGGACGTAAACCGAAAGGTAGAGGTCCGGAAAGATAAGTATTCATTGAAGGATAAACTTGCAAAAATAATCAAAGTCAAAAAACAGATTGATAGAAAGTGACGAAGACGATCACTCAATAAACGAACACACATCATAAGCAAAAAGTTCATATATATAAAGGCTTTATAAGCCAAACAGTTACAAAAAGGCCTCAGAGGCCGAACACTACAAAAGGCCTTATCGGCCGAACAGGTACAAAAGAAAGGGCCCAACTGGCCAAAAAAGAGCTCAAGGGGGATTCCCCTCAGCGGAAGCATTCTCCTCGCCTACAACATTGGCAACCTCCTCGACTCCGACCACCCCAACAGTTTGAGCAGTCTCCTCTCCGACCGCCTGGTCGTCTAGTTGGGGTGGGCTCTCGAACAGAATTTTCCTCGCCAATAGACGAGGAAACATGAGACCCATTTTCACTAGGTCGAGTAGAGGAAGGACGGAGCTCTCTTTCGGATCCTCCTAGTGGAGATGATTTTCGATGAAGTTTGCAAAGATGGATACATCTACCTCGGGGTGAGTACCTCTGAAATGGCGGACGAGCTCATGTGCAGTAAAGGAGCAAGCCCCAGATTCAGCAAGATAGGCTTTCTCATCCCGTTCTTTCTTCACAGCGGTCAGCTCATGACCAATGCTAGCCAACTCATCCTCTGCAGCCTTCAGACGTGTTTGCGTAGAGGCCGTCAGAGCGAGAGCAGTAGTTAGTGCGCTGGAGTTCTCTACCTTCTCGTCTTCGGCAGCCTTGAGGCGAGCGCAGAAATCTTCGATCTTTTGATGATCCGCCTTGTTCTCTTTCTGAGCAGCTGCGAGTTGGGCCCCCAGGTCGGCCATTTTCTTCTCAAGGTCTTTGTTGGTCTTCATCAATTGGGCGATCACTACCTCTTTCTCCTCATTGCCTTTCCTGAGTGCGTGAATTTGGAGAGAGAGCTGCTCGGCCACGAAGGCTGAGCGATAAGCGTTGATAGCGATCAGTCGAGCGTTCTCGGCAGCATTATGGCAATCAACCTCCTCGGCGAAGGGTTTAGTGAGCGACCGGGGCAAGTTTTTCTTTGCTCGAATCGCGAGCTGATATAACGAATCATCGTCGGTCGGATCTCACGACCGGTAGTAGTTGAGGAGATCCTCGCTGCAGGGAGCAGACTCCGGGTGCTCGGTAAGCCTGAAAAATGGATAGAAACGATCGGAAGGAAGTACACTTAGAGGTGAAAATATTTCTAGAGGAAACTCACTTGGCAACCCGTTGGACACTCCAACCGAGCACCGTGATGTCCTCAAGAGCTCTCTGCTCGACCGATGAGGTCGCGACAACCTCCTGCGCTTGTCTTATTTTACGAACAGGGATCGTTTTCTTGGGTGGCGGCGAGTGCCTTTTCGGCGGCGAGGTCCTCGGAGGCGAAGGCCTCCGGTTGGCAGTAGTGGAGCGATGACCTCCACGGGCCGTGCTAACATTTTTCTTGGGGGGAGGCTCCAAGGTTTCTGCCCGGTCCTTCCTTTTCTTGTTGGTTCCCACAACAATGTCGCGCTCACGATTAACGGCCACCATTCGGAGAGATCGGTTGACCATCACTTCTTGCAGTTCGAGTGTCGGGGGAAGATAGGTGATGACTTTCGTCGGAATCACTACTAAAAACAAAGTGTCAGCATCTTATGAAGAAGAGAAAAAAATAAGGTACTTAAGAAATGTTTCGATACCTGGAGGAAACTCTCTAGTGATATGGTGAGGAGGTACTCGAAGGCCTGCTCGCTCCCGTATGCACTCGCGGTTCAGGAAACGATACGACCTTTCCAAGTAGCGACGACGAGCGACGCAACAGATGTGATACTTAAATAGTGGTGACAGAAGATGGTTGCCAACTTTCGCACGAGCAGTATCACCTACAAAATCGAGGAGTTATTCAGTTTAGATAAGAACGAGCACAAAATCAAAGGACTTATTGTGAATATTTCTATAATCGGTCGCAATTGAAATGCGATCAGAAGATCCATCGAGCTTCGCGACACTTCTCCAGTCGCCGGCGACCCACCACCAATTGGTTTTCCAATCACGAATTTTGTTGGGAACACCCTCTACGAGTTTGAACCAATCACGGCTCTTCACGTAAAACCATCCTTTTCCCACTTTCTCGCCGGCTTTGGATACTTGGAGGAGGTAATTAATCTCTCGAGGAGTGAGGAATGTGTGGCGACAAACGTTCTCGGCGGCCTCAAGGCCGAACACTGTGAGAAGTCCTATGATGTTCGAACATCCGTTCGGCGTCACTTGAGAAGGGGCCAACCCAAGGAAATTCAAGTAAAAGCTAATTGCTGGATGAAGGGGAAATCTCAGGCCAGCCTCCATCATTAAATTGTTGACGGCGACCATTCCTTCTGGAGGCTGGTCGGCCCTCTCATCTTCTCGCGGAACGAAGAAACATACATCTTGAGGTAACTGATATTTCTTCCGAGAGTTGGCAAGTTGTGACGACGAAGTTGTGCTCGCATAATCGATAACAACATATTCTGATTCATATGCTTCTCGGAAAGGGTGAGGAATTGTTCTAGGTGGATACTCGGCAGCATATTGAAAATATGTTTCCCTTGAAAGTTCGTCCCCGTCTAGCTCTTCTCGGTCATTCAATACATCCTTTATGCTCGCCGCGTAGCGAGCAATGTCCTCGTACTCCTCGCGGAGATTGTTTTTTAGAGTGTCTTCCACTCTTACCGGGTTGATCTGCTCGCCCACCTCCACATCCAAGTCCAGGTCGCCCAGATCCGAGTCGACCTCCTCGACATCATCCTCAGCGTCATTTCCGGCATCATCCCGCCCAGAGTCATCGGTCTCGTTATCGACCATAACACATGTTGCGTCTAAGGCCTCCTCTAAACTGTCGGTCGGTTTGTGAATGGGGGTCCCTACGCTAATAGGGCCGATCGATGTGGTATTAGAGTCCGACACCACCCTTTTTCCCAGATCCCGACGAAGACCATCGCTGGAATTCTCACCACCACCAGACGGCGGCGAGCCACCACCGAAAGAGCCACCAACCTCCATTTTTTCTATAGAAATGGGGGAAAATAAGAGTTCTAAGAAGAAAATAAAGATGATTTACCTTTCACACCGATCGGAAACGCCCAAAGTTGTCGGAATGCTTGAAGACTTGCTCGAGAAGAAGACTCGAGAGAATTTCAGAAACGCAAAGTGTGGAAAAGTGATTTGAAGAGAAGAGAGGTTCTATTTATAGGCAAAATACCTAGGGGCCAAAACGCAAGAAAACGGGGTCATTTTTGCAATTTCCCAAAAATTTGGGGGTCGTCCTCGAAATCGAGGCATCGATTGGTCGCCACGTGGGACCTTTGAGTCCTCGCACGCGCCCCACGCGCCAAATTCAAATTTTGGGCGCCGATCACGCGCCTGACACTAGTCACATCCGACGTCATCAAAGAGCCTGGGAAAGCGTGCTCAGTGCAGGAAACGAGGCGACCACCGTCAAAACTCGTCATCAAGATTTCGTAAATGATTCGAATTTCAGACAGGTCCGCCTTCCAAGAAGACGATCACACTGCCCGCCTTCGTAATACGAACATGAAGAAAGGCGACCAGGGCGCAAATGTTACACCAGGTCAAAGAAGTCAATCTTTGACAAGTCAATCCTAGTCATCAGCTTGCGTGGCGATGACTAGTCAACCAAGTCATGCGACGACTAGTCAACATTATGAAGAAAATGTAAGTGTGTGCTTGCCCTGGAGTAGTTGACGAGCACACGCAGAGTCATCTAGAAAAGTCAAGTCTTGAAACCATTGAAGAATGGCGAGCACGATCACCTTTCAAGGAAACGGTCGGACGACTAGGTCCTCCGGCAACCGCCATAGTCCAGCTCCTCGTCATCGGGCGAGGACGACCACCAGAGAGGCGGTTTAACACCAGAACAGCTCCCAAGGCGCATTTAATGCGGCCTCCTATCACCTTTATGTGATGGGATCTCATAGCTAGTTAGGGCCTGCCACGTGTAAAGTATGGGCAGCCTAAAAACCAAGTATATAAGCCCAAAAGGCACAAATGTAAACACAAGTTGGATTTCCTACACAATAACCGAGGCAAATAATACAAGAGCTCTCAAAAGCTCCCAAGTTTCTCCAAGAAGCTACATATGATCTTCATCTATTGTTCTTCATATATTCATCATAAATCACCCGTTTAATCTCCTAAATACACGTAAAAACCCCGATAATAATACATGATTGTTTAGTTGCTTACGAAGACCACATCCAGATCACCCGATCAAAGCACGTACAACAGGATCCTACTAACCCATCTCAGGTTTATCGTCTCAATAAGTCCATTTACGGCTTGAAGCAAGCTCCTCGTGCTTAGTTTCAACGCTTCAATGAATTTCTCATCACTCTTGGTTTCATCGAAAACAAGTCTGAAACCTCTCTCTCTCTCTTTGTTCTATCTTAAGCGAATACTCTCCTCTATCTTCTCGTCTACATTGACGACATTATACATAATCACCGGGAGCGACGACACTTTTATTGCTCGCCTCATCTCGTGCATTAAAAAAGAATTCACCATTAAAGACTTAGGTAAGCTTAATTATTTTCTTGTACTTGAAGTTTCTTACACGTCTTCTAGTGTTTTCCTCATCCAAACAAAGTATGCTCGTGACATTCTCCTTCGTGTGGATATTCTCAACGCTAAACCAATTGCAACCCCCTTGTCCTCGATAGACTTACAAGTTGCAGGATCATCCTTTTCCTGATCCAACCTAATATGGCTCGTTGGTCGGCGCCCTTCAGTATCTCACCATTACGCGACCAAACCTTTCATTCGCGGTCAACACAGTGAGTCAATTCTAAGCTAATCCAATTGTCGATCACTTTCAAGCCGTCAAACATATTCTTCGCTATGTATATTCAATCTACCTCGGCCCTAATCTGATCTCTTGGAGTTGCTAAAAAATAACCCACAACTTCTCGATCAAGTTGCGAATCAGAATATTGAGCAATGTCTTGTTGCCTCTGAAGTTATTTGGGTTACCTCGCTTCTTCAAACTTGTATATATATGACTGGGTCTCTTTGTAAAACCCACTTTTGATAATTCTAATAACATTTACACTCTAATTGTTCGAGTTAATTAAATTTTCTTTTAGTTCAACAACTTTTTCTTTTTTTGCAAAGGTGATCTCAAAATTGGTATGTTAATTCATATAGGGGTGAAGACATAAAAAGGAAGGGGCGTTTAACCGTGGCCCATAAATAATAATAATAATAATAATAATAATAATAATTCATGGGCCTAAATTCCTTGGGCTGACTCCGCCAATTGTTGCATGCTTTGCAAATGGCCCGAAAATGATCGACAATATTCTGAAATTACACAAAACTTAATATGAAAGCAATTTATGGCCACGAAATAATAAGTAGGAAAAAGATAAGGAAATGGGTAAGGTTATTTGCACCTCCATTTTTGTTTGACACTTCACCTATTAGCTCACTTCCCTTAAATATCTATATTACTGAATACACTCTCCATATATTGTCCGGATTACTCTTTTCTCTTTAAAATTCCCTTAATAAATACACCATACCCATCAAAACCATATTTTCTCTCTTTCATTCTCCACTCTCTCACGTTCTCTTTTTATCTACACAAAAACCCGCTGCCCAGCCGCGCGCCCTTCTGCCCTCACTCCAGTGCAGCCCCACCCCAATGCCGCCCTATTAGAAAATTGGAAATACTATGCGGTTCATGCCTCTCCCTTCTTCACATTAGGACCGACCAATCAACTAAGTTTTTTTCTTTTAAAATTTCGATGAACCAGTGTCGAAAGACACATTTTTCGATCAATTCTTGTCGACAAACCTCTCAATTTTCGACTACTCTTTGTCGAAATCTATTAATTTTTTTGAATTTTTATTTTCGATAAACAAGTGTCAAAATTTACACTCTTTTTTTGAAAAAGAGTTTAGATTTCAACACTGGTTTGTCGAAAATGTCAATTACTTTTTTTTTTTTTATAGATTTTCTGAATTTTTCAGAGATGATTCTGATTGGACAAAGTTGGCCGTGCGGAAGTGTTAACGACTGTGACTGCAATCTGTTAGATTGGGTGATGTATCTACTAAATTAAAAAATAGGGTTTGTATTAAAAGGGAATTGTGGGTATTTTAATACATTATTAAAATAATACTCATAAATAAGGAGAGTGTATCAAACAAAGATGAGATGAAAATAACCGTGCCCTATTCTCATTAAATCTACCCATAATTACTATTTCTAAATCTTTTTCTTAATACGTGGCTCTCAGATTTCTCTCTTTACAATTTTCTAATTTTCTTAGAATTTCTCTTTTTTTTTTCTCTGCCTCTCTCTCCCCTTTTTTCTCTATTCTTTTACAGTTTTCTTAACTCCCTCTTTCTCCTTTTTTTTTCTAGACAGTTTTTTTCTTTTCTTTTTTTAATTCTCTCCTCTTCCACTTTCATTGTTTTTTCGTTCCCTCTCCCTCAAAAGTTCTTTTCTTTTCTTTTTTTTTTAAATAATAATTGATTTATTTTTTATAATTTTTTTTATATTTTAGTTTTTTTTATTCAATTTTCTTAAATAATTGTTTTCTTTATTTTTTATACATAATTTTTCAGTTCTCTCCTCTATCTCCTTCTTTTTCTCGACAGTTTTCTTAAAATAATTGTTTTCTTTATACATACAGTTTTATACCGTCTCTCCCTCTTTTTTTCTAACAGTTTTCTTAAATTATTTTTTAAAATAATTGTTTTCTTTATACAGTTTTTTTTTATATTTTTTTTACAGTTTTTTTCTTTTATTTTTTTAATTCTCTCCTCTTCCACTTTCATTTTTCTTGTTTTCTTTATTTTTTATACAAATTTTTTTTTCTTAAATAATTTTTCAGTTCTCTCCTCTATCTCCCCCTTTTTCTCGACAATTTTTTTAAAATAATTGTTTTCTTTATATAGTTTTATACACTCTCTCCCTTTTTTCTGACAGTTTTCTTAAATTATTTTTTTAAATAATTGTTTTATTTATACAGTTTTATACAGTTTTCTTTTATATATTTTTTAAAATAATTATTTCAATCCCCCTCCCAACCTTTCCTCTTTTGTTCTCCAATCTCCACAGTTTTCTTAAAAAACAAAATATTTCTCCTCGGTTTTCTTTTTACCGTTTTCTTTTATATATTTTTTTAAATAATTATTTCATTCCCTCCTCTCGATCTTTTCTCTTTTTTTGTTTTCTCTCCTCCTTTTCCATTTTTTTCGGTTTTCTCTCCTCTCTCCCCCCTTTTGTCTCTATTCCCTCTCCCTCAAAAGTTCTTTTTTTTTTTTTTTTAAATAATAATTGATTTATTTTTTTTTATACTTTTTTTTTATATTTTAGTTTTCTTTATTATTCAGTTTTCTTAAATTGTTTTCTTTATTTTTTATACATACTTTTTTTTCTTAAATAATTTTTCAGTTCTCTCCTCTATCTCCCTCTTTTTCTCGACTCTTTTTCTCGACAGTTTTTTTAAAATAATTGTTTTCTTTATACAGTTTTCTTTTATATATATATTTTTTTAAATAATTATTTCAGATCTCCCTCTCCATCTTTCCTCTTTTCTTCTCCAATCTCCACAGTTTTCTTAAAAAAAAAATCTTTCTCCTCTCTCTCTCTTTCAGATTCTTTACGTAAACAGAAGAATTTTACTTTGAATTAGTAGTCATTGATAAAAAGGTGAGCATTTGTACTCTAAATTTCTTCAGTTTACTCTTAATTTCCATTTCATTTTTTTTATTCTCCATTTGATGTGACATTTATTTTCTATATATTTAGGGAACAAAAATACAAGCTACTTACCGAGATACCTCATACACAGGTATCAGAATCGTTATTAAAGAAGGATTTACGTACAATTTGTATAATTTTGGAGTTGAAAAGCCCAACACCCTTATATTAGCTACAAAACACCCATACAGATTTTTGTTTGTCTCCTAACCCCATACAGGAAGGATTTCAGGGCTCTTTATCGATGCAGTTTGAACATTTGGTTCATAAATTTATTTTCAGAATCCATCTCTGAAGAAGACTTGAAGAGTAACTGAAATAACTGAAATAACTATATAGTAGTGGTCAAGTTATCGGATGACAGTAATTTGATAACACACTTTCAATGCAAAAGTTCTTAATCAAAGGTACAACCACATTATTCTATTCTTCATTACTCTTATATAATCCTACATATTTTACAAATAATTATATTTATACTTCAATTATAATTATAAATGAGGTTTGTTTATGTTCACTTTGCCAATGTTCATAATTTTTTGTTATGTAAATCTTAAAATCTATTTTATATATATTTTTTTTTTTTATAAAGTTTTTCGATTTTCACAATTATTTTTATTTACAATTTATTAATTATTAAAAGTAAAAGTTGTGCAATTGTATTTTTAATCAACTAGCACTCATTTTAATTAGGCTATAATTTAATCTCCTTTATATTGTATTCTCTTATTCAATCTGAACTTATGCAAAAGTATTTTTGAAAATGACATGAATTATCAAATACAGTAATTATATAAAATCTTATTAAATAATAATATATTTTTTTCAATCCCGCGAAATTCGCGGGTCTTATACTAGTACCTAAATAAAGCAAATAATAATAATAATATTATTATTGACTCATCATTGAGCCTTCCGGGGTTGGGCCCTTCCATCTTAGTTATTCGTTTTGCTATATTCTTTACAATGTGTCCCGCCCATATATTTTCAAAATATTTTTATTCTACCTCAATTATATGGATCAATAAACAATATTGGAAATATGATTTCTTTTATTGGTTGTAAAGGAGATTTACAATGAGTATTTATACAAGAGAGAATTAGGTCTAACCTAACCCTAATGGGCTTTATAGGAGAGCCCATAGGAAACTAAGGTGGGCCTATACAATAAATAAGAATGAGAGTGTATTTACTAATATAGGTCCAATATGCCCCCTCAAGATGGAGTACCATAGGATAGTCCAATCTTGGTCATAAGGAGCTGAAGGCGAGCACCGGAGAGAGGTTTGGTGAGGGCATCAGCAAGCTGGTCGGCAGTTGAGACATGCGAGATGCGGAGGCGAGCAGTTTTGACTAGGTCACGAACAAAGTGGAAGTCGATGGCAATGTGTTTCATTCGTGAGTGAAACACAGGATTTGAGCATAAGTAGGTGGCCCCAATGTTGTCACAGTAGATGACTGGCACCGGAGAAATCGGAAAGTGTAGTTCTTGAAGTAAAGATGTTAGCCATTGTACTTCAGAGGCCGCTGCGGCAATGGCTCTATATTCGGCCTCAGTTGACGAGCGAGCAACAGACTTCTGCTTTTTGGACGACCATGAGATGGGATTGGCCCCCAAAAAGACGACATAAGCACTCGTGGAAGTGCGATCATCGTGGTCGCCTGCCCAGTCAGCATCCGTGAAGCAGTGGAGCGAGGAGGATGAGGATGGGATAATGTTGATTCCGACATCCCTTGTACCATTGAGGTAGCGGAGTAGACGCTTGACAGCAGTCCAGTGAGTGATGGTGGGTGCATGCATGAACTGAGATAGCTTATGGACGGCAAAGGCGATGTCAGGTCTGGTGAGCCGGAGATACTGAAGGCTGCCGAGCACCTGACGATACTGAGTGGAGTCAGTGGGAGGGGTGCCATCTGATAGAGTGAGGCGAGCAGAGGTTGATAGTGGAGTTTGGACTGGTTTGGAGTCGATCATGTTGTATCGGGCGAGCAGATCAGTGATGTATTTGCGTTGGGAGAGCAGGCATGAAGTTTTAGAGCGAAGAACTTCCACTCCCAAGAAATAGGATAGAGGACCAAGGTCCTTGACTGAGAATTTGGCACTGAGGTCGGCAGCCACCCGGGCGAGCATGGGCGAGGAGTTGCCCGTCAGAATGAGGTCGTCGACATAAACAAGGAAGTAGGCGACCACCCCATTGTTGTTGTAGACGAACAGTGATTCATCAGAGTGAGTGGGGATGAATCCAATGTCTACAAGGAAAGAGCGAAGAGCATAGTACCATGTGCGAGGAGCCTGCTTCAGGCCATAGATGGATTTGCGAAGCTGACAGACATAAGTGGGAAAAGTCTTGTCTTTGAAGCCCGGAGGTTGAGCCATGAAGACTGTGTCTGAGAGCTTTCCATGGAGGAAGGCGTTGTTGACGTCGAATTGGCGAAGAGGCCAGTCGTTGGTAACCGCAATGCTGAGGACAGTTCGCACAGTGGCGGGCTTGACGACGGGGCTGAATGTTTCAGTGAAGTCAACACCTGGTCGCTGATGAAAGCCTTTGGCGACCAGACGAGCCTTGTATTTGTCCAAGGTGCCATCAGGTTTTCGCTTAATACGAAACACCCACTTGGAGCCGACCACGTTTTGAGATGTATTGGGAGGAACTAAGTCCCAGGTGCCGTTTTGAAGAAGGGCATCAAATTCAGCCGACATGGCTGCCCGCCAGTTCTTATCTTTGAGTGCCTGCGATACACAACTCGGCTCAATGTCAGAGGCGATGACAGAAGTAAGTCCATACCTCGGGTTTGGTTTGAACACATTGTTTTGAGCTCGAGTTACCATGCGAGATGCAGGAGGTCGTAAGGGAGCATTGGTCGGCACAGGGATGTCAGATATGATTGCAGCTGGCGAGGAGTCTGGTGGGGGTATAGGCTGTTGATCGACCATAGTTGGTAGTTGGGGATTGGTAGGCACGGGATTATGGTCGAGGACAGTTGTGGCGAGGTGAGGGAGCACAGGTGCTATAAGTGGGGCGAGGAGCTGGGTGGCGAGGAGGTGGATGTCGGCAGGGAGGATGATTGATTAGTGGGAGAAGGGTTTGAGAAAGGAAACGTATGTTCGACAAACTGAACATGACGCGAGGTGTAGATTCGATTAGTGGAGCGATCAAAGCAGAGATAAGCACTTTGTGTGGGCGAGTACCCAACAAAGATACATGGAGTAGAGCGAGGATCAAGTTTGTGAGTTGTGTAGGGACGTAGTAGAGGATAGCAGAGGCAGCCAAAGACTCGGAGTTTGGTTAGGTTAGGGGGGCGAGTAGTGAGTTTTTCAAAGGAGGATGCCATGTCGAGGTTGACTTTGGGAATGCGATTTATGATATAGGCTGCTGTGCAAACAGCATAGGGCCAGTAGGTGAGAGGCATGGAGGCATGGTGAAGAAGAGCTAGGGCTGTGTCAACCACATGACGATGGCGACGTTCAGACATGCCATTATGTTCGGGTGTGTGAGGTGGGGTGGTGAGGTGTGCAATGTCATGGGTTTGAAGAAAGGGGCGAAGAGCAATGAATTCACCCCCATTGTCAGAGTAAAAGGTTTTGATTGCGTTTTGATAGGTGTTTTCAACAAGGACTTTGAATGTGGTAAAGGTGGGGAGAACATCGGATTTTCTTTTTAGAGGGTAAACCCATATGTACTTGCTGAAATGATCAACAAATAGCACATAGTACTTGAAATTATCAGGAGACAAGACAGGTGACGACCAGACATCAGAAAAAATAACATCAAGTGGTTTAGTAGATGTAATGCTTGAATCATAAAAAGGTAGTTTGTGACTTTTGATACAAGAGCATGAGTTACAATTGAAGTGTTTTGATGGAGCACTGGATAAACTAAGCTTAGAGAGGGTATGGGCGAGGATTTTTGTTGATGGGTGGCCAAGGCGAGCATGCCAGGTGGTCGTTGTGAGGTGTTGAGATGTGAAGGCTTGCGGGGAGGTGATGGACATGTGTGCCGGCCAGACATATAGATTATTTATACGACTCCCAGTGAGGAGAATGCTCCCCGAGTGACCATCCTGCACCTGAAAGGAAGAACGATCAAAGACAATGTTAACATTATTGTCACGACAGAGACTAGAGACTGAAATCAAGTTTTTCGAGATTTGAAAACTTGAGAGATGTAAGGTGAGGAAAGCACATAGAGCCAGTGTGAGATATGCGTAAACCTTTACCGTCACCAATTTCAACATTGTCAGCTCCATCAAAGGGCGAGTGAAGAGAGAGGTTGGCAAGATCGTTGGTGATGTGATGCGAGGCACCTGAGTCAAGGATCCAGTGCTCGGCAGGATGTGCCGAGGAGGCCGAGTGGGCCGAATAGGCCGGGCGAGCATCTGGTCGATTGGGGCGAGGAGGTGGTGAGTACCGTCCAGGCGGTCGGCGAGAAACCATAGAAGGGGCGGTGAGTGGGGGGACTGAGTTAATCTCAGGGCAGGTGCGAGCAGTGTGACCGGGTGCTCGGCAGTATTGGCAGGTGCCAAGGTAGGGCCTTTGCGAGGACTGGCGAGGACGAATGTCAGAAGGCCTGGACCTCGAGTCAGGTCGCGAGGAGTCGGGTCGCGAGAAGTGAGGGCGCGAGGAGCGATGATGCGATTTTCCCGCAGTGAGTGCAGAAGCAGGTATTGAGACCGAGGAAGGTCGCGAGGCAATTTGGACCTCGGCACTGAGGAGTTTGTCACAGAGCTCGGCAAAGGAGATGGGCTGCTCGCGAGCTTGGATGGCATTTGCGATGTCATTATAGGACTCATCAAGGCCAGTGAGGACTTGGAGGGTTACGTCCTCGGCATCAGACTTAATGCCGAGGAGTGCAAGTTCGTCGACTACAGAGCGAACTTCCATGAGAAAATCGGAGATTGGGCGAGCACCTTTAGACAGAGAGCGAAACTTGGTTTTGAGGGCAAGAATTCGGCCTCTGGAGGGTTTTCCATACATGCTCTCAAGCATCGACCAGGCTTCACAAGAGGTTTTGGTCGATGCAACAAAAGGAATGAGTTCTGGAGACATTGATCCAACCATGGCTGAGAAAATGAGGTTATCCTGACACACCCACAGGTCATGCGCAGGGTTGGTGCCTTCGGCAGCTGGGATTGTGGAAGGTGGGCACGGATGCGTGCCCAAGACATAGCCGAAGAGATTGTGCCCAGTGAGGAGGAGGCGAAGCTGAAAGGACCACGCACCATAGTTGGTGGAAGTAAGCTTCAGGGACATGTTTGCCAGACCTTTGAAGGTGATGGGTGCAGGCGACTGAGGTGGAGTGGCCATGGTGATGGGTATAGCAGCGGAGAAGCGTGGTGTCGTCGACTGGTGGCGGCGGCGGTCTCTCAGAGAGATGCGGCGGCGGCGGTGCAGCAGTGAAGAAGATGCAGCAGCGGCTGGGGTTTGTGGCGGCAGCGGCGGCGGCGGCGGCGGCGGCTAGGGCTGGATAGCGGCGGCGGCGGCGGCTGGTGTGGATCAGGCGTGAGCCAAGAGACTCGATGATACCATATGGATCAATAAACAATATTGGAAATATGATTTCTTTTATTGGTTGTAAAGGAGATTTACAATGAGTATTTATACAAGAGAGAATTAGGTCTAACCTAACCCTAATGGGCTTTATAGGAGAGCCCATAGGAAACTAAGGTGGGCCTATACAATAAATAAGAATGAGAGTGTATTTACTAATATAGGTCCAATACACACAAAAAACAAAATACTAAAGCTAGTATATAAAAACAAAATGTCGATATATAAACTCTATATAATAAGTTATCAATCATAAAATAACCAAATTAATTAACTTTAAATTCATGCAATATTTTATAATTCTACTTATCATAATTGTTACTCTCTCCGTCCAAATTTAGATTCAACATTTATAAAAAATAGATGTTCTAAATTAGATTCATTATTTACTTATTTGATAGTAAAACACGTTTCACTTTAAACTACACCCTTTAAACATCTCAAAATTAAATTACATGTCATTACTTTATTACTCATATACTCTATTATTCAAAAGACTTTCATATCCTCCACATTATCTCATTTATACTAATTATAAATTGAAAGAATTTTGTCTCATCTAAAAGATCAAACTTATAGAGAGGTGAATAATTAATTCTTGTATATTAATTTCTAATACTCCCCTCACTTATGGGTCGTATTATCACCTCTTACCATTTTGGAGAGGAGACACATCGAGTAGACAATTTAAATGGGTGCAGTTGTTTTCAACAGAAATTATAGGACGTTGATTATTTTTTAATATGACACATGTCAATTATTCATATTGAGGAATAAGATGTGGAAGATTCAAATTGAAAAAAGTGATCTAATTCGACATTAAACTAAGCGTGAATAGTAAATTAAATGTTAAATCAAAATAGAGATCACGTGGAGTATCATGCTAGAAAACAAAATGCATCAAGTATATATGTAACAAAATCAATTTAATTAATTAGTTGTGTCTCTTTCAAAGAGCTACGCAGGTGCAAATAAAACAAGGTTGGTCTGCTATGGACTTGAGTGCATGTTGTGCACCCTAGTCAATGTTGTACTTTTCACTTTTACAGATTTACACTTTTTGATAAATGGTGTTGCACTTTTCAATTATTAAACTGTCTAATAATAATTTTAGTCATAGTGACTTACACTTTTTAGTAATATTGTGTTGTACTTTTCAATTTAATAACATACACTTTTCTTTAGACTGGAATGCACAACATGCACTTGAGTGCATACTAGACTTTACCATAAAACAAATGTGTCATCATATGCATGCATGCTTTTGAATACGTGTAAGCTGAATAACAACCACGTTCTCGCCATGCAAAGCCCTAACCCACCTCCCTACCCCTATAAATACAACCCTTATATATTTCTCAAAACACACAACACACCAACAAATTGAAATGGCAAGACTTGCAGCTTTCATCGCCCTTTTCATCGCTCTCATTGCCGGAGCCAGCGCCTACACTACGGTGGTGACAACCATCATCAACGACGAAGGGTCGTGCCAGATGGAGGTGCAACGGATGCAGATGAGACAATGCATGCAATGGATGCACAAGGGGATTAATGCGGAGATCTAGACGTTCCTAAGGAGCGATGTGGCCAACATGGAAGAGCACCAATAGGAGTGTTGTGCGAAGATGAGGAAAGTGAGGCTCGATTGCCATTGCGTTATGATGAGGAGGATGATGATGGATATGCAACAGATGCAGCCGATGGAGACGATGAAGTCGATGTTCAACAAGTGTGGCATGCACTTTCCCATGGAGTGCGGCTCCATGTGAGAATTAAGCTAGCTAGAATTAATGAAATGTGTGGCTAGCCCATCGGCTACCTACACTCTTGCATCTAATAAATTAATAAGCACATTGTGCATCGTGTACTATTTCTAGCTATCCTTCAAATTAAGTTGTGCAACTGAAAAATTAACGTTATGATTTGTTATATTTTGTGTGAAACAATCATAGAATCCCATAGACCTTCTCGGTAAAGTAAATCAAACAATTGACTAATCTCAAAATTATCTAAACGTACTATGTCAAACGACTCACACCAACTAATACTCCGACAATTCACAAAATAATAATGTTAAACAATCATAGAAATTACCTATAAAAGTCCTCCAAGATGCTCCTCCAAAGCTAGTAGTTACGTGTTCCCTTTTAAACAAAAGAGTTCCTGCTCGTCGTCATCCACACTTCTTAACTACTCCACCTTTGTAGATACCTCGCTCAATCTGGCATGATCACCTCCTGCTCGGCCTATCTCACCAATCTCGCCCCTTTCCTTCTTCTTCACTCTGTTCGGTGTGCATATCGCCTGAGAAATCTAGGTCTCATTCTTGCTCAGAGTTACCTCCTACTCGCTCTCGATTTCTTCGCCCACGACCCTTTCCTCGTGTAACCTCACCTCCACAATGCTCAGACATTGTTCGTCCTACTCATTCCATGCGTACTCGGTCAAAGAATGGAATTTTAAAACCCAAGCATCCACTCAACATATGTTTTTCGATCGGCTTATAATGCTCTCCTCTCGTTGCTATTCACTCCACAAAGGAGCCAAAATGATTTAAGTCAGCCGCCAAATCCCCTACATGATCGAATTGCTGGCATGGATAAAGAACTACTCCCTCTGTTCGCCTATAAGCTTCCCATTTTACCATTTTGATTCGTCCGCTTATAAGTTTTTCATACCATTTTTGGTAAGTACTTTTTCTTACACTTCACTTTATATTTTACTTTTTCTCTCTATCTCTCTCCTTCTTCCAATCACATCACTTGTACTATATCTATTATTTAATCACTTTTCTTAATCTCTGTACCAAAAAGTAGCGAGAAGCTTATAGGCGGACGGAGGGAGTACAAGTTTTAAACTATAATCAAACTTGGACTCTTGTTCCTTGCCCATCTGGAATAAAAAATCATCGACTTCAAATGGGTGTTTCGAACAAAATATCTCACCAATGGAAATATTGATCGCCATAAAGCTTGTCTGGTCGCTCAAGGGTTTTTCTCAGCTTCTTGGGTTCGGTTACGAACATACATCCAGTCCAATTGTCAAAGCCTCCGTTGTTGTACATCATCATCTCTCTCGCCGTTCTAAATAACTAGTCTCTTCGCCAAATGGACATTAACAACAGTTTCCTTCATAGTCGTCTCGACAAACCTGTTTACAAATCCTACTTGTCCATCTCAGGTTTATCGTCTCAATAAGGCCATTTATATCTTGAAACAAGCTCCTCGTGCTTAGTTTTTCAACGCTTCAACGAATTTCTCATCACTCTTGGTTTCATTGAAAACAAGTCTGACACCTCTCTCTTTATTCTACGCTAAGCGAATACTCTCCTCTATCTTCTCATCTACATTGACGACATTATATATAATCACCGGGAGCGATGACACTTTTATTGCTCGCCCCATCTCGCGCATTAAAAAAGAATTCGCCATTAAAGACTTAGGTAAGCTTAATTATATATTTTCATGTACTCGAAGTTTCTCACACGTCTTCTGGTGTTTTTCTCCGCCAAACGAAGTATGCTCTTGACATTCTCCTTCGTGCGGATATTCTCAACGCCAAACCAGTTGCAACTCCCCTATCCTCGACATAAAACTTACGAGTTGCGGGATCATCCTTTTTCGATCCAGCCTCATACCGCTAATTGGTCGGTGCCCTTCAGCATCTCACCATTACGCGAACAAACCTTTCGTTCGCGGTCAACACAGTTAGTCAATTCCAAGCTAATTCAAATGTTGATCACTTTCAAGACGTCAAACCTATTCTTCATTATGTATATTCGATCTACCTCGACCCTAATCTGATCTCTTGGAGTTGCTAAAAAACAACTCACAATTTCTCAATCAAGTTGTGAATCAGAATATCGTGCAATGGCTTCACGCCCCTGAAGTTATTTTGGTTACCTCGCTTCTTCAAACTTGTATATATATGAGTGATGCTCTTTGTAAAACCCACTTTTGATAATTCTAATAACATTTACACTCTACTTGTTTGAGTTAAATTTTCTTTTAGTACAACAACTTTTTTCTTTTTTTGCAATAGGGTGAACTTAAAATTGGTATGTTAATTCATCCAGGGGTGAAAACATAAAAAGAAAGGGACATTTAACCGTGGCCCATAAAAAGTAATAACAATAATAATTCTTGGACCTAAATTCCTTGGGCTGAATTCAATTGTTGCATGCTTTGCAAAGGGTCAGACTATTTACACCTCCATTTCAGATTGATGAACTTCCCCTAAAATCGGGTGCACCCCCCTTAATTGTCTTAATGCCCTTATCGCCATAAAATCCTGTTACTATCCACACTCCCCACCAAAACCTAATCTTCTCCATTTTATTTCCCCCACAAACCCACCACCCACACCAGTCGCCGCCGCGCCCCTCGTCCAGCGCCCTCCATTTTTTTTTTTTGTGTTTTTTGTCCCCTTCCTCGATTCCCTGCGCCGGCGCGGCCACCTTCATTTTTTACGCGAACACGCTGCACGGCGCGGCCTCCCTCTCCCCTCGATTCCGGTGCGGCCCCCTCCATTTTATGAGACAACCGCGCGGTGCGACACGACTTTCAACTCTCTCTTCCCTCAATTCCGGCGCGACCTCTCTCTTCCTCTCCCGTCGACCTGACCACTGCCCCCATCCCCCAGATGTCGACCACCCCATCCCCAGGTTCCCCCTCCCCCCTCTTTTTTTTGTTAGGTTTTTCTGTAGATTTATGTGGAAACCCTTTTTTTTTTCGACAGCTTAATGCCGACAAAATACACACCTCGTTGACAAATTGTTGTCGACGAGGTGTGTATTTTGTCAATTGTCGACATTAAGCTGTCGAAAATTTTAAAAAAAATTATTTATTTTCAACCAACCAGTGTCGACTATATACACTTACACTTTCGTCGACAAAACGTTGTCGACGGGAGTGTATATGGCCGACACTGATTGGGCGAAATTTATAAAAAAAAAAAAAATTGTAATTTTTCTAAATATTTGTTGGATTTTTTTAGTTTGGTGGTTACCGGAAATGTGTCGACGGTGGCCGAAAGTATTGGTTGAGGGAAAAGGTGAAATTAATGACAATAAGGGTGCGTTCAGTAAGAGGGGTGCATCTAGTACACTTTATTTTAGTGAAGGGTATTTTTTATTTTTAGCATGATTATTATATTAATTAAATGAAAGGTGGGTGCATCCATCTGAAATGGAGGTGTAAATAGTCAGACCCCATGGCAAATGGCCCGAAAATGATCGACAATAGTCTGAAATTACACAAAACTTAATATGAAAGCAATTCATGGCCACAGAATAATAAGTCGGAAAAAATAAGGAAATGTGTAAGGTTATTTGCACCTCCATTTTTGTTAGATACACTCCCGGTTGTTCGGTTCGGTTGAAATTTTTTAAAATTTTGGTTTTTTCGGTTCGATTCGGTTTATATTTTCCAAAAACCGAATAAACCGAACCGACCGAATTATAAATAAAAATAAATATAATTAATAAATATATATATATATATAAATAAATAAATAAAACCCTAGCTGATCTAATCTAACAGTAAACAATTAAACATTCTTCCCCATTTCTGTCTATCCCCCAATGAAGAAATTGTTCTCTCAGAAATTGCTCGGGATATTTTTGCTGCATTTGCATTTAGGAGTTAATTAAGTCCTAAAATAGTGTAGTGTCTCATTTGTGCTCGGTTTCGCAAAAAAAAAGACTTTTTCAGTTGAGGTTGAAGAAAGTATTGAGGATATTGAAGAAATTGAAAAGAGTAATATATTTATATTTTATTTGTTTATAATTTGTAGAATTTGTTATATAGAATACTTTATGATATTGTAGATTATGCGACTGAACTTTTGTTATTATGTAGAATTGAATTTCTTAAAATGTTTATTTGTTTAAATAATTTTTTTTTAATTTTAGACAAGAAAAATTCGGTTTGAACCGAACCGAACCAACCGAATTGTAATTCGGTTCGGTTCGGTTCATTTTTTTAAAACTTCGGTTATTTCGGTCCGGTTGAAAAAAGGTCAAAACCGAACCGAATCAACCGAATGCCCATCCCTAAATGCACCACACCCATCAAAACCATATTTTCGCTCTTTCATTCTCCACTTTCTTACGTTCTCTTTTTATCTACACAAAAACTAGCTGCCCAGCCGCCGTCGCGCCTGGACACTCCGAACCCAGCGCTACCCCCACCCCAGTGCAGTTGTCGCGCCCCGCCGCCCTCATTCCAGCGCAGCCCCACCCCAACGCCTCTCCCATCCCAACGTCACCCCATTAGAAAATTGGAAATACTATTCGGTCCACATGCCTCTCACTTTTTCACATAAGGGCCGACCAATCAACTAAGTTTTTTTCTTTTTAAATTTCGATGAACCAGTGTCGAAAATTGACATAATTTTTTATCAATTCTTGTTGACAAACTTTTCAATTTTCGACTACTCTTTGTCGAGATTTGTCGATTTTTTTGAATTTTTATTTTCAATAAACCAGTGTCAAAATTTACACTCTTTTTTTAAAAGAGTTTAGATTTCAACATTGATTTGTTGAAAATGTCAATTTATTTTTTAAATTTTTTTTAAATTTTTCCATAGACGATTCTAATTGGACAGAGTTGGCAGTGCGGAAGTGGTTACGATGGCGGCTGCAATCTGTAAGATGGGGCGGTGTATCTACTAAATTAAAAATTAGAGTTTGTATCTAAAAGGGAATTGTGGATATTTAATACATTATTAAAATAATACTAAAAAATAAGGAGGGTAATGTATCAAATAAACATGGAGGTGAAAATAATTGTACCCTATTCTCATTAAATACCCAAATAAAACAAATAATAATAATACGAGTACGGTTATATGCACACATAGATCGATTGAGTACACCTACCAGACATATTTTTTATCCTAAGGGCATGTGAAATGTCACATATACCCCTTGTGTAAAATTTAAAAAAAATTGAAGATGAGTACACCCATTCATTCCATTTCGCGCCAGAATCATCCCCACCATCACCATCTTCATAAAAAAAACAACCATTATTCTTCAATTCTAAAAAAAACACTTTAAGACATATATTTCAGGATTTTTTTTCGGACAAATCAACATTGTCCGAAAAAAAAAGAGTTGTTCAAAAAAATTTCACGAAAAAACTCAATGTGTTCGAAAAAAATTATTGAACAACTTTCATTTGTCTGAAAAAAAAAAATCGAACATCTACTTATCCAAAAAAATACAGATTATGAAGAAAAATTGCAAAAAATTTAAAAAAAATTGTGTGCACAACCCTAATCCCTAATCAGATAAAAAAAATCAAAATTGTCGTGCACTTACCACAAAGACGGTGGCTACGGCAAGGGGGTGGGCAACGACGATCGGCGTGGCTTGGAGGAGGGGCGACGACGACCACTTGGAGCAAGGGGGAAAATGTAGATCGGTCGTGGAGGAGAGGTTGCGGCGTCGCGCGCGGGACGGGGAGGGGAAGGGGCGGCCGCGGAACAGAGGGGGTGGGCGCCGACCGAGAAGAGTGGGAGGGAGAAGAGGTGGGTGTGCGCCACTGGAGAATGAGAGAGTTTTAATTAGGGTTCAGGAGGGGAGGAGTATTTTAGAGTTTTTCACATGAGTGTTCTCATCTCACGGTATGTACTCGGCTAGTGGGTGTCCTCAATAAGCTTGTGTGTATAACCGTGCCCTAATAATTTTTTATTTTGAACATATATTAGGAGTACAAAAGATTTAGGATACACATATCTCCTTAAAATATTCAGGAATGTCATTTTCAACCCAATCGTAAGGTGTTGAAATATTCCAAGCCATTTGGGCGAATTTATGCGCTGCTTGATTGTATTTTCTTTAGACATAATCACAATCCCAAAACAAGAGCTTCTTCATATGCTTTCTGATTTTCTGGACAAGATCACGCTCCTCCCCTTCCACAACAAAAGAAGCTTTGACAGCATGTACTGAAGACATAGAATCCATACGAAGGCTAGAGATTTTCAATCTTCTTTAAATGCAACTCTCCAATCCAGTAACAACACCAAAAAACTCAGCTGCCACTATAGTTCCCGGGTTTCTAATTCGATTTCCTCCGGCCAAAATCACAGATTCATCTTCCCCAATAACAACATAACCAACAGCGAAGAAATTTTTCTCAAGATTAAACGCATCACCCGTATATAAAGTCATACCATTCAGCACGCCTGTATGCTTTCCCAATGAAGTTGAAGATTCTAGATATTTATCATGCGATAGTGAGCTAATGTTCAAAAAATCATACCAGTAATCGATAGCCCATTTTACCTCAAAAACCAATGGGATCTTCACATTTGAACCGTCCTGCTGCATTAAATGAACCCATTTACATCGGATTTTCCAAATTGCCCATGCAATGATAAGAACTAGCGAAAAAACTGATGATCAAAGTGATCCTTAATGGCCAAAAGAAACTGACAAGTCGATCCATGAATAAAACCTTTTAAATTATCCCAAACCCCCTGTGACTTCCAAGCATTCTTAGCAAATACGCATTTAACAAGAACATGCATCGTGTCAGCATAAGGTGCACCACAACAGAAATAAAAATGATTAATATGAAAATGATGACAAACCAAATTACCTTCAGTGGCTAGTGTATCATTAAGAAGCTTCCATCCAAAATCCGAATTTTCGATGGGACGTGCAACTTCCATAGATAACCCCATAATACCTTCAAGTTATCCTTACCCGAACAAGAGGATTGGTAAACTTTAGCCTTGTAATGAGCATCATAGATTGCTAAAGAATAACATGAAGCCACTGAGTAATTACCCGAAGCATTACCCGGCTAAAATCTCTGATCATTATTTTGAGGGCCCAATAAAGGAACCACAAGAATTGCCTCAGCCTCAATTGGAAGAAAAACATTACGAATAAGTTCCTCATTCCATACATACTCAGAAGAGATGAATCGATCCACCATGGAAGCACTTGCAAGTCGAGAAAGTATGCGTCCATCCTTGAGTCCTAAAATCCATCGGTCTTTAAAAATATGAACATAATTACCATTACCGATTCTCCATCTATTACCCAAGTCCAACAAGTCTCTACTCCATATCATAGACCACCAAATAAAGGAGGGATTAGAGCCCAAATCAGCATTTAAAATGTCAGTTTGGGGAAAATATCGGGCTTTGAATAACTTGCTAACAAGTGATTCTGGACGTTGCATGATTCTCCATACTTGGTTGGCAAAGAGGGCTTTGTTGAAAAGAACCAATTTACGAAAATTTAGCCCCCCTTCATCTCTTGGCCTGCACAAATTACTCCATTTTTTCCAATGTATTTTTTTATGATCTTCAGCAGTGCCCCACCAAAATTTAGCAATAAATTTTTCCATATCCATACAAAATTCCTTACCCCCACTCAGAAAACTGCTTATGACTCCATGAGTTTATTCTGTGTCCAACACGATCCACCAAGTAACTAAACTGAAATCTTTTAGCCCTTGCCGAGAACGTGGGAAGACCCAAATAAATGTCAATTATGTCATGTCCATTGGTTGAACGGATCCCCAAAATCTGTTTAACATCCTCCCTATTAGCAGTTGAAGTATGTGGGCTAAATGTAATGGCAGATTTGTCAAAATTAATGAGCTGCCCAGAAGCCTTCTCATAAGTCGTAAGACAGTCTTTCAAAGCCAAACTTTCTTTTTTAGTAGCTTTCAAAAGTATCAGACTATCATCCGCGAAAAAAAGATGAGAAATGGTAGGAGCTTCTCTAGCAATCTTAATTCCAGAAAAAATGTTTTGATCCCTTGCAGCAATCAGCAGAGTTGAAAGACTTTGTGCACAAATAACAAACAAATATGGAGAAAGAGGGTCACCTTGTCTGACGCCTCGAGATGGTTTGAAAGATTCAGTTATATTCCCATTAATACAAATATTGTACGAGACTGAAGAAACACATTCATAGATGAGATGAATCCATTTTGGAGAAAAACGAAGACGCCTCATTGCTTCTTGTAGAAAAGGCCATTCCACACGATCATATGCTTTACTCATATCCAATTTTAAAGCAGCATAACCTTCTTTACTTTTTGAAGACCGAATCCAATGCAGACACTCAAATGCAATCAAAATATTATCCAAAATAAGCCGTCCTGGGATAAAAGCACTTTGGAAAGAATCAACCATATTGTTGGTCCTGAAAGGAGTATATAACAAGTGTATGGGGGGGGGGGAATACACTTGTATGCAATTCTTTTGCTAACTTTGATCAAACCAGAGTTCAGCAAGGTTGTCTTGGACAACTCTGCTGAAGAAGATTAACTCTTCTAATTAAGATAATCAAACTACTAAGTACTATTGAGTACTTAGTTGAATAACTATCTAGGGGAGTTATATGTGCGGAATAGTGGTTGGCCCTTTAAGTTTAGACTCCTTTAATTTCTGAAATCACTTAGTCAATGCAACACAGTCCAGTTTTCAGGGAACTTGTCCAAATAGGTTTTTGCACAGTCTTTGAATGTTTATCCTTGAAAGATCAGTTTTATGTGCAGTGTTGAGTGTATGAAAGTATTTGGAATGTAAATCAACACAAGAAGTTATAGTGGTTCAGAGACTCAAGCTCCTACATCCACTTTCCCTGATTTAACAGGATAATTCCTTCACTCTTGGAATTAACTTGTTTTATAGTGCCAAGGTGCACTTGATCAAGAACACCACTCCTTGGTGAATTGATCCCTAGGATGTCTAGAGTCCTATTACCCTCTTCTCAACTCAGAACTGAACTGTTCTTCTCTCAACAGTCAGCTCCTACCACTTCTACTACTACAACCTTCTCACTTTCACTCTTGAAAGATGTAAGGGTTGAAGTAAGGTTCCAACTAATGAGATATCCTTTACAATGAAGATCAGTGTATAAGGATAGGATATCTCTCTAAGCTTGTGTATGGATATACAATTGGGTTCAGCTTAGAAGAAGTGTATAAAGACTAAGATAGTCTCTTTTGAAAGCTTAAATGTTCTATGAGCTTCAGAATACTTGAGTAGTTGGATTCTGTTGAGGTGCTTTCAAATGGTCTTCACACTTCTGTATTTATAGACAAAATGGAGGATTTGCCCGTTGGAGAGGCAGCCCCAAATTGCTATAAATATCTTCCTTGAGTTCTTCAAACTGGAAGACAGATTCTTGATAGTGACATGTCCTCATTTAGGTAATAAACGGCTTGTAAGACTTTGTCTTCATTCTGCAGCACTTTTCCCAATGTTTGACTTCTTGTTAGGACTTGGACATGGCTTCTGAAGGTTGATCCAATGATAGGACAACATTCCTTATCATCTGGACAACTCTCCTTATCACTATCAGCAGTTTTGCTTTTCAGCAAGGTTGGCTTGCTCTTCTTCAGATGACTTGGCTCTTTCCCTTTATTTCATTCCAAGATGATCTTGGCATGTTTCTTTGGTGATCTTTAGGGTGTGGTTGTCTCTTTCTCTTCAGCATAGTTGACCTTCAATCTTTAGAACATCTGTTCTGATTCAATCATGCTGAGACAACTTTTCTGGACAACTCTTCTGATCAGCATATTTGGTCTTTTAGCATCAGAGCACTTTACACATAGAGTTGGCTTCTCTGGACAACTCTCCTGATTCAAAGCCTTTGAGTAGCCTTGTCCTTTTGAGCTAGGTAAAGTTGTTCTTGCATATGGCTAGCTTCTTTGGACAACTCTGCTGACCAGAGTCATTAAGCTTGTCCTTTTGATTTTACCAATCTTGCATATGGACACTTTCTCTGGACAACTCTCCTGATCAGATCATCTTATTGGACTTGTCCTTTTTTTTTTGAGCTTTACATTCTCTTGTTCTTGCATAAGACATCTTCTCTGGACAACTCTCCTGATCAGTGCATTTGGTTTTCCATAGAGTGTCCTTGCTCTTAAGTGATTGTTCCAGAATTTGAGCCTTGAGGGGACTTGATCTTGATCGACTTCAAAGCATAGGTTCCCCCTCAAATTGTGCATCTAATTGTCTAAGAGCTGCCTAACATTTCGGCTTCTCATCTAGCCTTATCCTATGTGTTCTAACATTTTTAGAACACTATTAATTTGACTTAGGCATGTCTCAGGGGGTTTTGGTATTAGATCAAAACATATCTCATTTTATTCCCAACAATTTCCCCCTTTTTGATGATGCCAAAACCTACACAATCTAAGCAAAAGTGACTTGTCTACACCTATTACATGTATCTTCAGAAGACATGACTAAGGTCAATATTCCTGAAAAGATAATGTGTTAGTGTATTCACTGTTTTTGTTGCAAGTAGGTTTTAAGATAGGCATAGAGAGATTAGTGTTTCTTGATTCAAAATAAGTTCAACTATCATTCATTCAAAGATCATTACAAGCATGTTGATAGTTGAAATTAACATATCAGAGCATGAATCAATACACTTAAATACATCAGAGCATTTCATTCTAACAATTCAAGACATAAATAAGATTTTCAGCATCAGAGCACAGAGCTTGTATCAGAGCAATCCATAACAGATCAGAGCAAACAGATTAGCACACCACATCAGCAATCTTGACCATATTTCAGCATAGTTGATTAATCAAGAAAGGTCAGAAGACTTAGCCATTTCAAAGATCATCCTCAGGGGGTGGCAGCATTCCATACTGTGCCCACACTCTTCTTTTCAATGCCATGGCTTCTTGGTTGGTTCCCTTAGGTCCAAGAACCATCTTGTTTAGCTTAAGGATCTCAGTGAATTCTCTCAGAATTCTTGCTTGGTCAATCCATCCTTCAAGCTTTGGAGGCATGTATATGATTGGCTTGGGAGCTGTGAGTTCAAATCTTGCAATGTCAGCAGCTGCAAGAAGTTGTTGATACAACTCTCTGTAGTATTCTAGCATGAACTCAGTGAAGGCAGAGTTTGCATCTCCTCCATTCCATCTGTCAATGACATAATAGTCATAGACAAACTCCCTTTTGGCTTCTTCCCATGTGTCATTCAGTTGAATTGGCACCCATTTATCCAAGTGTGGATATTTGGTGTCCATTGGGATTGGAAGCTGAGGCTTCATCTTGCTGTAAGTTGCTCTCCTCCTTCTTGGTTTCTGAAAGTTTGCTCTCCTTTCATCTCTTGCTCTGTTGGCTTCTTCCATCAGATCCATTTTCTCTTGGGCCCTCATCATGGCCAGTTTCTGTTGTGTTTCAGGGTCTTTGCCATACCCTTCATGAAACAGCTTTGATGGATCAAGAGCTAGGACTGTTGTCTTCTTCTTAGGTTCAGGTCCAAATCCTTCAGCAAATAACTCTACAATGTCTTCAGAGGACTTGGTACCTTCAGCAGTTTTGCCAGATTCAGAAGATTTGTCCTTTTCAGCAGCTTTGGGCTCTTCAGCAGTTTTGGCTTTCTTTGATGTAGGCTCATCTTCATCAATTCTGAATTCAGGTGGAAGATCAAGGCTGCTAGGAAAGTCAGTGAATTTATCAATTTGTCTCTTCTTTCCTTGGGCCTTCTTGATCTTTCCTCTAGTTTGGACACCTTCAGCATCTTTGTCCAAACCTGACACTTCACCACCTGGTCTTTGTTGTAGCCTCACTCTTTCCTCTTGAGCTGAGGCCATTGAGTTTTTCAATGCCAATGCTAACTGCTCCTCTTCATCCAATTCTTCCAAGTTCAGCACTGCTGGCTCTTTTCCCTTTCCTTCAGGGACTTTGTCCTTCCCTTTCACTGGACTCCCAATTACTAAGGCACCTTTTGCCCTTGCTCTTTCCCTTTCCCCCTTTTTGGCAACATCAAAACACTGGGGCTTGAGGTCACTCATTGTTGAGGCCATCAGGGATTGGGCCTGGTTTAGGGACTTCATCTCTTCCAACAAATACACATTTTCATCATGTATATCTTGCATTTTATCATTGCTCAAGCTAAGAAAAGCTAGAACAGGCGTCATCTTTTGTTGGACAACCTCCTCCAAGGTTGCCTTAAGAGATACATCCAATTTAGCTTTCAGGAGCTCAGTGAGGTTGGCCACTGCACCTTCAGCAATGTTGGCCAGCACATCTTGGGAAAACTTTTCAGAGGCTGCTTTGACCATAGCTAGCCTTTGCTCTTCAGCTCTTCTCTTTTGCAGTGCAGTCTTCTTTCCAATAGCTTGTTTGACAGTTAGCCTGAGAGCTTTGACATTAGCATTGTGATTGTCTCTCAGCAGCTTTTGCTCTTTCTTGACCTCCTCTGAGATGGCTTCCATGGTAGATTTGGCATTTTGAACTTCAGTGGAGATGGTTTGGAGACCAGATTCCACACCACTGATTCTTGCCTCAAGGGTTGGTAGCACAACATCTTCAGAGCCAGTGAGCCTCATTTCTACAGATGCTAGAGTCCTTCCTTGCTCATTTAATGCTCCTGAAGTTTCAGCATGAGCAGATTGGACTTGATGAGCCAAGGAGTCCAACTTCTCTGATTGCATTCCAAGTAAGGCCTGAGCTGAGCCTGTGTCTACTTGGATAGGTGCATCTGTTAAGAACTCATCTGCAAAAATTTGATCAAGAGAAATACCTGCAACATCAGACAAGTCAAACAAGTTAGGAAATAAGCACTCATCACCCTCAATTTCTTTTGTATAAGACTCTGATACATTAGCAGTCTTCTTCTCATTTTCAACGAGTTCTTTTCTCCCTTCTTTAATAGTGTTCTCACTCAAGGAATCAGGCCTCCTTTCATCAAGGGATTCTTGAAGTTCAGATTTGACTTCAAGAATAACCTGTCCTTCCTCACTTATTCCACCCTCATATGGTGGTACACTCACTATCTTAGTGATGACTACCTCTCTTTCATCCTCAACTCCCTCTGATTTTTCAAATATTCTCTCCTTTTCAACTCCTTCTCCTAAACCTGCAGCATCTCCACCTTCAACAAGGTTCAAAGATGGCAGTTGTGGGGAGATCACAGTGCTTATATCAACAGCCACTGAGTCATCCTGAATGATTAAGGGCTGATCAGTGTCCAACTCTTCTGACACTGAATAGGCCTTAATCAAACTAGCCTCTAGAGAAGGAACCTCCACATCTTTAGGTTGTGCCTTGGGTTCAGAAGAACCTTCATTGGCAGATGTGTCCTTGGTTGTGTTACCACCCTTGGTCAACACCTCTGAAGATACAGAGCCTTTCCTATGATAGGTTTTAGGAGGGTTAGAAAGTCTATCTGCTATAGAAAACTTGGGTTGAAAGGATTCAGGGAGATTGGCTTGAGGGGTTTCAGGAGGGTTGGAATTTGAAGGGTTTGAGGGATCATCTGGTGAATCATCATCATTTGAGCTACTGTCAAGGTGTTTGATTCCCTTGGCTTTTCTTTCTTTCTCCTCCTCAATCTTGTCAGCTACCAGCTTTGCAAAAATCTCCTCATCAATGAGAAATCTTGTCTTTGAAACTCCAGCAAAGTGTAGCAATCCGTTTTCCTCTATTTGCCACCAGTTTGCACCCTTATCTTGGATGACTTGTGATATCTCCATCATAGATTTGTCTTTCACATCAACAAGCATCCTCAAATCATGAAAGGCCTTCTGAATTCTTGGAAATTCAGCAAGTTGTGGATACAAACTGTCCACAGTAGCCTTGGCTCCTCCTCTGAGCATACTTTCAAAAGTATACTCCTCCTCATCTCCACTTGAATGGGGACTTTGGGTTATAGGGGAGTTGGCTCTGGGTTCTCCTAATGTGGCTTCAGGCAGATTAAGTTCAGGGATATTGGCTTCAGATGGGTTGGGTACAGTAGAAGGATCTTCAGTTGCTTTTGAGAGCAATTGATCTTAAGGGGCTTTACTAAGGGGGGTTGGCTCATGGAGTGCATGCTCTAAGAGCTTTGAATAATTGAGCATGGATGAGTCAAGGGGAGACAGGAGTCTTGTCTCATCTACTGCTAAATCAGCAAGCACATCAATGCCACTTCTTTGCACATTCCCTTCTGGAGAATATCTCTTAGTGAGATTTACAGGGGTAATGGGTTGGTTGGAAGGGGTAACATGGGTTTCAGGGGAGTTGGGCTCAAGATACTGAATTTCAGGGAGGTTGGCCTCTATAGGTTGACCTTCAGGGACTTTGGATTCTGGAGTTCCAGAACCAGATGAATTAGTCCTTGATATGGATTTGGTCTTGCTTTCAGCTCTGCTCTCCCTTAGAGCCAATTGAAGAGACCTTTCTTCTTGAAACTCCAACACTTTTTCAGTAGGTTTGGCCCTTCTCTTGCTGGCCCTACTGCTTCCACTTCCTTCCTTCTCAGGGACAACTTCCCTGATTCTCTTATCACCCTTCTTCTTTTGCCTAGTCTCATTGTACTTCCTCCTCAACTCTTCTGAGTGGTCAGAAGGCACACTCACTCCCTCTTCTGCCACTGCATCAACTTCAGCTGATGCTCCTGAGGCTTCTCTTGAAGACAATTGAGACATCTTTCTTGTTTTGACAGCCCTGGCCTTTGTTCTCTTTTTCATCTTAGGCTTCTCTTCCTCTTGTTCTTCAGCAGGCTTGGCCAGTAACATCCTTCTTTTCTCAGTTTTCTTGCTGAGCTTTCTGAATAGGATCTTTTGGGCTGGGAGGGGCTTTGCAAAGGTTTGCATCTGGGAATAGTGGGAAAACCTCTCAATCAACAAGCTTGCCCTGGTGCAATACTTGATTTTCCCTTCTAGCACCACCTTATTGTGGGTTTTCACTTTAAATTTAGCCTTCTCCTTCATCATCTCAGACATGATGAAGGTCCTCCAATCAAACTTGATGCCCTTATCACTGGCATCAATAATGGCAGCCATGATTCTGATCCTTGGATGGCTGACCTTCTCTAAGCTTCCAGTGTTGCTTAAGAGGCTCTTAGCAACTACCTCAAAAAGATTGAGAAACTCTGGCTTGAGAGTTTTCTTGTTTTGAGTTGAGGAGAGAGGGCCTGGAACTAATAACCATTCTTGGGCTATTTCATCTTCATGCCCAGTACCATAAACCTCTGGATTCCTTCCCTCATAAGGCAATCCAAAAGCTCCTTCCAGATATTTTGAGGAGAATTTTACTCTGTGGAATCTCTCCTCTTCCTCTCCTTCTGCTGTGTAAGATAATCTGGTTGATACTTCACCATCTTCAGGCTTGCCTTTCCACTTGAGGAAGGCAAAGAATTCTGCCATGTAGCTCTCCAAGCAAGAGCTTGGTCTCTCCTCCATGAACTTTTGAAGTCCAGCTCTTCTCAACCACCTCAGGGTTGGAGTAATCTCAGGATCTTCACTTTCAAAGGAGACTACTGGCTCAAAGTGAAGATTGTTTTTGTTGCTTAGGTAGGCAAAATCCAGGTCTAGATCCTTGTTAGAGAAATCAACAAGCATCTCAGGTCTAACTTTGGGGGCCATTGAAGTTTGCAGAGAGAGTTTTGAGAGAGTTTGAAGAAAATTAGAGTTAGGGTTTCGAATTCTTGGGGAAGAAGTGTTTGTGGGTATCTTAAGACTTGTGAATATTCTAAAAAGAATGTTTGTCAATGAGTTGGTAAGGTCTTGAGACAATTCAAAGGTGAACAAAAATGGAAATCCAAAATGGACGGCTAGGATTGATTTCAGGGGAGTTGTCCATTTTTGATCCAATGGTCAAAAACCAATGTAACAGTGAAATAACTGTTTTATTCAAAACGTGGGTGGTTTTTAATGTTTGTTTAAGGCTGGGGGTTTTTCGAGATAGATCATGTCCCAAAAAGTTTAATGCAAACAAGAGTTAAATCTTGGCATTTAATGCATGGAAAGTGACCTTTTGGGTGGGAGACAAATTAAATCCCAGAAAGGTGAAAACTGTATTTCAAGGGACAGATTTCGAGATAGGTATTGATCACCAAAAATAGGTGCTTATCATACCAAGATTTGGTTTGATGGCTGGGACAACTTATCTGACCCTACATGGACAAGTGTCCTGAAAGACTGTGGACAAGTGTCCTGAATTTCAAGTGTCCTGAAGAAGTAAGGTCATGTTTCTGAGTTTCAGTAGACTTGACCAAGTCTGCTGAAGTTTGAGTTTGTTTCCCCTTAATCAATGAACTTCTTTGGACTCATTTGTCCAACTTCCCTGGATCAAGAAGTCCCAACTCTGCTGATAATTCCAGGAACCTTGCCTCTGCAAGTGGCTTAGTTAGTATATCAGCTTTTTGATGGTCTGTGTGAATTTTCACTAGCTTGATATCCTTCTTCTCCACATGATCTCTAATGAAGTGGTGCTTGATGTCCACGTGTTTGCATCTTGTGTGCAAGACAGGATTTTGTGATATAGCAATGGCACTATTGTTATCACAGAAAATTGGCACTTCAGTAGAGTTGACTTTGTAGTCTCTGAGTTGTTGTCTTAGCCAAAGGATTTGAGCACAACAACTTCCAGCTGCAACATATTCAGCTTCAGTGGTGGAGGTGGCTACTGTATTTTGTTTCTTGGAGAACCAAGATATGAGTTTGTTGCCCAAGAATTGACAAGTCCCTGAGGTGGACTTTCTGTCAATCCTACATCCTCCATAATCAGCATCTGAGTAGCCAGTTAGCTCAATGTTGTCATCAGCAGGGTACCAAAGGCCTAGATTTTCAGTGCCTTTGAGATACCTCAAAATCCTCTTTGCAGCCTCAAGGTGGCTTTTCTTAGGATTTGCTTGAAATCTTGCACAGACACCTACTGCAAAGGTGATATCAGGTCTGCTGGCAGTGAGATAGAGGAGTGAACCAATTATTCCTCTATACTCAGTAGAGTTGGTTGGAGTACCACTCTCATCAGGATCCATCTTCCAATTTGTGTTCATAGGGATCCTTACTGGCTTGCTAGTTGTACACCCAAACTTCTTGATCATTTCTCTGGTGTACTTAGCTTGGTTGATGAAGATTCCTTCTTTTGATTGCTTGACTTGTAGACCCAAAAAGAAATTCATCAACCCCATCATGGACATCTCAAACTTGCTTTGCATGAGCTTGGAGAATTTCTCACATAGCTTCTCATTAGGGGATCCAAAAATTATGTCATCTACATAAATTTGGACAAGCAAGATGTCCTCTCCTTCAGAGATTCTGAAGAGAGTTCTGTCCACAGTTCCCTTGGTGAATCCATGATCCAAGAGGAATTGTGACAGTGTGTCATACCAAGCCCTAGGGGCTTGTTTGAGTCCATATAGAGCTTTCTTGAGTCTGTAAACTTGGTTTCCAACTTCAAAACCTGGTGGTTGCTCCACATAGACTTCTTCTTTCAAGACTCCATTCAGAAAGGCACTCTTGACATCCATTTGGTATACTTTGAACCTCTTATGGGCTGCATAGGCTAGAAAGAGCCTTATTGCTTCTAGCCTTGCCACAGGTGCAAATGTCTCATCATAGTCAATGCCTTCATGTTGGCAATACCCTTTTGCCACTAGTCTTGCTTTGTTTCTGACAATCACATCATTTTCATTTTTCTTGTTCTTGAACACCCACTTTGTTCCAATAACATCTTGATGTGAAGGCCTATCCACCAGCTCCCATACTTCATTTCTGGTGAATTGGTTCAGTTCTTCCTGCATGGCTGTGATCCAATTGGCATCTTAAAGTGCTTCCTCAATATCACTAGGTTCTTGTTCTGACAAGAAACAACAGAATAGGGCACTTTCACCATGAAATCTTCTAGTTTTGACTCCAATACTTGGATCACCAAGTATCAGATCAGTAGGATGGTCAGACAACCAAGTCCTTCTTTTCCTGATCTCTTCAGTAGAGTTGTCCTCTACTGAAGGTGAGTCATTTTGATCATAGAATTCAGGATAATTTAATGCAGGATCTAATTCAGGATCATAATCAGGGGTGTTGTCCTCAATGTCAGGGACATTGGCATTTTCAACATTTTGAGTTCACCCTTGACTATTTGACCCATTAACTACCTCAGCAGGAACTGCTTCTTCATTGGTAGTTGTTACCTGGATGTGAACTGGGATTGGTTCATTCAGTTCACCATTTCCATTTGTAGGATTTGTCTCAGGAAGGTTGCCTTCAGGATTGTTGTCCAATGTGGGTTTTTCAGGCAGATTGGCTTGAACAACATCTATGAATTCATGTCTTTGTCTTTTAGGCTTAATCTGGTTGTCCTCTGTGTGATTTCTTCAGGTTCTAAATGATCATTCCTGATCTCAAGGATAGATTCATCAAACACAACATGAGGTGTTTCTTCCACTATAAGGGTTTTCTTGTTGTAGACTCTGAAAGCTCTACTGATTTGAGAGTATCCAAGAAATACTCCCTCATCAGCTTTGCTGTCAAAGGCTTTCAACTGTTCTTTCCCATTATTGTGAATGAAACATTTACAACCAAATATATGAAAGTATGACACTTTAGGCATTCTTCCTTTCCAGAGTTCATAGGGGGTTTTGCCTTGCCCCTTAGTGATCAAACATCTATTTTGAGTATGGCATGCAGTGTTTATAGCTTCAGCCCAAAACCTCTTAGGTAGATTTGAATCAGCAATTAAAGTTCTAGCAGCTTCTTTTAAAGTTCTATTCCTTCTTTCTGCAACTCCATTTTGTTGGGGAGTTCTAGCTGCTGAGGTTTCATGAGCTATTCCATTTGATGTACAGTACTCATTGATGTATGAATTAATGAACTCAGTGCCTTTATCAGATCTTATCTTGATAATGCTAAGGCTTTTCTCATTTGACAATCTCTTGAGAAGTTTAGGCAGTTTGACTTGTGTTTCCTTCTTATTAAGGAGAAATACTACCCATGTGAACCTAGAGAAGTCATCTACTACCACCAATGTGTATTTTCTACCATTTATGCTTGAAGGGGTAATTGGTCCAAATAGGTCCATATGTAACAGTTCAAGTACCCTTTCAGTAGAAATGACTGGTTTTCCCTTAAATGAGGCTTTGATCTGTTTTCCTTCCTGACATGGTTTGCAAACATGCTCTTTAATGAAAACCTCATTAGGCAGTCCTTTAACTAATGCATTTCTAGCAAGTTTATTCATAGATTTGAAGTTCAGGTGGTTTAGCCTTTTGTGCCATAACCAACTTTGTTCATTAGAACTTTTAGCAATAAAGCATGCAGCATCAGTAGACTTGTCCCAGTCTGCAAAATACACATTTCCCTTCCTAGTTCCAGTCAATAGGATTTGTTGAGTTTTATCCTTAATTAGACACTTTCCACTTGAGAACTCAACATTAAAATCTTTATCACAGAATTGACTGATACTTAGGAGATTATATTTGAGACCAGCCACATAAGATACATTGGATACTTTGATGTTACCAATCATCAAAGTACCATAACCTTTTGTAGTTACTTGTGAGCTGTCTCCAAAAGTAACATTTGGGCCTTCCTTTTCAATGAAGTCAGTGAGGAGTTCCTTGTTTCCAGTCATGTGCCTTGAGCATCCACTGTCAAGGTACCATGCTGTCTTTTTGTTCATGCTCCTCTTCTTGTGGCCCATTGGTACCTGCATTTAGATAGGTTTAGGTACCCTTTGAGTTTTGGGTCCTGAGAGGTTAGCTGTACCTTTGGGAACCCAAACTTGCCTAATAACCCTGATTGATTCAAGGTGGCTAAGTTGATTTCCTTGTGCATCAACATACACTGTCTTTCCCTTAAATGCCTTTGGGAAAGTATGTGTGAATGTGTTAACTCTGTAAGTTTCAGAGGAGTTGTCCACTCTCCTGAACTTATGAGTTCTTTGTGCAGCTTGATGAAATCTTTGAGGAAAGGCCTTTTTATGACCATTACCCTTTGGCATGAAGGGTTTTGGTTGTCTCATTTTATTCTGCCTGTGAGGATAGTTGTCCTTAGGTCTATTCAGCTGAGGCTTTCTCAGATGAGTTGGCCTAGGCTGATTATACCTTGGATAATTCCTCTGAACATTGTTCAGGGGAGTTGCCCTTCCATTGGGTCTACTCTGCTGACCAATATTCCTTTTGTGCTCAGGAGCTTTGGCCATTTCCTTAAGTTTTGGCCTATTCTCCTGAATCACTTGAGTAGGCATTTCATTCAATTTGTCCTTTCCTTTGTTCAGTGGCTGAATTATTTCATTTTCAGTTTGTGCCACTGACTTAACAAAGATTCTCTTAGTGTTACTTGTGGATGCAACACTAAGACAAGGTGAAGATTCAAATGGATCAAAACCCAATCCACTTCTTTGAGCCATAGGTCTTTGATAACTTTGAATTTCCTCTATTGCTCTAGAGGATTTGTTCAAAGCAGACATCTTTAATTTCAGGCTCTCTTCACTTGATTTAAGAATATCATACTCATGTGAGAGGTTTTCAAATTTTGCATTTAGAATTTTAAGTTCAAATTCTTTTCTCTTCTGAGAGAGAAGTTGATCATCAATCTCCTTTTGTTGGTCAACTATCCTGAGATTTGCTTCCTCAAGCTTTCTCAAGACTTGTTGATACAACTCAGTAGACTTGACATCAACAGCTACCTCAGAGTTCTTGGTTAGTTCAGTAGCCAATCTTTCATTTTCTCTCACACAGTTGTCATGAAATTCTTGTAATCTAGTGAAATCTTCCATCAACTTTCCTAAGGAAAGTTTCAGGTTAACCTCACTAGTGTTTTGTGAGATGAATGATGGTGAACTAGAAGTAGAGGATACCTCATCATCCTCAAGAGCCATATTGCAAACATCATCATCATCATCACTGTTGGAGAATAATCCATCAGAGGAGTTGAAGCTTTCAGCACTATCAGATTCTTCACCAGCCATCATGGCTTTTCTATTGGTGAACTTTCTGTCTCTTTTAGCTTGTCTCTCTCTTCTTTCTTTAGAGCTCAATTCAGGGCAGTCATACTGGAAGTGCCCTTTCTTTTTACAGTTATAGCACAGATCTTCATCATCTTCTTTCTTTGATTCTTCTCTTCTTTTTGATGATGAAGGTTCAGCTCTACTGGATCTTCTCCTATCAGAGTACTTGTCCTCTGATCTTTTCTCTTCAGGCTTTTTGACTTCAGCCTGTGTTTCAGGAGAGTTGTATCTCCTGAATTTGTTGTCCTGGTAGAATTTCTTGTATCTACCAAACCTTGAGTTCAATTTTTCAAACCTTCTAGCCATCAAAGCTAGTTCTTCCTTCATTTCAGTCTTTGAGACTGTCTTTGATGATCTGGGAGTGGGTTGCATTTCTGGTTCAGCAACTTTGGCTTTGAATGCCACTCCCTTAGTAGGATTTGAAGGTTCCTCAACAGGCTTTCTTCTATTTAGATCAAACTCATAGGCCTTGAGTTCAGAGAAGATTTGTTGCATGGGCATGGTGGAAAGATCTTTGGTGTTTTGCATCATTACAGCATAGACATCCCACTTTTGAGTGAGACTTCTCAAGATTTTCAATCCCACTTCTCTCTTGGTGTAGACCTTGCCCAATGAGTTAATTTCATTCATCACATCAGTGAATCTACCAGCAAATTTGTCAATGGACTCATCAGTTTCCATTGAAAATTGTTCAAACTTCTGCACAGCAACTTGGAGCTTGTTCTCCTTGATCTTATCAGTGCCCTCACACATTTCAGCAAGAGTATCCCAAATTTCTTTGGCTGTTGTGCAGTGGTAGACTCTTCCCATGACTGCATCTGGAATTGTTTGATAAAGAGTGTTCATTGCTAGATAATTCAGGTTATCCTTCCTCTTTTCATCAGCAGTGAAGTCATCTTCATCTTTGGGAATCAGTTCCCTTATATCTGCTTTTTGCTCAGCTGTCACTCTGGGGTTAGTTTGAGTAAACACAAAAGGTCCTCTTGTGATTACTCTTAGCATATCAGTATGGAGAGATGCAAGATGAGCCCTCATTCTAATTTTCCAGAAATCATAGTTGTCTATTGAAAACATAGGCAGTTTGTGATGAGAAATGTGGTTGACTGGATTTGTGGCCATGTTGTCTAATCCTTGAACAGCAGGTGGGGGAACAGCATTGTTGTTGGCCATTTCTCAAGAATAATCAGTTAGTCAACAGGTAATAGATTTCAGATAAAGATCAGTTCAGTGACCACACAAATATGAGAGTTTTGAAAATCAAAAATGGATTTTCAGAAGCAGTGGTCTTTGAACCCCTGCTCTGATACCACTTGTTGGTCCTGAAAGGAGTATATAACAAGTGTATGGGGGGGGGAATACACTTGTATGCAATTCTTTTGCTAACTTTGATCAAACCAGAGTTCAGCAAGGTTGTCTTGGACAACTCTGCTGAAGAAGATTAACTCTTCTAAGATAATCAAACTACTAAGTACTATTGAGTACTTAGTTGAATAACTATCTAGGGGAGTTATATGTGCGGAATAGTGGTTGGCCCTTTAAGTTTAGACTCCTTTAATTTCTGAAATCACTTAGTCAATGCAACACAGTCCAGTTTTCAGGGAACTTGTCCAAATAGGTTTTTGCACAGTCTTTGAATGTTTATCCTTGAAAGATCAGTTTTATGTGCAGTGTTGAGTGTATGAAAGTATTTGGAATGTAAATCAACACAAGAAGTTATAGTGGTTCAGAGACTCAAGCTCCTACATCCACTTTCCCTGATTTAACAGGATAATTCCTTCACTCTTGGAATTAACTTGTTTTATAGTGCCAAGGTGCACTTGATCAAGAACACCACTCCTTGGTGAATTGATCCCTAGGATGTCTAGAGTCCTAGTACCCTCTTCTCAACTCAGAACTGAACTGTTCTTCTCTCAACAGTCAGCTCCTACCACTTCTACTACTACAACCTTCTCACTTTCACTCTTGAAAGATGTAAGGGTTGAAGTAAGGTTCCAACTAATGAGATATCCTTTACAATGAAGATCAGTGTATAAGGATAGGATATCTCTCTAAGCTTGTGTATGGATATACAATTGGGTTCAGCTTAGAAGAAGTGTATAAAGACTAAGATAGTCTCTTTTGAAAGCTTAAATGTTCTATGAGCTTCAGAATACTTGAGTAGTTGGATTCTGTTGAGGTGCTTTCAAATGGTCTTCACACTTCTGTATTTATAGACAAAATGGAGGATTTGCCCGTTGGAGAGGCAGCCCCAAATTGCTATAAATGTCTTCCTTGAGTTCTTCAAACTGGAAGACAGATTCTTGATAGTGACATGTCCTCATTTGGGTAATAAACGGCTTGTAAGACTTTGTCTTCATTCTGCAGCACTTTTCCCAATGTTTGACTTCTTGTTAGGACTTGGACATGGCTTCTGAAGGTTGATCCAATGATAGGACAACATTCCTTATCATCTGGACAACTCTCCTTATCACTATCAGCAGTTTTGCTTTTCAGCATGGTTGGCTTGCTCTTCTTCAGATGACTTGGCTCTTTCCCTTTATTTCATTCCAAGATGATCTTGGCATGTTTCTTTGGTGATCTTTAGGGTGTGGTTGTCTCTTTCTCTTCAGCATAGTTGACCTTCAATCTTTAGAACATCTGTTCTGATTCAATCATGCTGAGACAACTTTTCTGGACAACTCTTCTGATCAGCATATTTGGTCTTTTAGCATCAGAGCACTTTACACATAGAGTTGGCTTCTCTGGACAACTCTCCTGATTCAAAGCCTTTGAGTAGCCTTGTCCTTTTGAGCTAGGTAAAGTTGTTCTTGCATATGGCTAGCTTCTTTGGACAACTCTGCTGACCAGAGTCATTAAGCTTGTCCTTTTGATTTTACCAATCTTGCATATGGACACTTTCTCTGGACAACTCTCCTGATCAGATCATCTTATTGGACTTGTCCTTTTTTTTTTTGAGCTTTACATTCTCTTGTTCTTGCATAAGACATCTTCTCTGGACAACTCTCCTGATCAGTGCATTTGGTTTTCCATCGAGTGTCCTTGCTCTTAAGTGATTGTTCCAGAATTTGAGCCTTGAGGGGACTTGATCTTGATCGACTTCAAAGCATAGGTTCCCCCTCAAATTGTGCATCTAATTGTCTAAGAGCTGCCTAACATTTCGGCTTCTCATCTAGCCTTATGCTATGTGTTCTAACATTTTTAGAACACTATCAATTTGACTTAGGCATGTCTCAGGGGGTTTTGGTATTAGATCAAAACATATCTCATTTTATTCCCAACACATATCATCCATAAAAACTTTTAATTTGTTCGTAATGACCCTGGAAAGAATTCGGTAACTAACATTGCATAAACTGATCGGACGAAAATGCATAATAGTCACCAGATTCTTTATTTTTGGTATTAAGACAGTAGTGGTTTTGTTCCATAATTCCAAAGATTTTCCATGATTTAAATAGCCCAGTATTTGCACCGCCGCTTCTTCCCCAATCGTATGCCAATTTGTCTGATAAAAAGATGCCGAAAAACCAGGTCCAGGAGCTTTCCAAGGATTGAGATCTTTTATGGCTTTATTAGCCTCTTCTCGAGAAAAAGGAACATCTAACAAATCCAATTGATTATCGGATATTTTTTTGTACATGAATTTTGTTGCTTCAAAAATGCTTTGATCTTCCGGATAACATGTGCTAAAAAGCCCCCGAAAATATTCCAAAAAAGAACCTTGAATGTTATGCTCATTATACATCCATTCGCCTGAATCACATTGGAGTACGGTAATTCGATTCCTGTTTTTCCTTTGAGTAGCCCTATTGTGAAAGAAACGTGTATTGCTATCACCTTCTTTTAACCAAGAAACTCTAGACCTTTGTTTCCAATACTATTCTTCTTGTGAATACAACTTTTCTAATTCTTTTTCACAGGCATCAACTCGATCAAAATCCGGGCTGCTACACTCATTATCCAATTGCAATTTGATTTGATGCTGAGTATTAACAATGCGTTCTTTTAATGATCCTCCTTTTTTGCAACCCAAACCTTGAGTGCCTTACTACATTGTATTAAATATTCATGTAAATTATGGCCCTTTTCTTTGATCATCCAGATTTTCCTAAAAGTGCCTTTAAAATCAGCTTCTTTGAGCCAATGATTTTCAAACCGGAAAGTATTACATTTGTTAACTTCACCAGATAAAAGTCTCGATTCGCAAGAAATCATTATAGGCCGATGATCCGATCCCATGAAATCAAGGGTTTTAATACCATATGTAGGAAACAAACTCAACCATTCTTGATTAGCAACAAACCGATCAAGTTTTTCCTGAATAAACTCCGCGCCTCCCCTCTTATTAATCCAAGTGAACTTTGGCCCATGAACCCTTAAATTGATTAATTCATTATAGTCAAGCACTTCCTGAAAATTCAACAATCTGGACAATGGTTTTCTAACTCCTCCTCTTTTTTTAGAATGGTAAAGGGTTTCATTAAAATCACCCCCCCCCCCCAACAAGCCAAGCTTTACCATTATCCTGATTATAATTTTTAAGTCTCCTAAGAAGTTCCCAAGAAAATTTCCTATCAACCAAGTTAGGATTTCCATGAAACCTCGTAAACCTCCATTTTTTGTTGTTAAGAAACAATGAACAATCAATATGTGCTTTGGAAAAAGAAACAATATCAAGCATCACATTCTTCCATAAGACCATCAAGCCACCAGAATAGCCATGTGCATTAACCGAAAAGCAGAATTGAAAACCAAGTTTAACTTTCAGAAACTCAGCCCTAACCGAAGAACATTTAGTTTCTGAAACAAACAAAACATCAAGATAAAATTTAAAAACAAGCCTACTAAGATGACTGAACGCTCGAGCACTTCGAAAACCTCGAGTGTTCCAACATATAATAATTATTCACGCCGGCGGGGCTGATTCACTTTAGCCTCCGCCTTATCTATAACTCAATCGCTGATCCATAGAGTTCAAACATACTACAAGCCTTTTTGAACTGACCCTCCGCCTCCTTAACCATCTCACCTTCAGACCAGGCTCGATCATCCCCCAAAATTCCATCATCTCTCCAGAAACATCTTTCCAGACCCTTTGCTTACACGGGAGAAGATTACTCTGAACAAATCCAACATCCTCAGAAATAGCTTTGTCCGTAAGTAGTTGTTCAGTTTCTTGGATTGCATGCCTATTCTGCTCCTCGTGTTCATATATCGGAACAAAAGGACTCTCTCCTTCATAGATAATCTCGACAAAGGTCTCATATTCCCGAGAGCTAAGGTCTCTTCCACCAAAGTGCACCACCCGATAATCTCTTCCGTTATCCACACCAGTAAGAGGTTCCTTCATGAAACAGTGTTGATAGCCAGATGGAATTTTAAAAGACAAAGGAGCCAAATACATAGATGTGCGAAGATCAAACCTCCCTTTAATAGTATAGGGGAGAACAAAGTGTCCGTTGGTATTTCCATTTTTGTTTGGCATAAGCTCCTCAAAATCGATGCACAACCTGTCTTTCATTAGAACCAATAGCCAGTCTTGTTTCCACCTCAGCCTCTTCAACAACAATTGCCTTACCCTTAGAACATCTTTTGGCCTCCTCTTGGACTTGGACTTGTGCTTGCACTTCCGCCTGTTCACCAGCTCCAAGCTTAAGAAGAGTAAAAAAATGTTCAAGCTCAGCGACCGTGGGACTCTTTTTCTTATCCGCCTGAAGCCATGCAGGGAAGAATCGGTGTTGTTTGCACCATTCATCTGTCTTACCAAAAGCTAGGTGACATTCCTTTTCAAAGTGATCCAGAAGGCCACACAACAAACAGAATCCTGAAAGTCTTTCATATCTGAAAACTGCCGTTACTGGATCCTCTTCCACCGTAATGTAAAAGAATCGGCAGAGAGGTTTGGACACATCCATCAGCACCCTAATCCTTAAGCACTCCCCCCAAGCCTCCTCCCCCTCCTTAGCATCCACCTCCAACACCTCACCTACAATACTACCGAATTTTGTGGGATTGCAAGCTCTTCTTTCTGTGCTATGATATGAGTGGTTTCTTGGCTCGAGATTCTGAAGCTTTCCATCATCGAGTTGAGAGATTTCTCCATGATTTGTGTGAGAGAAAAGTATATTTTTGGAAAAAAGCAAAAGCGATTGTGTGAGGAAGATGAAAAATCTTCTACCCAATATATAAACGAACCCTTCTCTGAAATCTGTGTGAAAAATAAAACCACGGCTGAAAAACCACTTAGAAAACCAAGAGTCGGTTGAGATAAAAAGAAAAATCCCTCGAAATAAGTTCGCCCAATCAGCTGTGAAACAACCATAGCTTGTCTCCAAGAAATCCACAAATACAAAAGACAATTAAACACTCAATATATACGCGAGTGGGCTACAACTATCTGCCAAAACAAATCCTCCCCAAAATCTAATGATCGGAGGAAATACAGAAAGTCAGAAACCAAGGTAAACAGAGAGATAGAGTGTGGGAAGGCTCGAAAATCAAAAGAAACTTAGAGGTAGGGACACATAAAGCAAAATTGGAAGATGAAACGGCGTAAGATGAAAAGTTTTCCAAGAAAACTTGAGGAAAAACAAGAAACTCTTTCGCTGGAGAGAGAAAACTTGAGGATAATAATGCTGCACCTTGAATAAACTGACACACCGGTAAAGATAGTAACCGTGCCCTAATAATAATATTGACTCATCATTGAGCCTTCCGGGGTTGGGCCCTTCCATCTTAGTTATTCGTTTTGCTATATATATTCTTTACAATGTGTCCCGTCCATATATTTTCAAAATATTTTTATTCTACCTCAATTACACAAAAAAACAAAATACTATAAAAACAAAATGTCGATATATAAATTCTATATAATAAGTTATCAATCATAAAATAACCAAATTAATTAACTTTAAATTCATGCAATATTTCTACTTATCATAATTGTTACTCCCTCCTTCCGAATTTAGATTCAACATTTATAAAAAATGGATGTTCCAAATTAGATTCATTATTTACTTATTTGATAATAATTAAAACACATCTCACTTTAAACTACACCCTTTAAACATCTCAAAATTAAATTACATGTCATTACTTTATTTCTCATATACTCTATTATTCAAAAGACTTCCATATCCTCCACTTTAATTATCTCATTTATACTAATTATAAATTGAAAGAATTTTGTCTCATTTAAAAGTTCGAACTTATAGAGAGGTGAATAATTAATGGGTTAGTCTTATGTGAAATATTGCATACATGCATTCCATCCCAATTAGGCAAGTCAAAACCCTAAGTCCAAAAGTCAAATTAAGTCAATTTTAAAAAATTCACGGGTCATACGCCTGGATCTGGGCTGCCCAAAAAAATCGCGGGTTACAAACAGGTGGTTTACTACATGACCAAAATATTGTTACTACAAGGCCAAAATATTACCACTACAAGGCCAAAATTTTAATACTACATGTCAAAACATTCTGAAAAATTCACCAAAAAATAAAGTCTCCAGAATATTTTTGAACATGTAGTAATACACTTTTGACCTTGTAGTGATAAAATTTTGGTCTTGTAGTAACATTGTTTTAGTCATGTAGTAGTCGAATAAGTCAAGATTATTTTAGTAATTTTGCCCCCAAAAAATAAGTGTCCAGAATATTTTTGGACTTGTAGTAATACACTTTTGACCTTGTAGTGACAAAATTTAGTTCTTGTAGTAACATAATTTTGATCATGTAGTAAAATAATAGTATATTAGAGTGAAAATAAATATTTTAATTAAGGTTGGTCCGCTTTGACCCGTGTTGACCCGTGTTGACCTACGAATTTTGACCTAATTTACCTTAATTAGTCATATTGCATGTATGCAATATTGCATATAAGTTTTTGCGATAATTAATTCTTGTATATTAATTTCTAATACTCCCCTCACTTGTGGGCCGTATTATCACCTCTTACCCTTTTGGAGAGGAGGCACATCGAATGAACAATTTAAATGGGTGAAGTTGTTTTCAGCAGGAATTGACTCTCATATTAAACCGGTTCGATTTTCCTGTTCAACTTTTCGTGTTCCACTGTTATTCCACCCTGTTGGATTTTTAATACGTGTCGCCCTTCAATATTATAGGACGTTGATTATTTTTTAATATGACACATGTCAATTATCCATATAGAGGAATAAGATGTGGAACATCCAAATTGGAACAAGTGATCTAATTCGACATTAAACTACGCGTGAATAGTAAATTAAATGTTAAATCAAAATAGAGATCACGTGGAGTATCATGCTAGAAAACAAAACATATCAAGTATATATGTAACAAAAACAATTTAATTAATTAGTTGTGTCTCTTTCAAAGAGCTAGGCAGGTGCAAAAAAAAACAAATGTGTCATCATATGCATGCATGCATTCTTTTGAATACGTGTAAGCTCACTAACAACCACGTTCTCGCCATGCAAAACCCTAACACCCTATAAATACCACCCTTACATATTTGATATTTCTCAAAACACACCAACAAATTAAAATGGCAAGACTTACTGTTGTATGCACTAAATTCGGGTTGACTTTGGATGTGGACTGTGCTTAGCACGATACAAACATATATAATTAAACGGGGGTTATTACGTGTTTATATGGATTAAAGTGATGATTTGTGATGAACTTGATGAAGAACACACAAGAACACAAGATATAGCTTCTTGGAGAAGCTAAAGCTTTAGAAGCTTGGGAGAGTTTATTGCTTTGGGTAGGGAGATTTTGTGGAATGTTCAACTTGTGTTACAAATGAGCCCAAATGGGCATTATATACTGCTTTTCGAGGGCTGCCCGCCCTTTACACGTGGAGCCTCCAGATTGGGCCTTCATTCTGCCCGAAAAGGTGATTTGATGGCGCATTTAATGCTAAACCGCCTTCGGTGCTCGTCCTCGCCGAGATGCCGAGGAGCTGGGCCATGGTGGTCGCCGGAGGGCCGTCGAGGAGAGTGATCGCCACGCTCCATGTTGTCTCCCAAGACTTCAATACTTAAAACATCTTAACTAAGAATAAGCACGTGCTCGCCACACATTTGGGCGAGCAGCTAACTAAGAGAGTGCTCGCCAATATCTCTGGACGAGCACTTAAATATATTAAATACATTAAATCTATTACATTTTCTTGGTCTTGTTGACTAGCCGTCGCACGACTTTGTTGACTGGTCCTCGCCACGTAAGATGGTGACTAGGATTGACTTGTCAAAGATTGACCTCTTTGACTAGGTATAACATTTGCCCCCTGGTCGCCTTTCTTCGTATTCGTAGAATGGAAAGGCGAGCAGTGTGATCGTCTTTTCTTGTTGGTGAAAATGGTTTTCGACAATACAATCAATTTCGAGATCTTGATGACGTGAGATGGAAGTGGTCGCCTCGTTTCCTACGCCGAGCTCGCCTTCCGAGGCACTTTTGATGACGTATGATGTGATTGGTGTCAGGCGCGTGGGCGGCGCTCGAATTTTGAAAAATGCGCGTGGGGCGCGTGCCGACCTCAAAGGTCGCGCGTGAGAGTCACTCTCCGAATTTGAATTCGGAAATGGCCCTAAATTTTGGGAAAATTACGGATTTTACCCCGTTTTTTGCAATTAGGCCCCTAGTCGATTTTGCCTATAAATATGGCTTTCCTTCCTCTCAAAACACTTTTCACTTTTTGCAAAACTTTGAATCCTCGAGCTTTTTACTTCAGCTTCTCTACTCAAGTTTTCCGGCGAGTTTGTGGTGGTCTTCGATCGTCAACAAGGTAAAATAACTCACATTTTCTTCTTTAAAACTCCTTCCTCCCCCATTTCTTAAAGAAAAAATGGATTTTGGTGGATTTGGTGGTGGTTCCGACGGTGGTCCGCCGTTAGATGGTGGTGCCGCAATTTCCGGCGAGGCTGATCGTCTAGCCATGGTTTTATTGGAGAGGGCCTCTTCGTCGGACTCTAGGATCCTTTCTCCTGACCCCATAAATGCTAGTGTTCGAGATTTGGGAAAAACAGTGGTCGTCGATGTCGACGATACCAGCGAATCTGATAGGGAAGATGCCGGCAATGATGCCGAGGAGGATGGCAGCGAGACTGACTCGGATCTGCACGACCAAGATTTGGATCGGGAGGTGGGCGACCAGATAGAAATCGCCCAAGTCGAAGAGACCTTGGCAAGAAGTCTCCGCGAGGACTATGAGGAGGTCGTCCAATATGCAGAAAGCATAAAGGACATTTTGAGTGGTCGGGAGAATTTGGATGGCGACGAGGTCTCGAGGGAGTCGTATTACAGATATTACTGCGACTACCCTCCTCGTGAGGCTCCTCGCCCGTATCGAGTAGCTTCCCAAACCGAATATGAAGCAAGTACGTATGTGAGCAAGGTCTCCTCGGCCCAGCTGGAAAATTCTAGGAAGAAATATCAGGTGCCAGCCGATGTGTGTTTTTTTGTGCCTCGCCCGGATGAGAGGGCCGACCAGCCGCCAGAAGGGATGGTCGCCGTCAACATCGGCATGATGGAGGCAGGGCTAAGGTTCCCCCTGCACCCCAGTATTTCCCACTTTTTACATTTCTTAAGGGTGGCCCCTTCTCAAATTTTGCCGAATGGTTGGTCCAACCTGATCGGCATTCTCACACTGTTCGGCCAGGTGGCGGCCGAGAATGGATGTCGAAACACCTGGCTTAGCCCGAAAGAGATTTGATATCTCCTTCAGGCGGCCGGGGCCGGAGATAAGGTGGGCCATGGATACTACTATGTTAGGGGCCGAGATAACTTCAAGTTGATTGAAGGGGTTCCTAACAAGATTAGGGATTGGAAAACCAACTGGTGGTGGGTAGCCGGGGACTGGAAAAGTCCGGTGAGGCCAGATGGCTCCTCGGATCGCATTCCCATTCCCACTGAATATCGTAGAATTTGTGGTAAGTTATTTTTATTTCTGCTCGCTCTTTCTATACTGACTAACTCCTCGCTTTTTGTAGGTGAAACTGTTCGCAAGAGGACTGCCGACGACCGTCTTACTCCTCTCTTTCAGTACCACGTTTGCTGTGTTCTCAATCGTCGCTACCTGGAGAGGTCTTGCCGATTTCTGAACAGGGAGTGCATGCGTGAGCGAGCAGGTCTCAGAGTACCTCCTCATCACTTCACTCGAGAGTTCCCTCCAGGTAAAATATTTCAAATTTCTTTTTTAAAATTCATTCTTCGAAGATACTGACTTCTCGCTTCTTTATCTAGTAGTGGTTCCTCAACGGGTTGTCGCCTATCTTCCTCCTACTGTCGAAGTCGAGCGCCTAAAAGCGACCAGCATGCTTCGACAAGCACAATTAATCCGCGAGCGCAAGATTGTCGATGGCGCCGGCAAGAAAAGGAAAGGGGCGGAGAGCTCGGGGGCTCCACCGAAGAAGGTCGCTAGATCGGCCAGAGGGGGGACTTCTCGCCCACCTGCTGCCGAGCAGAGGGCCGTGCCGGCTAGAGACAGGAGGATCTCGCCGAGGAGATCCCCTCCGCCGAGGGGTGACTCGCCTCCCCCCAAAACTGTTGCTTCCCCTCCTCCCCGAAGTACTCGGTCGCGAGAGACTGCGACGAGCTCGTCGGTCGGACAGAGGGCTCCGGGGGATAACACCCTCCTCGGCTGGGAAGCCGCAAGGGTTGCCAAGTAAGTTTTTTCAAGATTGTCTAAAAATAGAAAATTTTCAAGTATTTTTCTTCTAACTCTTTTATTTTTCAACAGAGTTGCCGACTATCCGGTCGCCCAACCCTTCAGCGAGAATCTCCTCGGCTTCTACCGGTCGCGAGACCCGGTCGATAAGGAGCCTCTGAACCTGTTCGCCCAGAGGGCGATGAAGCACCTCCCCGCTCGTTGACGACCACACTGATCGAAGAGGTCGACAACCACAATGCTATGGAAAATGCGCGCGTGGTCGCCATTGACTTGAGTCGAGCCTCCTATACCATGGAGAAGCTCGCCAGCCAGATTGCTGATGGCCGCAAACTTAGCGAGGATAGGGCTGCAAAAATTGCTCAAATGGCTAAGGCAAAAACAGTTGTTGAAGGGCAACTGCTCGCCTCCGAGGCAAAAGTGGTCGACCTTGAGACCAAGCTGGCCAATGCTGAGGCAAATTTGGCCGATTTCGAGGAGCAACTGGAGATGGTTCGAAAAAAGGATCAAGAAGATCTTCAAGAGATCGAACGTCTCCGTGCTCGCCTCAAGATCGCCGAGGACGAGGTAAGGACTCTTACAAGTAAGTCCGCAAATGATGAGGAGGAGTTGGCCACTCTTCGGCAACAGCTGGTCGATGCAATAGATGAGCGGGATGAGACTACTGAGCTCGCTGGGGGCGTGGCCATGTTATCGGTGGCGCTCACTGCCCACGGGCTCATTTACAAACTATTGGATGCCCATCCGGAAGTGGATGTGATTCCGCTCGGTGGGCTTTTGGACGACCTCCTTATGAAAGAGAATCCTCAGCCGGGAACCGAGCTCCCCTTGCTTCCGTTGGTGCAAATGGGACTCCAGTTCCCTCGACTCTTGGGAGTTCCGGTGGAGTTCGTGAATCCTCCCGAAGACTCCCCAACCCCACAGGACGAGCAGAGTGCCCCTGCCGTAGTGGAGGTCGTGGACGAGGAGGTAGCTGGCGAGCAAGATGCTCCTGCCGAGGAGAATGCTCCTGTAGTTTAGTTTTCTTGTACTTTGTTTTATTTTGTTTTTCTTAGGACTGTTCGGCCATTAAGGCCTTTTTTGTACTTTCAGCCTTCCAAGGCTTTTTAATGAATGGGAATCTTTTGCTTATGATGTGTGCTTATTTTCTTTATGTTGAGTGATCGTTCTCGTCATTGCTTCTCGATTTATGTTATGATACTTGTCTTTTTAAATTGCCTTTTATTTGTTTTCGTTCGTATGCTTTAGATAGTGATCGTCGTTGCTATCTTGCGAGCATCTTTAAAAAAGAGTGCTCGTCTTCCATTGTGAGCATCTAAGAAAGAGTGCTCGTCTTTCCTTTGCGAGACTCTAAGAAAGAGTGCTCGTCTTTCCTTTGCGAGACTCTAAGAAAGAGTGCTCGTCTTTCCTTTGCGAGACTCTAAGAAAGAGTGCTCGTCTTTCCTTTGCGAGACTCTAAGAAAGAGTGCTCGTCTTTTTAGAGTTAACCATTCGTCGGTTGAACTCCTAGTTTGACAGGTAGTGATCGTCTTTGCCACTACCTTGCGAGCATCTTTTAAGAAAGAGTGCTCGTCTTTTGTATCCTAGATGGCTACGCAGAGCCTTGTCTTAAACTTTCAAAATTATCTAACACTTACTGGAAATTTAAAACTTTGCTTGAATTGAAATGACGATGAAATACAAACTATACAAATATGAAATAATTTAAAAACTTACTGGTAATACTTCTTCAGCTTGACCGCGTTCCACGGGTACTTGCTTGGCTTGCCCTCGAGATCTTCAAGCTCGTATGATCCGTTTAGGAGTGTGCGCGTTATTCGGTACGGACCCTCCCAGGTCGGGCCAAGTATGCCAATAGACTGCTCCGTCGCCCTCCGAAGTACGAGCTGGTCGATAGTGAATTGGCGAGCACGTACTTTGGTGTTGTAGTAGCGTTCTGACCTTTGCTTGTAGACCACATTCTTCTCGTCCGCTGTTAGCCTTCGTTCTTCTAGGAAGTCTAAATCGGAGAGCTGTGCATCGTTATTCAACTGCTCGTCATAATTTGCTACTCGAAAAGTTTGGACTTGCCCCTCTGCTGGTATGACAGCTTCGGTTCCGAACGCGAGCGCGAACGGAGTTTCACCAGTAGAATTTCTTGTGGTCGTCCGATATGCCCACAGAACCATGTGCAGCTCTTCGGCCCATTTGCCCTTCAATCCATCCAGCTTAGCTTTCAAGGTGTGCTTGATGATTTTGTTGATCGCCTCTACTTGACCGTTTGATTGTGGATGGTAAGGTGTTGAAAAAATTTTCTTGATGTTCCATCTTGAGCAGAAATCCATCATGTCTTGACTTGTAAATTGACGTCCGTTGTCGGTCACTATCGCTCGTGGTAGGCCGAACCTGCAAATTATATTCTTCCAAATGAAGCTTGTCATTTGGCCCGTTGTGATGGTCTTCAATGCCTTTGCCTCTGTCCACTTGGTGAAGTAATCGACTGCTACGACGACGAAAGTTACCCCCCCAGCAGCTGGTGGGAAAGGTCCGATGATGTCGATCCCCCACTTTGCGAAAGGCCACGAACTATACACCGAAATGAGCTCGTCTGGTGGTGAGTGAATGGCGGGAGCGAAGGCTTGACATCTCTTGCACGTCTGCGCGTAATGGATTGCATCTTTCTTCAGTGTTAGCCAAAAATAGCCTTGCCTTATGATCTTTAGAGCGAGCGCTTGCCCCCCTGTATGATTTCCACACACTCCGTCGTGGATTTCATGCATGACGATCTTCGCTTCGTCTTCTCCGAGGCATTTCAATAAAGGCATTGAAAAACCCCGTTTGTACAGCTGGTCGCCAATAATAGTGTACCTTGCGGACCTGAGCTGCAACCTGGTCGCCTTCACCTTGTCGTCCGGGAGCTCGCCGGTCTTGATGTACTTGGTGATCGGCGTCCTCCAGTCCTCGTCGCTGGTCGCTTCAACCTGCAAGATTTGACATCTGTTCACCGATGGGGAAGAAATTTTGGTGATGGTTGCTTCTGAAAATATTGCCTCCCCCTCTGAAGTGGCCAGCCGAGCCAACGCATCTGCTTGCGTATTTGCCTCCCTAGGGATTTGCTCGATGTGGAATTGATCAAATTGCTCGAGTAATCCTTTCACAAGGTCTTGATACTTCATCATTTGATCGCCGCGAGCCTCGTATTCGCCCGTGATTTGACATACAACCAGCTGAGAGTCAGAAAAAATTTTCAGTTTTCTAGCGCCCACGGCCATAGCCATCTTGATTCCTGCAACCAGAGCCTCGTACTCTGCTTCGTTGTTGGTCGCCCGATACCCGAACTCGATCGCCGAAGCAAACGCCTGTCCGGTTGGGCTGATGAGGACAACTCCTGCCCCTGCTTTGGTGCTCGTCGATGAGCCATCGACGAACAGTGACCAAGGGAGCTCGATTCCCTCGGCCAATTTCTCCGGGAAAGTGAGCTCTACGATAAATTCTGCCAGCACTTGTCCCTTGATTGCCGTTCTGGGTGCGTAGGTGAGACCGAATTGTCCGATCTCTACTGACCATTTTAGAAGTCTTCCCGCGGTATCCGGGCGATGCAGTGCTCGTCGGAGAGGAAAAGTGGTGAGGACGACCACCTCGTGGTCGAACAGGTATTGCCTTAATTTTCTAACACTCATCACCAGTGCGTACGCCAATTTTTCCATTGGGGTGTATCTCAACTCCGCATCTCGTAGTGTTTGACTTACGTAGTAGATAGGCAGATGTGTGCTCCCCTCAGCTCGGACGAGCACTGAACTGATCGCACAGTCAGTGGCCGCCAAGTACAGATATAAAATTTCGCCGGGGACTGGCTTGGATAGGACCTTCGGATCCGATAAATATTCCTTCAAATTCTCGAAAGCTTTCTCGCACTCGTCGGTCCACTCGAACTTTCCTTTCTTCAGAGCGTCGAAAAAAGGTTTGCAACGGTCGCCCGTTCGTGCAATAAATCTATTCAGCGATGCAAGGCATCCTGTCAACCTCTGAACTTCTTTCACGTTCCTTGGGCTTTGCATATTGATTACTGCTTGAATTTTACTTGGATTCGCCTCGATGCCCCGCTGGCTAACCAAGTGCCCCAGAAATTTTCCTGAGCTAACTCCAAAACTGCATTTCTTTGGATTTAACTTCATGTTGTACTCTCTTAGGATATCGAATGTCATGGCAAGGTGGTGTAGGTGATCTTCTTTTCGTAAGCTTTTGACAACGATGTCGTCGATATAGACCTCTACCATCTCACCGATGTGCTTTTCAAACATCTTATTTACCAGTCTTTGGTACGTTGCCCCCGCGTTTTTCAAACCGAAAGGCATTCTTTTCCAGCTATACATATCACGCGCCGTCATGAAGGCCGTATGTCGCTGGTCGTCGGGATGCATTGCAATCTGATGGTACCCTGCGAAGGCATCCATGAAGGTTAAAATCTCGTGCCCCGCTGTATTATCCACTAGGTGATCAATGTGGGGCATCGGAAAATGATCTTTTGGACAGGCGTCGTTTAAATCTGTGAAATCTATGCACAATCTCCACGACCCGGTCGTTTTCTTGACGAGCACTGGATTTGCCAACCACTCAGGATCAGTTCCAGTTTTCTCTATTAACTTGTTGTCGATCAATTTCTTGATTTCGACTGCCAAAGCCGCACTTTTATCAGGCCCAAATTTTCTTCGCTTTTGGGTGATGGGTCTTTTTGTTGGATCAATATTTAGTCTGTGGCAGGCATGATTCGTGGGAATGCCCACCATATCTTCGTGCGACCAGGCGAATGCACCGATGTTTTCTTTCAAAAATGCGATCATGTCCGATCGCAGATGTCCTGGTAAATTTGAACCTATGAATACTTCGAGTTCGGGACGAGCTTCGTTTAATTGGATGGTTTCAAGGTCCTCCGCTGAAGTCGCCCGCTCTTTAGGCTCCTTCCAACGAGGGTCCTCAATTCCGCATTTTGGCTCAAAGCCTAACCTAGGCTCCAAATCAGGGAAGTTTTCTAGAGACTGGTCGCCGGGGATCTGGTCGCCCGGATCTGACTGCTCGTCAATTTCCATTGGGGTGTGGTCGTCCACTTCCATGGAGGCGTGCTCGTTCGCCCCCACTTGGTGGTCGTCGGATTGATGACTGCATTCCCCAACTTCAATTTTTCTGTACTTGCTAGGAAGACCCTCCAAGTAGTTCATTTGTTCAGTTTGAGTTTGACACATAATATACTTTCCAACCATGGCGCTTTCCTTAGAATGACGTTTGGCAAAACGGACGAGACACTCCCTCGCCCGTGTCTGATCGCCCTTAACGGTTATAGCTCCCGCCGGGGTTGGAAATTTAATACAGTAATAATAAGTTGAAGCGGCCGCCTTGAACTCGCTGAAGAAAGGTCGGCCTAGGAACGCGTTGTAGGATGATGGCATGTCGATGATCAAGAAGTCGAGCTGCCTAGCATAGTGCATTTCAGGCTCTTTTGACGATGCCAAGTCCAAAGTTAGTCTGATTTTCCCTATGGGAAGGTTGCGCGTGTCCCCGAACCCTACGATTATATCGTCGCAAGGCTCGATGTAATCTGCATATCCACCAAGAGCATCCAAAGTATGCTTGAAAAGGATGTTGGTGTATGACCCAGTGTCGACCATCATGCGATGGACGACGGTTCCCATTATCTTTCCCGTGATGACCAAAGCATCATTGTTTGGTTGCACCACGCCGTTCAGGTCGTCGTCCGTGAAACGGATTTGATGAGAAGGAGGCTTCTCGGCAGTAGGAGCGACGCACACCTGGTGCACGTTGTTGAGTGCTCGCTGTTCGCCCTGAGCCCGGCGAACAGACAGAGCGACCCCGGATTGGGTCCCCCCCAAAGGGCCTTCTATCACATGGCATTCTCCTCCCACATTATCGATGTCGCCACCAGTATGTGTTGGCATGGGAGGAGTTAGCTTGGGACGGTTCAATTGTTGGCGCAGGTCGCCGCCGCTGTCGTCGCGACGCTTCTTGCCCCTGTTGTCGCCGTTGCCACCTCCGGACTTGATGAATTGGGTGAGCTTACCCTCATTGTAAAGTTTGAAGAGATTTCTCACCAAGTCTCGGCACCCATTGGTGTGGTGGCCGACGGAGTTGTGGTAGTTGCAAAATTTGCCACCATCAAGGTTTGCATCGCTCGTATGCATGGGCTTTGCTTGGGGGAGCAAATTTTTCCCCCTTATTGCGTCGTAGATGCCCCTAGGATCCACGGTGAGGGCCTCCCTGAATTGGATGATCTCAGGTGCCTCCTCGAATGGCCTGAAGTTCGCTGGGCGAGCACTGCCAGCTTGAGTGGTCGCCTTCTTGGGCTGGGAAGATTCTCCAGTGTTAGTATTTTTCTTAGGCCACACTCTTTTGGACGCGTCAGGCTGCTCGTTAGCCTTGGCAGCGTCCATTATCTCCTCCATTTGAATGAAGTTTCCAGCCCTCGTGCGGAAATCCGCATAAGAACTGGGGAAAGTAAGATGGATAGATTCCCATAGCTTGGTACCTATCCTGAGACCGGAAACCGCTGAGATCAGCTTCGTCTCATCGTTCACGGCCTCCCCATCGATCACCAGCCTATCGAAGCGCTCGATGAAGTCTTTGCCTGATTCAGTCAGGGATTGGCGGACGTTCGCCAAACGTTGCTTTGAGGCTGGGCGAGCAGCAATAGACCCATAGTAGGTCAGAAAGTGGTGTCCCAGCTCAAGGAAAGAAGTGATAGATCCGGGACTCAAAGTTGTGTACCATCGATGAGCCCGGTCTCCCAATGTTAGGGAGAAGTTTCTGCATTGTGTTGCGTCCGTTGCCCCGATTGAGGCCATGTAGTTGGAGTACTTGGACAAGTGTACTCTGGGGTCGGACATCCCATCATATGCCGCCATGGAGGGCATTTGTATTTTCCTTTGAATGGGGGCAGTGAGGATTGCAACACTCAGTGGAGGTGCGGGCAGACTGATCGGCAATGTGGTCCCTTGCTTCGAGGCGACCACCTCTGCTCGCAGAGCGTCCATCTCTTGTTTCATTAATTTTTGAGTTTCGAGGAACTGGGCGATTTGCCCCTCCTCGGCAGTCTGAGCTCGTGGGACGACGTTCTCGTCACTTCGACTCCCATGGGAAATGACTGGGCGATCATCATGGTGTGATCGCCTGGGTGAGTGCCTGTCGGAATGGTGGCTGCGATAACTCTTGGCCGGAGTTCGCGAACCCTTTCCTGGTCCCACTCGATCTAGAGCTGAGACCCTGTCGCCCTGTTCTCTTCGATCAGTGCGATGGTGGTGGTCGGCCTTATGTGGTCGGCCATCTACGTTGAAAGGTACTCGGCGAGGAGCCCTTCCGTCATTGTCTTTCATTCGGTTGAACACCGAATTTCTGTGTGAGTCTCCCGTCTGGCTATTGTGGGAGTGCTCGCCGACTTTGTTCTTGCCCTTATCTTGGGGGTGATCGGGATGTGAGTGATAGGAATGGTTATCCTTGTTCCCTCTGTTTTTGCGGGCCTCGACGAAAGCCCTATCCTTGGCCTTTTCGAGCTCTTCTTTTTCGTTCAGCCTCCTCTTCTCCAGGAGGAAGTCTGAAAAGTCTTTCAAGTGTTGGGGGTCATTCATAATATCCCCCATGTTTAGGTTCGCAAAAGGATTTGCCGGAGCCGGAGGGTGCTCGTTCCCTCCGGATGGCGAGATCCTATCTTGTGGAGTATGCTTAGACATCGTTTAAAGAGTGTCTTTCTAGATTACAGAGTAAAGATCTAAAAACGAAAGATTAAAGTTCTTACGCAGAAGAACGTGCTATTACAACTACTAGTCTTAGTAAAGCAATAACAAAAGAAGCTTGAAAACACAAATACAAGGAGATCAAACTCCAAAATATGCTACGAAAAACTGAAAATGTTCAAGAACACGAAGAACAGTAAAGATCGTTGAAGATGCTCTAAACGGTAGATATACCGATTAAAGCTTGAAACAGGGAGTTTGCTAACCGATCGCTCGTTGATCGGACGAAACTTTGATGATAGAACACGTAAAGGACCCCCTCCTTCTAGCGCCAAATGTTGTATGCACTAAATTCGGGTTGACTTTGGATGTGGACTGTGCTTAGCACGATACAAACATATATAATTAAACAGGGGTTATTACGTGTTTATATGGATTAAAGTGATGATTTGTGATGAACTTGATGAAGAACACACAAGAACACAAGATATAGCTTCTTGGAGAAGCTAAAGCTTTAGAAGCTTGGGAGAGTTTATTGCTTTGGGTAGGGAGATTTTGTGGAATGTTCAACTTGTGTTACAAATGAGCCCAAATGGGCATTATATACTGCTTTTCGAGGGCTGCCCGCCCTTTACACGTGGAGCCTCCAGATTGGGCCTTCATTCTGCCCGAAAAGGTGATTTGATGGCGCATTTAATGCTAAACCGCCTTCGGTGCTCGTCCTCGCCGAGATGCCGAGGAGCTGGGCCATGGTGGTCGCCGGAGGGCCGTCGAGGAGAGTGATCGCCACGCTCCATGTTGTCTCCCAAGACTTCAATACTTAAAACATCTTAACTAAGAATAAGCACGTGCTCGCCACACATTTGGGCGAGCAGCTAACTAAGAGAGTGCTCGCCAATATCTCTGGACGAGCACTTAAATATATTAAATACATTAAATCTATTACATTTTCTTGGTCTTGTTGACTAGCCGTCGCACGACTTTGTTGACTGGTCCTCGCCACGTAAGATGGTGACTAGGATTGACTTGTCAAAGATTGACCTCTTTGACTAGGTATAACACTTACAGCTGCTTTCATCGCCCTTTTCATCGCTCTCATCGCCGGAGCCAGCGCCTACACTACGGTGGTGACAACCATCATCAACGACGAGCAGTCGTGCCAGATGGAGGTGCAACGGATGCAGATGAGACAATGCATGCAATGGATGCACAAGGGGATTAATGCGGAGACGTTCCTAAGGAGTGCGGTGGCCAACATGGAAGAGCACCAACAGGAGTGTTGTGAAGAGATGAGGAAAGTGAGGCCCGATTGCCATTGCGATATGATGAGGAAAATGATGATGGGTATGCAATCGATGGAGATGATGAAGTCGATGTTCAACAAGTGTGGCATATACTTTCCCATGGAGTGCGCCTCCATGTGAGAAGCTAGAATTAATAAAATGTGTGTGGCTAGCTCATCGGCTACCTACACTCTTGCATCTAATAAATTAATAAGCACATCGTGCATCGTGTACTGTTTCTATCTTTCGAATTAAGTTGTGCATTTAGATTTGCTATATTATGTGTGAAACAAGTGTATGAATATCCCATAAACCTTCTTGGCAAAACAAATCAAACGGACTAATATCAAAATTATCTAAACGTACAATTTAAAACGACTCAAACCAACTACTTCGACTATTCACAAAGGCAGGGACGGAACTAGCAAGGGTGTGGGGTGGCCCTGGCCCCCCTCAAATTTTTTCATTTTTTTACTATTATATATACAAAAATTCAAATACAGAAAATTCTCATGCGTTAATTAACATTCTGCAATCCAGCCCAAAAGCCCAATAACATTTCTTTTTTCCATTTGAGTCGGACTTCTCAAATTCTTCTCACTTTCTATAACAAAGTATATAACAAAGTAGTGAAAGTAGATTTAATTATTTAAATATATTAAGAAAGTATAATAATGAGTAGATTTTGAAGGGTAATTTTATAAAAAAAATTTATGTATAAAGTTAAAAAACAAAATAAGTTAACTTGGGTGTATGTATAAGTTAGTAAGTCTAATAAAATTAAAAATATTGCGAGGGTGAAGTTTATAAAGAATTTTCAATTTTAAGAGTATGTTGTAAAAAATAATTTGTAAAAGTTATTATTGGACGAAGAAAATATGTATTTATTTTGAGATATTTAACAATAAATGTTATAGTATATATTTAATACAAAAATATATTATCTAAAAATTATGTCATACATATATTAGTATTTAAATTGTATTGGCCCCCCTCAAATCAAAATTTTGGGTCCGTCCTTGCACAAAGGTAAAGTCTAGTATGCACTCGAGTGCATGTTGTGCACTCTAGTCTAAAGAAAAGTGTATGTTATTAAACTGAAAAGTACAACACAATATTACTAAAAAGTGTAAGTCACTATGACTAAAAATATTATTATACAGTTTAATAATTGAAAAGTGCAACACCATTTACCAAAAAATGTAAGTCAGTAAAATTAAAAAGTGCAACATGAACGAGAGTGCACAACATGCACTCGAGTCCATAGGAGATCAATCCATTCACAAATTAATAATGATTTAAGTTAGTAGAAATTACCTATATAAAAGTCCCCCAAAATGCTCCAATTCAAAGCTAGTAATCACGTGGTCCTTGCGTGCCCTGAGCCTGCAATGAACTCGGAGAGTTACCAAAATGTGAAAAAGTATGTGTGAGCGTGTGTTAGAAGAATGAATATTACCTTCCTCAAATGAGAGTATTTATACATACCTTTCTTGGGGTATTTAGGTCATTTTAAACTTTTTTTTTTTTTTTTGAAAATATACAAGGAATGTATAGAATTTAAAGAAAACAAATCTCCTTAATATATTGCGGAATATTGTTTTCAACCCAATCGAAAGGTGTTGAAAAATTCCAAGCTTCCTGAGCCATCATGTGAGCTGCTTGATTTTCCATTCTTGAAACAGCATCATAATCCCAAATTAGCAGCTTTTGCAAAAGTTTTCTAATATCTTCAACTAGTTCATTCTCCATACCCTCAACAGATAATGAGGCATTAATGGCCCTAATTGAGTCTGCAGAATCCATACGAATACTCGAAATTTGAATTTTGTGTCTAATGCAGCATTGGATTCCTTTCTTAATAGCTAAAAGTTCTGCTGCAACAACAGATCCTGGGTTGATGATACGTTCTCCTCCAGCCAAAACAACATCCCCTTTACCATCAAAAACCACAAAGCCAATTGCAAAAAAATTTTTGTCAATATTGAAGGCTGCATCAGAGAATAGAGTACCTTGAATTTTCTGGAGAGCTCCCTCATTGATTCCCTTACATCTAGCCATATTCCTGCCTTCTTCTAAACAACCCATATTTTGGTAATCTTCCCAATAATCAACAGCCCATTGTACATTAACTTCTTTTGAGAAAACCCAGGATAGTGCATCTACGTTATCCGAATGCAGCAAGCCACACCTTTCCCTCCAAATAGCCCATACGATGACAATAAACAAGGAGAAAATCTTCTGATTCAAGCTTTCTTTTAGAGCAAACAAAAGCTGATAAATCGACCCCTGATTGATTCTTTTAATTTGCTCCCACAGACCTTGACCCTTCCAAATACGTTTGGCAAAAGCACAACGAAAAAGAACATGCATCGTGTCAGCAACAAATGCACCACAACACAAACATTTACAGGATATGGGTACATGATGCTTAGCCAAATTACCTTCTGCTGCAACAGAGTCATTCAAAATTTTCCACCCAAATATGCGTACCTTTGGTGGAATTTTTAATTTCCACAGATAATTCCATAACACCTGGGATTGGTTACATCCGGAAGAACTTGGCAAAAAAGTTTTCCTTGTCTGAATGGATATTTTATTCAAAAATTTGTATCCTGATGCCACAGTATAATTTCCGGATGCATCCTCCGGCCAAAATTGTTGATCCAGTTGTTCATTTCCAAGGATGGGAGTTTTAAGAATAGCCCCTACTTCATTCTGCCAAAACGCTTGCTTAACCAGCTCTACATTCCATTCAAATGTTGGGAGAATGAATCGACCAACAGGCGAGGCACTAGCAATTCTGGATTTAATAAGACCATCTTCCAAGCCCATAACCCATCTATCTTTAAAAATGTGCACCCCCATTCCATTTCCAATTCTCCACCGAACACCCATATCCACCAGATCCTTACTCCACATCAATGATCTCCACACAAACGAAGGATTAGAACCAACTTCAGCCCTCAAAATATCCGTATTCCTAAAATATTTAGCTTTAAAAATCAAACCCAGAAGGGAATCCGGACGAAGCAAAATTCTCCAAACCTGCTTAGCTAAGAGCGCCTTATTGAACATCACCATGTTACGAAAGCCCAAACCCCCATCCTCTTTTGCACTACAAAGTTTACTCCATTTATGCCAATGAAGCTTATGGTGCTCATTTCTGGTACCCCACCAAAAATTGGCAGATAGCCTCTCCAAATCCATGCAAATCGTCGTAGGAATCCTGAAACATGACATAGCATAACATGGAATAGCTTGTAGTACAGACTTAATAAGAACTTCCTTACCCCCTTCCGAAAAATGTTTATGACTCCACGAATTTATTTTTTGTTTCGCCCGATCCACCAAGTACCCAAACTGATGCCTCTTTGCACGAACAGAAAAAGTCGGTAATCCCAAATAGATATCATGGCCATTTGTCGAACGAACACCCAAAACCTGCTTCACAATATCTTGGTTAACCATCTTTGTGTGGGGGCTAAAAGTGATTGCTGATTTTTCGAAATTAATCATTTGCCCTGAAGCAGCTTCGTATAATAGAATAAACTTTTTAAGGATCACAGCCTCATGTCTTGTAGCTTTCATAAAAATCAGGCTATCATCCGCAAAAAAGAGATGAGAGATAGATGGGGCCGTTCTAGCAATCCGGACTCCTGCAAAAACCTTTCTTCGAACAGCATCATGAATGAGTGATGACAAGGCTTGAGCACAAATTACAAACAAAAATGGAGATAATGGATCACCTTGACGAAGACCTCTCGAAGGCGAAAAGGAATCCGAAGTTGAGCCATTAACACACACTTCATAAGTAACTGATGAAATGCATTTAAAAATAAGCTTTGTCCATTTTTCCGGAAAACCCATATTCTTCATAACATGTAACAAAAAAGGCCATTCCACACGATCATAAGCTTTACTCATATCCAGCTTCAGGGCAGCATATCCTTCACAGCTTTTCGACGATCGAATCCAGTGCAAACATTCAAATGCAATCAAAATATTATCTGAAATCAGTCTTCCCGAGACAAACGCACTTTGAGAAAGATCAATAAGATCATTCATTACAATCTTTAATCGATTCGTGATGACCCGAGATAGAATCCGATAGCTAACATTGCATAAACTTATAGGCCTAAACTGAGAAACATTAACCGGATTCTTAACCTTAGGAATGAGAACAATTGTAGTATTGTTCCAAGAATTCAAAGGTTTCACTCCATTCAAATGCAACAAGATCTGTTCACTTACCTCTTCCCCAATCGTGCCCCAATTAACTTGATAAAATGAGGCCGGAAAGCCATCTGGACCCGGAGCCTTCCATGGGTTGAGATCCTTAATTGCTTTGCTTATCTCTTCTTTAGAAAACGGCACCTCAAGTAATTTTACCTGCTCAGAAGAAAGTTTGCTATTCAATTCATTTGTTGCCTCATGAATCATGTACGAACTAGGATTACAGGACCGAAACAAATTCTTAAAATGATTTGCAAACAAACTCTTGATCTCACATTGATTATATATCCATTCTCCATCAACATTTTGAATCTTGGATATACGGTTTGTGTACTTTCTTTGATTTGCACGATTGTGAAAAAATTTTGTGTTTCGATCCCCTTCCTTAATCCAAGAAACCCTAGAGCGCTGTTTCCAATACCATTCTTCCTGCAAGTGCAAAGTGTCCAATTCTTTCTCCAATATTTTCAGCCTTTGAATATCAGGAGATCTATCCTCATTATCCACTTCAATTCGAATTTGATTTCGAGTATGATCAATGCGCGCTGCCAACGATCCACCTTTCTTTACTGCCCATCTTTTAATTGATTCACCACACTGTTTTAAAGATACTGGTAAATCCACTGTTCTGCCCTTCACAACCCACACTTTGCCAATCATATTCTTAAAATCATGTTCTTTAACCCAATGGTTCTCAAAACGAAAACCTCTCTTCACATTATCAAGGGCGGCCCCAGTAGTTGTATCGCATGTGATGAGAATAGGTCGATGATCAGACCCCATATAATCCAATGTTTTGGCTTCATAATTTGAGAAGGTCCTTATCCATTCATTATTGGCAACAAATCTGTCAAGTTTTTCTTGGATTAAATCGATTCCATTACGCTTATTTATCCATGTAAATCGGGGGCCATTGCACTTTAGATTAATCAGACCATTATGATTAAGGGCATCTTGAAACTTCAATAATCTTGTCAATGGTTTTCTAATGCCCCCTTTTTTTTCATAATGAAACAAAGTTTCATTAAAATCACCCCCCATAAGCCAAGCATAATTAACCCCTTGATGACAACTTCCAAGTCTATTAAGCAATTCCCAAGAAAATTTGCGATCATCTAATTTTGGGCTACCTTGAAAACCCGTAAATCTCCATTTAGCATTTTGAGAAGATAACAAACAATCAATATGTGCACAAGAGTAAGATGAAATATCAAGCACAACATTCTTCCAAAACATCATCAAACCACCAGAAAATCCCTTCGCATTAACAGAGAAAACACTTTGAAATCCAAGTCTTGATTTTAACAATTCGGCTCTAGCCGATGAACAACGGGATTCAGAAATAAACATAACAGAAGGACGAAATTTAAAAACTAAACGACTCATATTATTGAATGCCCGAGCTCCACGAACACCTCGAGCATTCCAACATATGACAATCATTCTCCATGGCGGGGCTGATCCACTTCAGCCTCCGCCGTATCTCGAATCACCAACGGAGCTCCGTATGATTCAAACATGCTTTTCGCTTTCTTGCACTGATCAGCCACATCTTTCACAATCTCCCCTTCAGACCAACCTTTCCCGTCACCCCAAAATGCCATCATCACCCCTTCACCTTCTTCCCTTGGCCTCTTTTTGTATGGAATCACATAGCTATTCTCCGAGTCCGCCTGCATAGGGATAGCATTTTCTAGAGTATTTTGAACATTATCCGGAGCTGCATGTGGTTGTTGGGCAATCGTTTCATATACTGGCATAAACGGTTCCTCCCCTTCATAAATAATCTCTACATAAGACATGTGATAAGAAGCGCTAAGATCTTTTCCCACGAAATGAACCACCCGGTAGTCACTTCCATTATTCACCCCATTCAATGGCTCCTTAAGGAAATAGTGTTGAAAACCCATAGGAACCGAGAAAAAGATGGGATCCAAAAACTTACCTGTTCTCGGGTCAAAGCGTCTCATCTTGTTTTGTGATTTGCTGCAATGTCCCACCTCCATCTCACCTTTTTGATGTACAAGCTCCTCAAAGTTTCGAACCTCCTGTCGCTTTTGAGGGCCGATCTCCAGTCGAGTCACCACCTCTTCAGTTTCCACAGCCACTGCCTTGCCCTTTTCAAGCCTGCGAGCCTCTTCCTCTACCTGTATACGTCTATCATCCAGTTCTCCATCTCCGATCTGAAGGAGTTGGAAGAAATTAGCCAACTCCTCTTCCGTTGGGCTTTTCTTCTTGTCAGCCTGTAACCACAAAGGGAAAAACCGATGCTCCTTGCACCATGCATCAGATTTACCAAAAGCAATTAAACACTCCTTTTCCGAATGATCCATCATTCCACACATAGTACAAAATCCAGAAAGGCGTTCATATCTAAACACCGCCGTAATCGAGTCATTTTCCACAGTAATATAAAAGAACCTACATAGGGGTTTTGAAACATCCAAAAGTACCCTAATACGGAGGCATTCCCCCCATGCAACCTCACCCTCCTTGACATCCACCTCCATCACATCACCCACAATACTCCCAATCTTTAGGCCCAGAATTGGACTCATAGCAAACAATTGTAAGCCATGAACCTGGACCCAAAAAGGGACAAAGTTAAGTTTTAGTTGAGACAAACGTTCACCCCCATGCAACCTTTCTAATGCCACCAATGACCGCCTAACATTCCACGGCTGCTCACCCAGTACCTCAGTTATTTTCGCAGCTGAGTCAAAAGTAAGGAGAAAAAGCCCCTCACCCGCTCCCACAACTCTAAGCGGAGTGCGCAGTCGCCAAGCCCGACCCAGGATCTCTCTTAGTTCAGTAGTAATCGGTCTCCTCGCCACAAACTTCAGAGCAATTGTGTTTTGTGGAACCGCCAACTCAGTGCGTTGCGCCACCAGATGGGTTGTTTCCCTTTGCGAAATCCGAAAATTTTCCATCATTTGGTTGATCGAATCCGCCATGAAGAAGAGAGAAGAAATGTTTTTGTGAAGGAGAATGTTTTTGTGAAGGAGTGATTGTAAAGTGAAGCCCTCCCTCCAATATATAAAGGAGGCCAGACGAATCGCCGGTGGTAAAAATAAAACCACCCAACCAAAACCAGCAAAATCCCCCAAGTCATCATTGAGAAAAAGGGAAAATCCCCCAAATAACCATCGCCCAATCCCCATTCTCCCTCTCAAACACTGTCTCCTAGGAGAATGAAATCTCCCCTTTTTCACACCCAATTCCCTCGCGAGTAGCCTGCAAATACTGAGAAACAATCTTGCCCTCCCAAAAAACGAATGATTAGGCTAATGTGGTGACCAATGCAAAGGTAACCCAAACAGAGACGAAAAGGAAAAACACCAAAACCAAGAAAAAGCAGAAGAGAAAATCGAGGGGGAAAAGATCGGAAAACGAAGCGGTGGATACAGGTTTTCTAGAAAAACCCCAGATTTCAAGAACTTACCCTCAAGGGAGAGAAATTCTTGCGGGAGAGAATTAGTTGGAATTAGGTCATTTTAAACTTTAATGGTAGTGGAGAACTTATATCAAAAGGACAGTTAGTTACATAAAGTTTTCACACATTTCAGATGGGCGCGGCTAAAGGCACCCGGATTTCCTATGAGTACACCCACCAAACATTTTTTTAATTTGTCAGAACATGTGAAATGTCCCATATACCCCTAGGGTAAAATTTATGAAAAACCCAAGATGAGTACACCCACCCACCCATTCTATTTCATCACCACCACCACAACTCCACCACCACCACCACCACCCAACAAAAAAAATTCCAAAATTGCAACAAAAATTAACACAAAACACCAACTTTTCGAAAAAATTTCTAAAACAAACATGTTCGAAATTTTTACCAAAACAAACTCAACATGTTCGAAAAAAATTTCAAAAAAAACTCAATATGTTCGAAAAAAATTCCAAAACAACTCAAATTTGTTCAAAAAAAAGATCGAACATCTTGTTCGAAATTTTTTCCAAAACAAACTCAAGTTGTTCGAAATTGTTTCCAAAACAAACTCAAGTTGTTCGAAATTGTTTCCAAAACAAACACAATATGTTCGAAAAAAATTTCAAAACAACTTAAATTTGTCCGAAAAAAAAATCGAACATGTTGTTCGAAATTTTTTCCAAAACAAACTCAAGTTGTTCGAAATTTTTTCCAAAACAAACTCACTATGTTCGAAAATAATTCTCAAACTTCACAAAAAATCCTAATTTTTTTTCCAGAAAACCCTAATTTTTCAAACCTAAACTTACCTGTTAGCGGCGGCGGCGAGGGGAGAGCACTACGGCCGCGGCGAAGGGGAGGAGGGGGTGGGCGGCGGCCGCATCTGTGGGGAGAAGGGAGGGCGGCCGCGACGAAGGGGAGGAGGGGGTGGGCGGCGGCCGCGTCTGTGGGGAGAAGGGAGGGCGGCCGCGGCGAAGGGGAGGAGGGGGTGGGCGGCGGCCGCGAATGAGGTTGCAGGGTAGGGCGGCGCGACGGGAGGGTGGCGCGACAGGGAGGGCAGCGTTGGCGGAGTGGGTGCCGCCGTGCCGGCGAAGCAGCGTAAGAATTGTGGGTGTCTCAATTTTTGAGAAAGAGGATGAGAAAGGGAGAGGAAGAGGAAGAGGAAGAGGAAGGTCTTATTTGAAGAGGGCATTTTTGGTTTTTCCAGGTGGGTGTCCTCATCCGATTGGCGTGTGTCCTCATCTCCTGAGTGCACTCATAGGATCGCCGGGTGCCTTTAGCCGCGCCCATTTCGGATTTGTAAAGAACTAGACCTGAAATTATAATGGGCCAGACCTGAGCTGCTAAAGCAATCCAGTATATTGGCGTGTGTTTGACGAATCACAAACGGCCACGGTTAAATGAACCCCCTGTTTTTATGTCTTCACCCTCACCCCAATTTACTTTTTAAAATTTTGAATAAAATGACTTTACTACCCCTGTTACTGAGTTCACCCCTCACACAAAAAAATACAAAAACAGAATGTTTATGTATTTCCTTCTCCTTTTCAAAATTTCGTCCAAAATAAATAAATTAAAACCTTGAAAAAATTTCAATACAAACCTGGATGAATTTGTTTTGGGTTTCAATGATTGAAAAATTATGTTTTCGGTACACATACGTAAGTGTTCTTCATATCTTTTAAAAATAACTTCGTGAAACGTAAAACCAACTTTGATTTACCTAGGAAAAAAAATTCTAAGTTTTTGACAAAAAATCAGAAATATTTTATGGGTTTTCATAAGTACTTGAAATTTTTTATATATATATATATGTATGAAAAAAATTCAAAAATATTTGTCGAGAATTTTTTAAAAATTCGAAAAAAACTTCCGACACTACAAAATATTGGCCAAAAGGCAACGGCAATTGGCAACGGCAGGCGGGCCGATGCAATTTGGTAACGGCATTTAATGGCCGATGCGAAAAGGGGACAGGGGTGGGCCCCGTTGCAATTTGGTAACGGCATTTAATGGCCGATGCGAAAAGGGGACGGCAGTGGGCCCCGATGCCATTTGGTAACGGGCCCCCCGATGCTAAATGGCAACGGCAGTGGGCCCGTTGCCTTCCCCGTTGCCCTAAATGAATATAAATTGGCCAAACCCCCTCTCTTCCAAAACGTAACAGCGGCGCACCCCCCACCTCCATTGAAGCTTCGAGTTTTACACCTCCACACTAAAAAATCACCTTCGTTTGCGGATCGAGCTCGGTTTTTGGCCATTTGTGTTCTACACTTCGACGGGAGCATTTCTACGGTAATTTTTTTCGTTTTCATTGGTTAAATTTGAAGTTATATGTGTGTATATATATGTGTGTATATATATATATGTATATATATGCATATATGTTGTGTGTATATATAAAATTGTTAGAATTGTTAATTTTTATGCATGCATGTGTTAATTGTTAGAATTTATAAATTGTTAATTATGTTGTGTTAGGCATGTATTTAATTATATGTATGTTTTAATTAAGTTATATGAATTTATTTGTTAATTAGGGTGTTAGAATTATATTTGTGTTATATATATGTCTATATATATATGAATTTATTTTTTAATTAGGGTGTTAGAATAATTATTAGAATATATTTAGAATTATATTAATTAATTTTAATAGAGTTGGAGGAATGAGACGTTGGTTGTACGTTTGTGTGTTGTAGACGTCGATTGACATGGATTATTCAAGTCGTACTTGGATGTATAGTCCAAGATTAGTGAATGGGATTATGAACCCCGGATTTGTTAGTGGAGTAAATGGATTTATTGAAGCTGCCACTAGTAATCCGTATTCGATTTGGGAAGGAAAAATTAGGTGTCCTTGTTCGAAAGCTAGATGTCGAAATCAAACTTATAGAGATCCTAATGAAGTGAAATCTCATTTATATCGAAATGGTTTTACACTGAATTATTATAATTGGATTTATCACGGGGAAGAGAGTTGGGGTCCACGTCCATTTCAAAACACTAATGAATTTGCGTCAACTTCAAACGACGTTGACCCAGCGGGACCTAGTTCGTACCACACTATGGTAGAAGAGTTAATGGGTGGCCCAAACATTGATTTTGGAATAGACGTGGAAGAGGAGGCACTTAATGAAGAACCCCCTAACGAGAATGCGGCACAGTTTTACGGCATGCTTCGTGCAGCGGACCAAGACTTGTATCCTGGTTGTGAATCTCATTCGCAGTTGTCATTCAATTCCAGATTGTTGAACATTAAAACGGAAAACAGATTGTCTGAAAAGGGATACAATCAGGTCGTTGAGTTGATTCGTGAGATTTGTCCTCCCGAAAATAAGGTTCCCAAGAAATTTAACGACACCAAACATTTGATGAGTGGGATGGGTCTTCCGGTAGAAAGGATTGATTGTTGTGCACAGAATTGCATGTTATTTTGGGGTGCAGACAGCGAACTAGATTTTTGTAAGATTTGTGGTCGATCACGGTATAAGCCGAGTAGGGTTGATGTATATGGTCGGTTGAAAAAGAAACGCCCGGTTAAGGAGATGTTCTACTTTCCGATAATTCCTCGTTTGCAAAGATTGTACATGTCCAAGGCCACTGCGAAGGATATGACATGGCATGCCTCGTGCGCTTCTGATGACTCTGGTGTTATGCGTCACCCGGCAGACTCGCTGGCTTGGAAGCATTTGGACCGTTCGTATCCTGATTTTGCATCTGAAATTAGGAATGTGAGGTTGGGCTTGAGCACAGACGGTTTTGCACCGTTTGGAATGACGGGAAAACAGTATTCGTCATGGCGAGTTATACTTACTCTGTACAATCTACCCCCGTGGTTATGCATGAAGGATCAATTCATGTTTCTTTCGATTCTCGTGCCCGGGCCTAAAAGTCCGAAGGACAAACTTGATGTGTTTTTGCAACCACTGATAGCAGATTTGAGATTTTTATGGGAAAATGGGGTGCAAACTTACGATGTTTCTAGAAAGCAAAACTTTTTGATGCGAGCTGCACTTATCTGGACCATTAGTGACTTCCCAGCATACTCAATGTTGTCTGGTTGGAGTACAGCCGTAAGGCTTGCTTGTCCATATTGTGGAGAGTACACCGATGCATTCATATATAATGTTTTTTAATTGTTACAATGTTCAACGTTAATAATGTTTTAATGTTCATTTTGACAGATGAGTGGTCGTAGACATGGTTCTTCTGGACATGGGCGAGGTAGAGGTAGAGGAGAGCCGGTGGATGAGACACCGACTGTGACCATACCACAGGGTTTTTATATGCCCGATATGACTGGGATACTACAGTTGCCCCAGATGCCCGGAATGAACCCTAATTCCTATTACACTCAGGTGCCTCATATGGTTCCACATGCACAGGAACAATCCCCTCCACCGATACATTCACCAGTTAGACCTCCGTCTGTTGGGACACAGGCCAGCATGTCGACTGATGCACCCGATAGTCGCATTCTCCTGTTTATCTACCTTGATACGTAAGTATATTATATTTAAATTTCATTAAACGTATGTATAACATGTTTATTAATAATTTTTTTATTATTATAAAATACGTGTAACAGGTTGATGCCTTCAAATTTGATTTCGAGGACGATCAGATCGATTATGTACAGGAATATGGAGCTTGGTGCACACGTCTGGGCCAAGGTATCACCCGGCACGATACAGCGGTGGTGGGATACATTCCAGGTATAAAATAACTTTAAATTAACATTTTGTTATTTTGTTATATTAATTCATTAATTAATTTTTTTTTGCAGACCGAGGTCAGGTGGGACCCTGAAGTCACATCTTCTGCAGAGGTGTACAGACTCTTTCTTCAAAGAGCAGCAACTCGGTACACTAACATGTTATCAAGAGTCAAGAAAGCGTGGGTGAAGGATAAGAAGAGGCCGAGGTGGGATGTGAATGTTTGGAACGACTTAGTTCGTCACTGGAACAATCCTGAATCAATTAAGAAGAGCGAGCAGGCTCGTAAGAATCGCTTATCCGAGCCTGGAGGTCCGGGTACTGGCCATGGTACTCATAAAGGCGGAGCTCGTGGAGCAGCAGAGGTCGCACGGCGCATTGTAAGTATTTGTGGTCAATTATATATAATTAATTTTAGTTAATTATTTAGTTTATTTATACGTATATGTCTTCGATTCAAAATACAGGAGGAGAGGATGGGACGCCCTGCATACGACTGGGAGATAGTTGAATATTACCACCGTTACGAAAATGGCACATACAGCTATGGTTATATGGGTGATATACTTGTAAGTGTGTACATATATATATACATTACATTATATAACAAATATATATTTAATTGTACTTGAAAATGTATTAACCCACTTTTAAATGTGTACGTATAGGACCAGATACAGGAGGAGTTGACCAATAATACTACAGGAGATCCGTTAGATGAACCTAGTTCAGAGGATGGTTCCCAGAGCCCACCTATACCCGACATGTCTGAACTGTACTTGAAGAAGGTCGGCAGGTCTCATGGACGTGTTAGGGGTCTTGGACAAGTAGGCAAGAACAGACGGGTCTCCTCCGGTCCTGGCGAGACGTCAAGTGGTACGGCTTATGGACGATTCACCCAGGACGACATTAACCGTGCTATTGCTGAAGAACGGAGAGTCAATGAGGAGAGAGAGCAGCGCTTAGTCCTACAAATCCAGCAGCAGGAGGAGCGCTTACGCAAGCACTTTGAGGAGAAGATGGCAGCGATGATGGGACAGATGGCTGGGATGGGACAGACGGGTGGGATGGGTCAGATGGGTGGGGCGCCGAGGCCGTCGGGGGCGTCACACAACGTTCATGATCGTAGCCAGGTTGAGGATCGGGATGATACTGAGGATGATGGTGGTGATGATGAGGAGTGATACATTTTTATATTACTTTCTTATATGTGATGTTATTATATTACATTGACGTTGAGGATTAATTTTTATTTTAATGTTGTGTGTGATGTTATTTTAATTGACGTGAACATGCTAATTAAGATTATAATTAATGTTGTTTATGATGTTATATATAATTTTAATTGAAAATGAACTAGAGAATAATTTTATAATAGATGAAAATATTTTTAATTAAATGGATAAGTGAATTCATATTTTTAAATGGATAAGTGAAAATATTTATATATATTTAATGTTGTGAATTGAAAATTAAAATGAATTTAAATGATGTGATTAGAATAAATTTAAATGTATAAGTGAAAATAATTATATTCAATGTTGTATGTAATTATAATGTTGTGAAATTAAAAATTAGAATGAATTTAAATATTGTAAATTGAGGATTAGAATAAATTTAAATAGTGTGAATTGATATCGTAATTAAATTATTTAATTTGAAAAACATAATTTAGTTAATTTGAAAAACATAATTTAGAAATAATTATGATATGCTTTGACAAATAATTTAATAAGCAACAATTAAAGTTAGAATGGATTGAATTAATTAAAGAATTAAAAACTCAAATTAAATTGAATATATATTAATTGCATTCACAACATGTCGATTAAAAGCTCCTAGCCTAAACGGCACACAGGGGGCGCTCAAAAGCCTTCGAGACCGCGAGGTCCCGAGTTCGAACCCCACAATTCGCGAAAAATGCTAGATTTCCGAAAAATGGGGTGGCCCAGCGGTAGGGGGTGGGTGTTGGTGGCCTCGATACCTGGGTTCGAAACCCAGATTCGTCTTTTTTAAATGTTAATAAAAAGGCGACGGCAAAAAGGGGACGACAATGGGCCCGATGCAATTTGGTAACGGCTGTCCCCGATGCGAAAAGGCATCGACAGTGGGCCCCGATGCAATTTGGTAACGGCCACCTGCCGATGCCAAAAGGCAACGGTTTTCCCCAAATCCGATGCCATTTAAATAGCATTGAGCATATTGGCATCGGCACACTGCCGTCCCCTTTGCCGTTGCCTTCATCATTGGGGACGGAAGATCCGATGCCTTCCCCATTTCCCCATTATTTTGTAGTGCGGATTTTTTTCTTTTATGTCAAACTACTCCACCTGGACATAATAAAAGTGGGCATTTAACCGTGGCCATCACAAATATGGTGAAATGGGCCTCCTTTGGGCCCAAACAAGGTGAGTCTTTGGATTTCAATACTAGCATCCTGGGGCAATGGGCTGACATTCCTTTGATGGGCCTTCATGATAGGTCCAATATTAAAATTCAAATCTTACACAATTAATGTAATCGATACATGCATACATTCTATAAGTATTTAAAATTTGTTTCAAAGAGACGTGACTCATAATACAAAATTCAAATTAGAAATAACTTGATTATAATTAATTGTTCTTAAAATAAGGAACAACGGCACGCACTCCGTTAATCTGCAAAGTGTTAAAATTGTATGGTATGAGACGAGAAAACCACTAATTCAATAGTCACTTTAACAATATTCATATAAAATGAATAACCACATATAACTATGTACTACTTCACAAAATGCCATGTATGCTCTTTTTCATCATGCTTTTTTAAGAGAAAATTTTAGTTTTAGTCCTATAAGTTTGATACATTCCAAAATAAATCCTTTAAGTTTCAATTTTACAAAATACGTCATTTACCTTTCAATTTAATCATTTTTTACATCAATTTTAATCATTTATCTTTCTAATGAATTAAACCTGTCTGAATATTCTCTTTTTGATTATGCGATTAAATTATTTGGGGATTCCGGCGAAATTTGCTGACTTGGTACAATATTTATTTAAAAAATGCCATGTCATCTGCCCCATCATCCTATCTTTAATTTTTTCTCATGTGTATTTAATTTTTTCTTTTCACTGTCTAGTTTTGTTGTGATATATATTTTTACATGTCTATTTAAATTAATTGACTAGAGGTATATTTTAAGAAGTTCTAAAAAAGTTTTCAATATTTTAAAAAGTTCTAGTTTTCAATATTTTAAAAAGTTCTCAATAAAATTTACATATAATTTTATTTTAGGAATGTGTATAAATAATACAGTTCTGAGCAAAAAATTCACCAGATATTTCTTCATCATTCAATTTCTCTCCAAAGTAAGCATCATATTTAACATATTAACTTCATTCGTTTGTGTCAATGTCTTGGAAATATAAGAGAGAATCAGGTTTGAATTTAAAATTTAAAATTCATTTGAAAAATGAAGCAAAACATAAGTATTATTTTGTTATTAGACTTCTTAATTACTAATTAGCATCAAACAATGATTAATTACTAAAGACAAAGTGGGATAGTTTTCAAGTGGTTAGAGCACCACTACCTAGGCCTCTAGCTAGAATATTTTGGTATTTTGCACTTAATTACTTAATTACATGTACGTTAATAAATTATATCTACATAAAAATATATGTTTCAAACAAAATGCAAAGATAAAAGGATGGGGTGTTCACCCCCATAAAATGTTATACACACCTCAAATGTTAAACACACCCCTTAATTAACAGAAAAAAATCAATAATACAATAAAATTAAATGTAAACGTTAAAAATATTTTTAAAAATGAGCAAAATTTTAAAAATCATTTAAAAACGGAACAATCAATTAAAAAATAAAGAAAATAAAAAAATAATTAAATCTAAATAAAATCTGAAAAATAAATCAAATAAAAAAAAATTAAGGATTAACGATTTTTTTTAAATAAATAAAATAATAAAGAAAAATCAACTCAATATTAAATTAAAAAATAAAATCTTTAAAAATAAAATTTAAAAATTTCGACTAAATTTTAAAAAATAATTAAATCAATTATATTTTTAATATTTATAATTAATTCTTAAGATTTAGGTGATTTTTAATTTTTTAGATTTTATTTATCATTACTAGAATTCTTAATTTTAATTGATTTTTTAATTAATTATTTTTTACTATTTATTAAAAAATTTACGAATTTATTTATTTTTAATTGATTTTTAAATTTTTTATTTGAACAATTTATTTTTTTCTTTATAAAAAATATTTAATTTTTTCATTATTTTAAACAGATTTTAATTACATTTTTAAAGATTTTTTCAATTTTTTTTAAAAAATTATCTTTAATTTGTAAAAGGTTACTTAGTTATTTTACAATTATCTATTTTTATTTTTAGAATGATGGAGTGTGTATAACATGTTTTGGGGTGTTAGTAGCAGTACCCTAAAAAGATATATGCCCTTAATTAACATATACTTATCATATTTCAATTTTGCCCTTATATTATTTATATAATTATTTTTTTTGACAATATTATTTATATAATTGTATGCATTAAATGATCATATTAATAAAAGGGTAAAAATGGCATTTAATACATTTTTTTTAATTATTTTTATTCTACGGGTTTTTTAATTTTAGTTTGTGTAAAATATCTTAAACGACAAACAAATTGAGACGGAGCTAATACAGTACATTGGTTTAACGAAATACGTTGTAAACTTGTTATAGCTAGTTCCATTCCATCGAGTAACTAGATTGTGATGTAAAAGAAACTTTATTTATTCTCTTAAAGTACGTATAAGATACATCACTACAAAGAGATCAAGGACAAAGTGGAATAGCTCAAGTGGTTAAAGGACCACTACCTAGGCCTTAGCTCAAGTGGTTAGAGCACCACTACCTAGGCCTTAGGTCCTAAAAAAAAACAGATTTCATCCAAAACCATTAATTAGTTAATAATTGAGTTTCACAGTTTTTTCATGGATCTCTTTCAAATTCCACCCCAATGACTTCTTGTCAGTCTCGAATTCTTAATTTTCTTTACACTATTTTCCCAAAGATCTCTCATTTTTCCAAGAATCAAACCTCCGATCTCTAATTAATTCAAGCATTTTTTTTTATAGTGAAAGACAGATGAACATCAAGCAAAATCCCAATGAATTGAAAAAAATAATATGTTGAAAGGTTTATAAGATCGTGATCGATGGTGAGCCGGTAAATGATGATGCCAAGCTCATTGTTATATATGGTTAGATGATTAATAGGTTATTTTAGCAGTGATTTATTGCAAAAGTAGTCTCAAATTTTATTTTTTATTGTACTTTGTAACTTTTGGTATAAAAATGATTATTTAGTACATATTTTAATTACAAAATTAATTTTAAAAGAATTATATTTTATCCTTTCGTCCCGATGAAAGTTACTCTAGAGCTTTGAGCACAGAGGTTAAGTAAATGTATTAGAGATGATGTGATTTGATTGATAGAGAAAAAAAAATATAATCAATTATGAGAGTAGTTTGTTAAAAAGTGTGTAACTTTCATTGGAACAGACGAAAAAAGAAAGTTGGAGGTGGTCCATCAAGTGGACAATTTAAATGGGTGGAGTTGCTTTCAACGTGTGGACGTGAGCTTGGAGGCTCTGATACCATGAAAAAATTTCGTCTCATCTAAATGTTCGAACTCAGACAAAGTGGGATAGCTCAAGTGGTTAGAGAGCACCACTACCTAGGCCTTAGGTCCTGGGTTCGAGTCATGGGGAGGGGAAAAAAGGGATGGGTATTTAACTTCCATAAAAAAAAAAAAATGTTCGAACTCATAGAGATATTTCCTAATACTTACCTTTAAAAACAGTTTGGATCATTTTGATATCAGTCAATTTGATTTGTTTTACCTAGATTTAAATACCCATCCCTTTTTTCCCCACCCCATGACTCGAACCCAGAATCTAAGGCCTAGGTAGTGGTGCTCTAACCACTTGAGCTATCCCACTTTGTCAATTCTTCTCACTTTCTATAACAAAGTATATAACAAAGTAGTGAAAGTAGATTTAATTATTTAAATATATTAAGAAAGTATAATAATAAGTAGGTTTTGAAGGGTAATATTATAAAAAAAATTTATGTATAAAGTTAAAAAACAAAATAAGTTAACTTGGGTGTATGTATAAAGTTAAAAAACAAAATAAGTCAACTTGCTCCTTTCAGCCGCAGCTGCTGCAGATTCTTCTGCAATCTCTTCGGATTCTTCAAGGGCTTCGAATAATCCTTGCTGTTCAAGGAGGGCCTGCATCTTGACCTTTCACAGCCCAAAATCTCCAGTGCCTGTAAACTTCTCTATGTTGTACTTGGTAGAATTCCCCATCTTAGATCTGCAGCTACTTCGGTTTCCCACAGACGACGCCAATTGTCAAGATAATTCCGATCGGTTAGACGTCTCCAACTAATTAGAACACTTGAATATAGAAGAAATAACTGCTTTAGGATAGTAATTCAGAAAAGTAAGCAACGAAACAAACAGCACACAAGAATTTAAGTGGTTCGATCAATGTGATCTACATCCACTGGACCAGACTAGTACTTCTTTGATTGATAAAGAATGTTTACACACTCATTCACTCGGAATAGGATATTTCCTCACTTCACTCGTGAACTCACACAACTCAAAGAATACAATAACGTACTAAATCTCTCAATCCAACCTTTACAATGTACACAAACAACAGTATATAAAGACCAAAGGTAGTTGCTGCTGTTAGGAACTTTTTTGAGTAGTTATCAACCGTTTGCAACCGTTTGTAACAACCCATGTGCTCTGTTATTGCCCAACTGAAAATGGTAGTTATGCCCTCAAGTTGTTGTAACTGTATAACTGTTAGTTAAACTAACTAACTTCGAACCAGAAGACTTGTCCATAAAGATCAGATCACTACTTAGTGTCCTGATACTCAACTCTTCTGTTCTGATGATCAAAAGCTAACTCTGCTGATAGACTTCATACTGTGCTGATCTTTACTGCACTGAACTCTAAGCATCACCTTCTCATCTGATTGAAACCCTTCAACTCATCTGATAAGGCCTAAGTTATCTTATCTGATCCTATCAGCTCAGTACTTTACTGTGCTGATTTTGAGATTATGAGATAACACTCACAATTCTCCACCTTTAGCTCATAATCGAACTAATCTCCACCAAAAACAAAATACCAACACTATCCTCCTTAAAGAATAGCCTCCACTACTGATCTTCTGCCACAAGAAGAGTAGCCTTCTCCTCAGAGGAATTAATGCAGTCCAATAAGTCTAAGACACAAGCCAAACTTCTCTTTTGGCAATGCCTTAGTGAACGCATCACCATGGTTCTCCTCTGTAGCAATCTTCACTACCTGGACCACCCCCTTCTCAACAATATCTCTTACAAAGTACAGTTTCACATCTATATGTTTAGTTCTCTCATGATACCCCTGATGCTTTGCAAGATGTATTGCACTTTGGTTATCACAGAAGACAATCACACTTCTTTGTGATATACCAAACTCCTTCAAGATTCCCCTAAGCCACATGCTCTCCTTTACTACTTCAGTCAAGGCTACATATTCTGATTCGGTAGTAGATAATGCAACTACGGACTGATGTATTGACCTCCATGATATAACTGTACCAAATAAGGTGAATACATACCCTGTCAAGTACTTTCTTGTGTCTACATTGGCTACATAGTCAGCATCAACATATCCCACAAGTGCTTCTCCCTCATCTGATATCTTCTGAAATTTCAGACCTTTCTCAGCTGATCCCAGAACATATCTCATGACCCACTTAACTGTCTCCCAATGACTTAAACCTGGATCACTCATGTATCTGCTGATTACACTCATTGCATGAGTTAAATCTGGTCTACAACACACCATAGCATACATTAAACTCCATATTGCACTGGCATAAGGAACCTTACTCATCTGAGCTCTTTCTTGGTTGTTCTTGGGACACATCTGATTGGATAGCTTCTGATGCTGGCCAATTGGTGTAGAAACTGACTTAGCTTGATTCATCCTGAATCTCGCTAACACCTTCCTCAGATAGGTAGGCTGACTAAGTTGAATTGCTCCCTCAACTCTACTGATCTCCATCCCAAGAATTACTTTAGCTTCACCAAGATCTTTCAACTCAAACTCCCTTTTGAGAATCTCCTTAACCTGATCGATACTATTAATAGACTCTCCTGCTATTAACATATCATCTACATACAGCAGAAGATAGGTAATTGAACTCCCAACCCTCCTGAAGTAAACACAGCTGTCATACAAGCTTCTTGCAAAATCAACTGAGCAAATGTACTCATCAAACCTTAAGTGCCATTGTCTAGGGCTTTGTTTGAGGCCATAGAGTGATTTTCTGAGTAAGCACACTTTTTCTTCTCCATCTTCTATGTCCAACCCTTCTGGTATTTTCATGTAGATCTTCTCATCTAAAGTCCCATGAAGAAATGCTGTGGTCACATCCATCTGATGCAGCTCCAATTCATATTGAGCAACCATAGCCAACAAGATTCTGATGCTACAATGCTTTACAACAGGTGAGAAGATTTCATTAAAGTCAATACCTTCTTTCTGTGTAAATCTTTTAGCTACAAGTCTTGCCTTGTACCTAATATTGCCACCTCTCTAAGCCTCCACCTTCTTCTTGTAGATCCACTTACACCCAACAAGTTTCTTGTTCTTAGGTCTCTCAACAATCTCCCAAGTCTGGTTCTTGTTAAGAGATAACAGTTCTTCCTCCATAGCAACTAACCACTTCTCTTTGTCATGGCAGTTGATGGCTTCTGTGTAAGTTTTAGGCTCCAAAGACTCCACCTCAAGAGCTGCACATAATGCAAAAGATACTATGTCAGCTTGACCATACCTCTGAGGTGGGTGGACTTCTCTTCTTGATCTGTCCCTAGTCAGCTGATAATCATGAAGATCAGTATCACTATGAGTAGTTTCCTCCTCATCTGGATCAATCTGCTCTTCAGTTAGTGTTCTGATGTCATCATGCTCCACCTCCACCTGTGTCTCATCTGGTTTGTTGTGTGCTGTACTGGAGCTTGCCTCCTCTTTCAATGGAATTCTATTCTCATCAAAAGTTACATCTCTGCTGATAATACACTTCTGCATTCCAGCTTCAAGGCACCACAATCTGTATCCTTTCACACCTGAAGGATACCCTATGAACACACATTTCAAGGCTCGAGGCTCAAGCTTATCTTACTTGACATGGGCATATGCTGAACAACCATACACCTTCAAATTACTGTACTCAGCTGCATGGCCAGACCATAACTCTTCTGGGGTTTTAAATTGCACAGCTGAGGAAGGGCTTCTGTTTATCAAGTAGGCTGTTGTTGACACTGCTTCTACCCAAAATACTTTAGGCAATCCAGAGATGCTCAACATGCATCCAACTCTCTCAAGTAAAGTCTGGTTCATTCTCTCAGCTACTCCATTCTGCTGAGGTGTACCTGGTACTGTTTTATGCCTCACTATACCCTTCTTCTTGCAGAAAACATTGAACTCTTCTGATATGAACTCCAGCCCATTATCAGTTCTCAAATGCTTTAGATTCTTTCCAGAAATGTTCTCCACCTCAGTGAGCCATTCCTTAAATTTTTCAAATGCTTCTGACTTGGATTTCAGGATAGTGATCCATACCTTTCTTGAGTAGTCATCTATGATAGACATGAAGTATCTCCCACCACTTCTGGTCTGATTCCTACCTGGCCCCCATAAATCTGAATGGACATAGTCCAAAATTCCTTTGGTAGAGTGTGAACTCTTTCCAAACTTCAATCTCTTGGATTTCCCAAGAATGCAGTGCTCACACAAATCAAGCTTTGTGATCTTGTCACTACCTAGCAATCCTTGCTTACTTAGCTCAAGTAGACCCTTCTCTCCTACATGACCTAATCTTCTGTGCCACAACATTGAGTTGTCTTGCACCCTTGCCACACCTGATCTGCCAATAACTGTTCCCCCCTTAAGAAAGTAGAGATCATTTATTCTCTCTCCTTTAAGAACAGTAAGCTTCCCCTTTGAAACTCTGAGATCACCATCTTCTGACTGAAATTTGTAGCCCATTGAATCCAGCATACCAAGAGATATCAAATTTCTCTTGAGTTCAGGAACATACCTGACCCTCTTGAGAATCCTCACTACTCCATCATACATCTTCAAGTGTACTGTACCTTCACCTCTGACATTGCAAGTGTAATCATTCCCTAACAACACAGAACCTCCATTCTGATGCTTAAAATCATGAAACCACTCTCTTCTTGGAGTCATGTGGAAAGAACACCCTGAATCTAAAATCCAATCTTGCTGCTCTTTAGTGGAAGTGATGGATAGGGACTGAGCTGACTCATAGCCTTTCTGCTCCTTATCATCTTGGGTTTGATTTGCTTGATTCTTATCAACAGGGTTCTTAGGACCAGATTTTCTCATAAGTTGTTTGTACTTGTAACAAGTACTCTTAAAGTGCCCAGGTTTGTTGCAGTGGTGGCACACTACTTCCCCTTGATGTGACACTGCTGATTTACCCTTATCAGCTCCCTTGGGTTGACTAGACCCCTTCTTGGAGGCAGATTTCTTCACTACTACTTTTATCTCCTTGAGATGTTTTATTATGTAGTAGCTTGGACTTGACAGCCAAGATCACATCCTCCAATGTGATTGCTTCCTTTCTACCATATAAGATGGTGTCCTTTAGGATTTCAAAGGACTTAGGCAGAGCACTCAACAAGATCAGAGTCTTATCCTCTTCTTCAAGCTTGACATCCAAATTTTCCAGATCATCAAGTATCTTGTTGAACTCATCTAGCTGCTCCGTAATGGGTTTGTCATCTCCCATTCTAAAGGCATACAGCTTCTGTTTCGAATAGAGTCGGTTAGCAAGAGTTTTCACCATATATAGCTTCTCAAGCTTATCCCAAACCTCCTTCGCTGACTTCTCTTTAGCAACCTCCCTCAAGACCTTATCTCCAAGGCAGAGTAGGACCGTGCTTCGAGCTTTTCTGAGCAACTTGCTCCTTTCAGCCGCAGCTGTTGCAGATTCTTCTGCAATCTCTTCGGATTCTTCAAGGGCTTCGAATAATCCTTGCTGTTCAAGGAGGGCCTGCATCTTGACCTTCCACAGCCCAAAATCTCCAGTGCCTGTAAACTTCTCTATGTTGTACTTGGTAGAATTCCCCATCTTAGATCTGCAGCTACTTCGGTTTCCCACAGACGGCGCCAATTGTCAAGATAATTCCGATCGGTTAGACGTCTCCAACTAATTAGAACACTTGAATATAGAAGAAATAACTGCTCTAGGATAGTAATTCAGAAAAGTAAGCAACGAAACAAACTGCACACAAGAATTTAAGTGGTTCGATCAATGTGATCTACATCCACTGGACCAGACTAGTACTTCTTTGATTGATAAAGAATGTTTACACACTCATTCACTCGGAATAGGATATTTCTTCACTTCACTCGTGAACTCACACAACTCAAAGAATACAATAACGTACTAAATCTCTCAATCCAACCTTTACAATGTACACAAACAAGAGTATATAAAGACCAAAGGTAGTTGCTGCTGTTAGGAACTTTTTTGAGTAGTTATCAACCGTTTGCAACCGCTTGTAACAACCCATATGATCTGTTATTGCCCAACTGAAAATGGTAGTTATGCCCTCAAGTTGTTGTAACTGTATAACTGTTAGTTAAACTAACTAACTTCGAACCAGAAGACTTGTCCATAAAGATCAGATCACTACTTAGTGTCCTGATACTCAACTCTTCTGTTCTGATGATCAAAAGCTAACTCTGCTGATAGACTTCATACTGTGCTGATCTTTACTGCACTGAACTCTAAGCATCACCTTCTCATCTGATTGAAACCCTTCAACTCATCTGATAAGGCCTAAGTTATCTTATCTAATCCTATCAGCTCAGTACTTTACTGTGCTGATTTTGAGATTATGAGATAACACTCACAATTCTCCACCTTTAGCTCATAATCGAACTAATCTCCACCAAAAACAAAACACCAACACTATTCTCCTCAAAGAATAGCCTCCACCACTGATCTTCTGCCACAAGAACAGTAGCCTTCTCCTTAGAGGAATTAATGCAGTCCAATAAGTCTAAGACACAAGCCAAACTTCTCTTTTGGCAATGCCTTAGTGAACGCATCACTAGGGTTCTCCTCTGTAGCAATCTTCACTACCTGGACCACCCCCTTTTCAATAATATCTCTTACAAAGTACAGTTTCACATCTATATGTTTAGTTCTCTCATGATACCCCTGATGCTTTGCAAGATGTATTGCACTTTGGTTATCACAGAAGACAGTCACACTTCTTTGTGATGTACCAAACTCCTTCAAGATTCCCCTAAGCCACATGCTCTCCTTTACTGCTTCAGTCAAGGCTACATATTCTGATTCGGTAGTAGATAATGCAACTACGGACTGATGTATTGACCTCCATGATATAGTTGTACCAAATAAGGTGAATACATACCCTGTCAAGGACTTTCTTGTGTCTACATTGGCTGCATAGTCGGCAAAAAAATAAACTAATACTATACAATATTTTAACCAATACTATATAACAATTAAACTAATACTATACAAAAAATAAACTAATACTATACAACAATTAAACTAATACTATACAAAAAATAAACTAAAATATACAAAAATTAAACCAATACTATTCAACAATTAAACTAATATTATATAGAAAATAAACTAAAATATACAAAATTTAAATTAATACATACTATACAATATTCTATCAATATTCTATCGAATAATATACAACATTTAAACTAATACAATACAAAAAACAAACTAAAAAAAAAAAAAAATTGTATTTTAACATTAGTTCCATTACAGTATAGTTTTAGTTTAAAATATTATTATTAATTCATATACATTACATTAATAGTTAACATACAATATAGTATTAGTTTACTTATTGTATAGTACTCCCTCCGTCCTGTAAAATTTTGCTCAGACAGATTTTTGGGTCTACAAAGTATATGTTTATTCTATTTAAATAGTTAACTTTTGAATATTTTTTTTACTTTATTAACAAGACTGACTATGTATCAACAATATTGTTTACTCATTATTACACATATATTTTTTATAATTAAAATATAATTTTTTTAAAAACATGTATAAAAAGAAGTGAGCAAAATTTTATAGGACAAAGGGAGTATTAGTTATAATATTGTATATTATTAATTCAACTTTAATTAAAAAAATTATATTATATGCTATCCAATACTACATTGTTGTCGACAAAGTGGGATAGCTCAAGTGGTTAGAGCAGCACTACCTAGACCTTAGGTCCTGGGTTCGAGTCATGGGGAGGGGAAAAAAGGGATGGGTATTTAACTTTCCATCAAAAAAAATACTACATTGTTGTGAATTAATAGTATATATTGTGTGTGAACAAATATTGTAGTGTATGTTAACTAAAAAACTATATTTCATCTAACCAATAATACATAATTGTGTCCTTATTTATTGAAATTGAATTCTATTAAAAACACAAACTTTCCATCAAAAAAAATACTACATTGTTGTGAATTAATAGTATATATTGTGTGTGAACAAATATTGTAGTGTATGTTAACTAAAAAACTATATTTCATCTAACCAATAATACATAATTGTGTCCTTATTTATTGAAATTGAATTCTATTAAAAACACAAGCAAAACTATAAAAACAAAAAAATAAAATTTTATAATACAAAAAAATATACCTTTGAATAGGTCCAATCGTACCTTCTTTATTTGTGTCAACTCTTCTTCCTTTTTTTTCTTTTTGCCAACATCATTTGTTTCTTCAGCTCTTCTTTTACCAACTATGGAGACTTTGCCCTTTTGACCAAGATTTTTCACAAAATGTTTTTTCTGCTCTTCTTTTATACTCGGATTTGCCCTGTCAAATAATTAACTAATCATAATGAGCAAAGACAATTAAACACATTAATATAGTGTAGCAAAACAAATAGATAAATGTACTTAAATAAAATGTTATTTGCTGCCAAATCTAGTTCTTGATGATCTATTTTCATTTTTTCTTTTATTTAATGTTTCACCAAAATAAGGCCAAACACTTAAAGTTATATGAGATGGAAAGGTATTTTCATTCTTTCTTTTATTTAATGTTTCACCAAAATAAGGCCAAACACTTAAAGTTATATGAGATGGAAAGTTATATGAGATGGAAAGGAGTAGGGTTGCTCCAAGTTATTCAAGACTTAGAGAAGAATACATTTTGAACATTATTGGTTGTTATTGTGAATAACTATGATTGACACATAAACCTTAAAATAATTAAGCTAACAACCAATAGTCACCCATTCAATCTTCACCAGATTTGATATACTATGAAATACAAAATATTTATAAAATTGCAATTACATATTAAACTTGAAAAGTATTTCAAATGCACTAATACTGAAAATTAGTATTATTACTGCTATAATAAGCTAATACTATAGCTACTATCATCTAATACCGGCAAGAATGTAGAAAATTAAAAAAATACATCCTTTCAAAATCGTCAACATTGAGTTCAGCAATTGGTGTTTCAGTAGCTTGAGCGTCATGATCCCTGCATTTAATTGAGGATCAAATCAGAACATAGAAAATAAATTCTGAATTGCGTTTAAAGGGTTACAAAAAAAAAACCTGATATCAAAATCATCAAGATCATTATTAGCAGTTGTATCACTTTTCTGCTTCATCTGTGCACGACGATGATAGGGGTTGTTGAAAGGCGTGCATTTTTTTCTGTTCTAGACCTCGTCCGAGAAGAAATGCTTAACTTCCTTCTCTTAATACTAGCACAAAGACCCATGTCCTTAGTTGCACATTGTTTGCTTTTCATAATTTGAAAAAAAAAAAAAAAAGTGAGAAAGAGCACACTAACTACACAAATATGAACACGATCACACTTAATAAGCATATGAATCGGTTGCCAAGGAAATCTATTCTGACTCAACAAGCAAACTCACATTGAATTTTTTTTGTCAAGCACCATGATTAACAAAAAGGTCGAACTCTAAAATTAACAAAATACCAAAACTAAAACAGAGAGGCTTATAGTCTGATCACTCACATTGTCAGATTCACCCTAAAATCCGAATGCTAGCTCTCTTTAAATCCAATTCAGCTTTAGTCATTCAATTCTACTTCCTAGAACAACCATCTTATTCAATTACTATTGCATGAAAAAATGATGAAGAATTAATGTTTATTTCATCTAACTGCTATTTTGATCAAAAAAAAAAAAAAAAACCAAACACCTTAATTTGCAAGATAGTAGAAAATATGGAGTACTGAGTTATTTTCAAAATTAACCACCTGAGCACTAATAGGTGTAACATTCAAAGTTCAACAAATAAACCACGAATAAACTAGGTGCACTTGTGCTATCAGTGGAGTTGAGGAGTTGAGGAGCTATTATAGTAACCACGCATACAAGATAGGAGCATAAATGAAAACAATGAAATTAAACTTCATAAATCATATTTACCTATGCTTGTAAAAACATTAATAAAACACAGACAACAATAAATAGCACAATGAATGATTACAAAATTAAATTAGTTTAACACTTGACCTATATTAATATAATAAATTGTTAAGCTCTGTGATTGTGAATATGCTTATAAAAATCCTCTCAGGATACAAAAGGTAATATAATTTGACAAGCAAAACAATTTAGGTCTCTAAATTTTTTTCTTCACTTAGATGGTACAATACATAGCATGTACCCTTGACTTCATAATATCAGTCTATAAATATGAATGAATACCTCTAATAAACCATATTCAATTAAGATAAGAGAAATCACAATACCATTGCAACAGTAAAATTCCATAACAGCTTCGATAAGGAAAGAAAGCATATATAAAATGTTAGATTATTAAATATCTTTTGGAAACATGCTTAAGATTCGACATGTGGGAGACTATTAATTTAATATAACAATTTCAACCACCACAAATATAGAAGAGAAACCAATCAAACTCACTAAATCAAAATACTAATAGTGGTCTTGTATATTTTATAAATTCATATAACAGGCAACATCATAAATTATCATATATGAATTGAACCGACTCATACATCCATATCCATTATTTCTCAAATACAAACTTAAATCATGTGACTATATCGATATAAGAGAAAAACCTCAAATACACAGATTAATGACAAACAATATGCACATTGAAAACCCAAATTATAAAACAGGGTTTATAAACTAATAAATGTGAACAAAAAATGACTAACAAATACCTGAAGAAAACGAAAATTAAAATGTGCGATAATAAAATTTTCCTTGACTAGGCTTTTTCCCTAAGGAGGGTTTTGCTTAGCAAGGTTTTTAACGGGGCTCCGGCCTCTTGAACGACCTGTGTTCATATGGCTTATAGGTTTCTTGATTTATATAAGAACTGCAATTTATATATATAAAATTCCCTCGAATGAAAAAGCTGTACTCAACCTAACACCTCCGCAAGTATAATGAAGAATCAAAGTCGAGAGTGCCGAAGGAAACAAGCAAGGAAAGAACACGCAAACGAAGGGGATGATTCGAAAAAGTGGAGCGAAGCACGAGTTTAGAGAGTGGGATTTTTTTATGAACTAAGGGAGATGAATGGGTATACCTTATATGACCGTTTGATATTAGATCCGCATACTCTTAAAAAAATCAGCACATGACCCATGGGTTATGGATCCAGACCCAGCCCATTTAAAAAATGGATATCAGTTACATGTATATAACTGGTACACATAAGTAAATGCCACGATTGTTTCACACAAAATATAGCAAATCAAAATGTCATGAGCATGAATGAGCCCGTGATTACTTTATGAGCATTTTATTTTGAAACGGTAAATTCCAACGGCTACACAAGGTGTTGGAATTTTCGTTTGAATTTTTCCAATGGTGACCTACGTTGTTGGAAAAACTGTTGGAATTTTGAAAATTCCAACGGTTTATTTTTTCGATGGAATTTTTCCGCCTTGTAGTGAGTGTAGGCAGGAAGAATACTAACTTCACTGTTTTCTTGTAGTGAGTGTAGGCAGGAAGAATGGGTCCGACTATTTACACCTCCATTTGCGTTGAGAACACTCCCCCTCTAGACGCACCCCCCCTAAAATCTGATGCACCCCCCTCAAATTGTCATAAATGCCCTTCTCTTATATAATTCCAATTACTACTCACACCCCCCCTAAACCCTTCTTTCTCCCCCAAATCCTCCATCTTCTTCCTCCTCCACCAATTCTTCTTTAATCTTCTCCCCCACCCCCTCACCACCACCCCCTCCCTCCCTCCCTCGCCGAGCCCGTCGCCCCCCCCCCCCCCGTTAAAAAAAAAAAAAAGAACAGAACAGATCGCGGCCGCGCGCGGCCGTCCCCTCCCTCCTTCTCCCATCTCGATTTGTAAAAAAAAATAAAAAATTACAGTAATCGGCCGCCGCCGCCCCCGACCTCGCCCAACGGCCGCCGCCCCCGCCCAACGGCCGCCGCTCAACGGCCCTCGCCCCCGCTCCCGTCCATCGGCCAAATCCAGGTTTGTTTTTTTTTTTTTGTTTTTTTTTTCCTTCTTTTTCTTACCTTTCGACCACTTTAGGTCGATCCAAATACACTACGTCGACAACAGGGTGTCGACGAGTGTATTTTTGGTCGACCTAAAGTTGTCGACGAGTTTTTAATTTTTTTTTTTTCCGATCATCAAATGTCGAGCATATACAATCTTGTCGACAAACCAGTGTCGACGGTATTCACTCCCGTCGACACTGGTTTGTCGAAATCTTTAAAAAAAATTTGAAATTTTTTAAGTTGAATTTTTTTTGTTTGGGAAGAAATTTTGGTGTTTGATGTTTGGCGACGACGGCGGAGGATGGATAAAACTTAGGTTAAAGGTGGGGTGCATTTAGTAGTTTAATATGACTTAAAGGATATTTTTGGTATTTCACATGATTATTATAATATAAAACAAGTAAGGGGGAGTGTTCTCAACGCAAATGGAGGTGTAAATAGTCGGACCCAGGAAGAATACTAACTTAGTTAGTGGGCCAAATAATTGTAATGGGCACGGTTATACGCACACACAGAGTTGTTGAGGACACCCACCTAAAAAATATTCCAACTAAAGGGTATATGGAATATCCGATATACCCTTTGCTAACATTTTGATAAAACCGACAGATGAGTACACCCACCGTTCACTTTCACACCAAAATCGTCCACCACCACCACCTCCAAATTGTCTCCCCCATCAAATCACAAAATACAATTGTAAACATTTTGACACGAGAAGAAATAAAATAAATTACCCAAACAACAGTCCCATTCCAAACAGAATCTCATTAAAAACAGAATGAAAACTCACAATTTTCAGCCGAACAAAACAAAATAGGTCCTAAATCTAAAAAAAAATGAAATATACCCGAATTTGGGTAATTTTTTTTGAATAAATACAAATTTTCGGGGAAAAAATTCGAAAATAATTATGACAGATTTTACAGATCTAAATTTTTTCCGATTTGTTTTTTTGAACCCTAAACCCTAACAAATGAAAAAATTGAAATTGAAAATTATTATTACCTGGAAGGGAGGAGAGGCGGTGTGGCTTGGGGGAGGAGGAGGTGCGAACGAGCGGCGGCGTGGCAGAGATGGCGGCGCGAAGAACGAGGCTGGGTGTTACGTTCCAGCTCAGTGAGGAAGATGATGGGATTCCGACAATTAAAATCGCGTTTTTCTATTAATGTCGCATTTTGTGTGTTTCTGCTTTTTTATCATACGGTGTCGTTTTAGGTCTGGGTTATTTGGATAAATACCCAAAACTATCTGCATTTATTTTTATCTAAGGAAATATATGAAAATTCTATCAATTTCTCCCTCAATTTCTCTCTCCATAACCGCAAGATATTCGCAACATTGCGCAATATCTTTCAGTGGTATCAGAGCCAATTCCTGAGCTGCGCAACCTGCAAAACAATTAACAATGGTGAATAGCAATACTGAACGGATTTCGACGTTGGAAACTCAAGTTACGGAATTAAAGGATGAGCTCTCACAACAAATCGGGGCATTAACGGATGCTTTCAAGCAACAAATGGAGTTGATGATGAAAGAGCTGAATTCTCATCGAGGAAAAGCTCCGGCAGAGGAGAACGACTTTGGAGATAAGGCCGCGCAAGGCAGATCTGGAAATGGAGTGCTAGGAACACCACCGGGAGTTAAAGTGACACCAGAGGTAATTCATTTCACTCGTAACACTGAACACAAATCTCATGGTAGGACTCCTAAGATTGATTTTCCTAAATTCAATGGTGAAAATCCACGAGTATGGATCAGGAGGTGTAGAAAATATTTTATGTTCAATCCAATGAGTGATTATGAGAAAATATTACTATCTGCCATGAATATGGAAGGATCGGCTGATTACTGGTATGTAGATCAGATTGAAGGAAGAGAGAATATGTTGTGGGAACAGTTTGCAATTTTGGTTTTGAATAAATTTGCTAATGTGGATGATGACAATTTGGTTGGCAAGTTTAGTAAACTAAGTCAAACTGGTTCAGTGAAGGAGTACATCAAGGAGTTTGAGGAACTAAAATCTTATGTAGCAACAATGCATAAAACTCTAGATGAGGAGTATTACATTAGGATTTTCATAAGTGGATTGAAGGAGGAAATAGGGCAATTCGTACACATTATGAAACCAATCCTGCTAGATGATGCTATGCAATTAGCTGTGAAACAAGAACATTTGATATTGGTGCAAACCAAAAATATCAGATCTGCTCTTAAACCTACTGTCAATTCTCATTGGAAGACTAATGTTGAATCAAAAGAGAAGAACAATGTGAATGAGAAAATATCTATTCAGAAGAGGTTGACTCCAGCTGAGATGGAAGCTAGAAGGAAGAAGAATTTGTGTTATAATTGTGATGAAATATATCACATAGGACACAAATGCAAGAGGTTGTTTGTGATTTATGTGGATGGAGGTGAAGAAGAGGAAGAGGATGTTGAATTAATTTTAGAGGAGTTACAGGACACTGGGCAAGAGTCTATTGTCTCATTACATGCTTTGACAGGGCATACTAATCCAGATATTGTCAGGATTAAGGGAAAAGTGGGAAAAAACTTAATAACTGTGTTACTAGATTCTGGGAGTACACACAGTTTTATTGATCCCCATACAGCCAAAAGACTAGGATATGAAATTGAGAAAGCAAATCCACTCATTGTCACCATAGCTGATGGTAACAAGGTTGAGTGTAATTCTAGATGTGCTCAAGTGGAATGGGAGATGGGTGAGTGCAAATTCACTGCACCTATGAGAGTGTTGACTCTTGGGGGTTGTGACATGGTTATGGGGGTGGACCTACTCAGTCAGTTGGGCCCCATAACCTTCGACTTCAAACAGCATAGTGTGCAGTTTGAGAAAGGAGGGAAAGTGATCTGTTTACAGGGGATCAATTCAGAAATGCAAGTGAGTATGCTCACTGGCAAACAGCTCAACAAACTTATCAAGAAAGGGCCACAAGGAGATCTATACTTTATGTGTTATGTGAAAGAAGAAAGAGAGGTGGATAAGAGCTTAACAGCCCCTGAACTGAAAGTGTTATTGGATGAGCATCATGACATCTTTCAAATACCTACCACCTTACCACCTCAAAGATCACATGATCACCAAATCAAAATTAAGGAGGGAGAGAGCCCAGTCAAACAACATGCATATAGATATCCATTCTTACAGAGACAAGAAATTGAAAAATTGGTGCAAGAGATGCTAGAGAATGGGATTATTAAACCAAGTCAAAGTCCATATTCTTCACCTGTTCTACTAGTAAAGAAGAAGGATGGATCCTGGAGATTCTGTGTTGACTATAGAAAATTAAATTCAATCACAATCAAGGATAGTTATCCTATTCCATTGATTGATGATCTATTGGATGAATTGGGCCAAGCTAAATGGTTTTCAAAGGTGGATTTGAGAGCAGGTTACCATCAGATAAGGGTACATCCAACTGATATTCCTAAGACTGCTTTTGTCACGATGTCTGGCCTATATGAGTTTGTGGTGATGCCATTCGGGCTAACTAATGCCCCAGCTACTTTTCAATCTGTGATGAATTCAATTTTCAGCCCTTATTTGAGAAAGTTTGTTCTTGTATTTTTCGACGACATACTCATATATAGTTTGAGTATGGAACAACATGAGCTACATTTGAGGCAAGTTTTTCAATTGATGAGAGAACATCAATTGATGGCCAAGGCAGCAAAATGTGTGTTTGGACAGCAGCAGGTGGAGTACTTGGGTCACATTATTTCTGACCAAGGAGTGAGGGCAGATCCTGAGAAGCTAAGGGTGATGCAAGAGTGGCCAATTCCGATGAATGTGAAAGCATTAAGAGGATTTTTGGGGCTCACTGGTTACTACAGGAAGTTCATCAAACACTATGGGCAAATAGCTAAACCCCTCACTGAATTAACAAAGAAGGGTAGGTTTATATGGGGAGTAGAACCTGATGAAGCTTTTCTCAAGCTTAAGAGAGCAATGTTGGAGGCACCTATCCTACAGCTACCAGATTTTTCTAAAGAATTCATTGTAGAAACAGATGCCAGTTATGGAGGTTTGGGTGCAGTGCTAGTTCAAGGTAGTAGACCTATTGCTTTTATTAGCAAACCTCTTGGTGTCAAAAATCTGGGATTGTCCATCTATGAGAAGGAGTTCTTGGCTATCATACTGGCTGTGGAGAAATGGAGAAGTTACTTAATTCATGCTCCTTTCATCATAAGGACAGATCACCAAAGTTTAAAATACTTGTTGGAGCAGAAGATCTCCACACCTCTTCAACACAAGTATTTGACTAAATTGTTGGGGTTTGACTACAAAATTGAATATAAAAGTGGTAAAGAAAATGTGGTGGCAGATGCTTTATCAAGGCAAACATTTTCTGAGCAAGGGCAGTGTCAAGCACTCACTACTGTTAAACCAGTTTGGGTTGAAGAGATACAAGAAAGTTATGAAGGGGATGTGCTAGTTCAACAAGTCATCACTGAAGCCCTGTCTTATCCCTTTAATGTGTCTTACTATACTTATAAATCTGGAATAGTAAGGTATAAAGGGATTCTATATGTGGGGTGTGGGCAAGGAATGAGAGCCAAGATCATTGATTTTATGCATGCTTCTAGTGAAGGGGGTCACTCAGGGGTGCAGGTTACCTATCAAAGAATGAGATATACATTTTGGTGGCCCAATTTGAGGGAGGAAGTACAACAATGGGTGGCAAAATGCCACATTTGTCAGCTGAGCAAACACGAAACTATTAAACAGCCTGGTCTCTTACAACCTTTGCCAGTTCCTGAGCACGCTTGGAGGGATATCACTATGGATTTTATTGAAAAGCTGCCAAAGTCAGAAGGGAAGGACACTATTTGGGTAGTAGTGGACAGATTTACCAAATATAGTCACTTCATTGCTTTAGCTCACCCATTTACAGCCTCACAGCTTGCCAATGTGTTCATGGATACTATCTATAAACTACATGGGTTACCTGCTACTATCATTTCAGATAGGGACAAGCTCTTTACGAGTCAATTTTGGCAACATCTGTTCAAGTTGTTGGGAGTTCAACAACTTTTAAGCACGGCCTATCATCCACAGACGGATGGACAAACAGAGAGAGTGAATCAATGTTTGGAAACATATCTAAGGTGCATGTGTGGATCAAGCCCTAAACACTGGTCTCAGTGGTTACCACTTGCTGAGCATTGGTACAACACTAATTTCCATTCTACTCTGCATATTACACCCTTTGAGGCATTATATGGGCACAAACCTATTCCTCTCACATTTGGGCCGTATCTACAGAGTCAAGTACAAGGGGTAGAGGACTCGATTCATAACAAGCAAATAATCATACAGAAGCTCAAAGATTTGCTACAGAAAGCTAGGGCTCGCATGCGTCAGTTCGCCAACAAAAACCGTAGTGAAAGAGAGTTGAAGGTTGGAGATTGGGTGTACCTGAAATTGAAGCCGTACAGGCAACATTCACTGCGGGGTCGTCACGTTTGGAAGCTTAGTCCCAAGTATGCAGGGCCATTCCAAATTGTGGAAAAAATTGGGGCTGTTGCATATACTTTAGCTCTTCCACCAACTGCAAAAATTCACCCCACCTTTCATGTATCTTTGCTCAAACGCCATATCGGAAAAGATGAGATCTTGGTAAGGGACATACCTGATTTTGATGCAGATGGAACGGTTCTATTACACCCTGTGGCGATTTTAGCTCGCCGTCTTGTCAAGAAGGGTAACTCGCCGGCGACGGAGGTCTTGGTGCGGTAGGCTCATTTACCAGATGAAGAAGCTACGTGGGAGGGGTATTTGGAGATGAAGACAAAGTACCCAGGGCTGTTCACTTGAGGACAAGTGAGGTGTGGAGGGGGGAGATGTTACGTTCCAGCTCAGTGAGGAAGATGATGGGATTCCGACAATTAAAATCGCGTTTTTCTATTAATGTCGCATTTTGTGTGTTTCTGCTTTTTTATCATACGGTGTCGTTTAGGTCTGGGTTATTTGGATAAATACCCAAAACTATCTGCATTTATTTTTATCTAAGGAAATATATGAAAATTCTATCAATTTCTCCCTCAATTTCTCTCTCCATAACCGCAAGATATTCGCAACATTGCGCAATATCTTTCACTGGGGAGAGGCGGCGCTTGCAAACGGGGCTTGCAACCTTCTTCTTCAAACTGCAGCGGTGTTGGACGTCTTCTTCTTCAAACAACCAATGGACAACACCGCTTGATGGAGGGCGACGGCGGCTGTGTCGCTTGAGAGGGGGGAAACGGCGGCCGCGTTGCTTGGTGGAGGAGTGACGACGCGGCGGCTTGGGAGGAGGGGCGGCAACGTTTTTAGGTTTAGATCAAAATAAATCGGCAACGTTTTTAGGTGGAGGAGAATATGTGGGTGTGAAGCGTGAAAAATGAGAGGAGTGAGAGAAGGCTAATAGGAAAATTTAGCGCATGTTTGTTTTGGGACTCACACGTAACGTCCCCGTCTTGTTTTAGTTCGGGATTTCATATTCGGATTTCAACATTCAATTACATCCACCTCTAAAATATATATATATATATATATTCTACTATTATAATAATACAACATCATCCACTCTTACTAATTTAATTGATTTGACATAAAATTATACTCCCTCCGTCCCGGAGGAATTTGCACCCTTTGACCGGCACACATTTTAAGAAATGTGTAAGAAAAGGTGTAATGATTGATGTTTTGAGGGGTAGTTTTGTAAACTTTTATAAATAAAGTAAAGTAAAAAGTAGATTGAGTGTGAAAAAGTAATGACATATGGGTAAATATGAGTATATTTCAAGGGTGAGGGTTGTGAAAATATTTCCTTTTATGGAGTGTGCAAATTGGTATGGGACATCAATATATGGAAAGTGTGCAAATTTCTGTGGAACGGAGGGAGTATTATATAATACAACATCACACACTCTTTCACAATTGATTTGATATAAAGTTACATTTCATCCTACTCAACATCTCAACACAAACCTACAAAATCACTATTCATCAGAATTTCTCCATCCCCATCTCCCCCATCCTACATAATCCCAAAACAAACATGCCCTTAGGATTTAGAAGAATGAGGGTATTTTTTAGTTTTGTGTACTCATTCCACGATGTGTGTGTTAAGCGGGTGGGTGTCCTCGTGTGTGTATAATTGTGGCCTTTATTGTTTGTAGATCATTAGGTAATTCTAGTCCATTAGTTGTTGTTCACTTTTGGAACAAATAACTTCAGTAAAAAAAGATATCAAAATTACAGTCAAAAATCATAAGTCTTAACTCTTCTTCTTAGTATCTCTCTTTCTCTCAATATCTTTTCTATCTACTTCGATTATTATTTTAAAATCACACAAAAGTATATGGATTTTAAGAGTACGTAGTGATGAGTTCACTACACCAAAATGTTAATTTTAATTTCAAGTTGCACAACTTAATTCAGAAGGTAGAAACAATACACGATGCAGAATGTGCTTATTAATTTATTAGATGCAAGAGTGTAGGTAGCCGATGAGCTAGCCACACACATTTTATTAATTCTAGCTTCTCACATGGAGGCGCACCCCATGGGAAAGTATATGCCACACTTGTTGAACATCGACTTCATCATCTCCATCGGCTACATCTGTTGCATATCCATCATCATCCTCCTCATCATAACGCAATGGCAATCGAGCCTCACTTTCCTCATCTTCGCACAATACTCCTGTCGGTGCCCTTCCATGTTGGCCACAGCGCTCCTTAGAAACGTCTCCGCATTAATCCCCTTGTGCATCCATTGCATGCAAGGGCGGAGCCTCCTCCTTATGGCTAAGGACAATGTTCTCAAAACTGGACCGGATCGGCAGGTTCGACCGGTCCAACCGTGAACCGGTCACGGAACCGGTCCATAAAACCCCTAAAAACTGTTTTCCAGGTTCGACTGGTCAAAACCGGCAAACTTGTTGATATCCGGTTAGAACAGTTTTTTTTTTTTTAAATATTAAAATAAATTTGAATTGACTTATTCATAAAATTGAGACCAGTAAATCACGCACGCCTCCAAAGCCATTCCTATGAATTGATTTTTTATAGAGTATAATATACTTCATATTATTCTATTTTCAAAAAAATAAGAGAGATTATTTACCTGTAACACCCATAAAATTCTGAAAGTTATAAAAAAAAAAGTAAGATCTTATTTTATAAATAAATTTAAAAAAAAAATATATATATATATATATATATATTTTTTCTTAAGATATCATCTTAATATAGTGATATAATAGTACGTATATACACGCACATATAAATATATGTATTGCCTTCTTTATATACACGCACATATATATATTTTCCTTATATAAATATGTAAACAGAAATTTAAAACATATGATATCCTATTAAATTATTTCCCTGATTTTTCTCGAGATTGTTTAGTTAGAGACCAAAATTTAAATACTCAAAGCATCAAATTCGGGGATAATTTACAGTCCATAATCACTGATTTTTCTCAACTAATTATATATGTCAAGTCTGTTTCATATTGTACACGGCATTCTCTCCGATTGAGGCACATAAAATATTTCTTCACCGTAAATTTGAGTTGAGTTTTCTCTACACCAGTAAATACGTCGGTCAGATCCAATTTCTTCAAAGCAAAAACGAGACACATCAGTAATAGGATTGCATTGCATATTTTTCTAGCGGCATTTGAGGTGGGGATTTCTATTCAATATGTTTGGGGGCACAAACCATTCCGGTGCCTAAATGCTTGGCTCTCTCATCCGGAACTTAAATCCTTTGTGTCGGAAAAATGGGAAGGATACAATATTCAGGGCTGGGGGAGTTACGTTATCAAAGAAAAAATGAAGTACCTGAAGGCTGACCTAAAGACATGGAACAAGGAGGTGTTTGGACGGATTGAGCATAATATTGAAAATCATAAGGAAGAAATCCGAAAGCTGGATGTTGTAGACGAAGTATTTGGCCTGGAGGAGGAGGAGATCATTGAGAGAAATAGGAGGACAGCTCTACTACTTCGGGAATTAAAGAGAAAAAATAGCATGGACTATCAAAAGGCAAGGTGTCAGTGGTTAAAGGAAGGAGACTGTAATTCTCGATTTTTCCACAATCAGATTAATAAAAGAAGAAAAAGAAACGAGATACTTGGGCTGAGTTTGAATGGAGAGTGGATAGAGGAGGTGTCGGGGATTAAGAAGGGTGTTTTCGAGCATTTTCAGCAACATTTCAAAAAAGAGGGCCAAAGGAGATCGATCCCAGCAGAGGGTTTCACCGACAAAAAAATATCACAAGAGGAAAATGAAAAGCTCATAGCTCCATTCTCAGTGGAAGAGGTTAGAGAAGCGTTGAAGGAATGTGATAATACTAAAAGTCCTGGTCCGGACGGATTCAATTTTGGCTTCATCAAAGAAAATTGGGGAGTACTCGAGCCAGAAGTGATGCGGATGCTGGGGGAATTCCACTGCAACGGCAGGCTTGCAAGGGGGTCAAACGCAACATATATTGTGTTGATTCCAAAAAAAGAAACGTGTTGCGAGCTAAACGACTTCAGACCAATCTCGTTGATCGGAGGAATTTATAAACTGCTGTCCAAAATCCTAGCAAGAAGATTGAGGTCAGTTCTCGAGTCAATTATTTCTGATGCACAAAGCGCTTTTCTGGGTGGGAGATTCATTCTGGACAGTGTGGCTGTCCTAAATGAGGCCATTGATGAAGCAAAAAGGGATAAGATTGAGAGGGTGTTCTTCAAAATAGATTTTGCAAAGGCGTATGACTCGGTGGACTGGAATTACCTAAGGATAATGATGACGCGTTTTAATTTCCACCCCAAGTGGAGGAAGTGGATTATGGAGTGTGTTTCTACAGCCTCAGCTACTGTACTTGTAAACGGTAGCCCTTCGGGGGAATTTAAATTGGAAAGAGGGCTGAGGCAGGGAGACCCCCTATCTCCCTTTCTCTTCTTGATAGCTGCGGAAGGACTTAGTATTCTAATGCAAAGAGCGACAGATATGGGCCATTTCTCAGCTGCTGTGATCGGCCGAGACGAGGTAAAAATTTCCCATTTACAGTACGCTGATGACACCATTTTAATGGGGGCAGCAAGCGTCGAAAATGCCAGAGTCATGAAGGGAATTCTGCAGAATATGGAAATGATGTCGGGCCTAAAAATTAATTATGATAAATGCTCTCTAATGGGGGTAAATGTTGAAGGGGAGATCCTCCAGTGTATGGCAGAAGTCCTCGGCTGCGTAGTAGGTAAGTTGCCCTTTGTCTATCTAGGAATGAAGGTAGGGCACAATCACAAAAGGGTGGCTGAATGGGCTGAGATCACAGCAAAGGTCAGGAATCGACTTAGAAAATGGGGTGACAAGAAGATCTCGATGGGGGGCAGAGTCACGCTTCTCAATTCGGTTCTCTCTTCGATACCTATCTACTACCTTTCCTTCTACCGTATCCCAAAAAAAGCCTTGAGAGACATTGTAAGTTTGCAGAGAAATTTTTTGGGGGGAGGGGGGGGGGGAGAATAAAAAAATTGCATGGTTGGATTGGAAGAAGATTTGTAATTCAAAATTTTTGGGGGTCTGGGGGTTAAGGATCTGGATATTTTTAATAAATCGTTACTGGGGAAGTGGGGGTGGAGATTCTTGAATGAAAACCAAAATTTGTGGGCGAGGGTAATTAGATCGAAGTATGGGGGGGAAGGACGTTTGGTTCACAGTAGACTGCCTAGGGGTAGGAGGGGAAAGATATCTTTGTGGTGGAGTGATGTTTGTAAGATTACGAGTAATGGAGAGGGGGGGTGGTTTGAGAGAGGGCTGTTGAAGGTTGTGGGGAATGGTAGAGACACTTCGTTTTGGGTGGAAAATTGGACTGGGGAGGGTTGTTTGAAAGATTTATTTCCTAGATTGTTTAATATCAGTTTAGACAAAAATAAGAGGGTGGGGGAATTGGGGAGATGGGAGGGTTAAAATGGGTGTGGGTTTGGAATTGGAGGAGAACACTGTTTGAACGTGAAACTAATATTTTGAATGACATGCTAATTCTGTTGAGCAGATTTCGTTTACAGCCCACAGGTGACGACACTTGGAAATGGAGGCACGCAAAGGCTGGAAACTACACGACGAAGGAGACATATATGAAATTGCTCGAAGAGGATCGCCAACCTCAGCTTGAAGAGGCCACAGCAGCAGCATTCTCTCTAATCTGGAAGAATTTTGCGCCTCCAAAGGTCTTAGCCCATGCTTGGAGACTTCTGTGGGGTAGGCTTCCAATAAAAACAAATCTGCACAGAAGGGGCGTAGCAATGCCAAACAATGACGTTAGGTGTGTATTTAGTGGACTTCATGAGGAGACAGAATCGCATGTAATCTTCGATTGCACTCATTCACACAGTCTATGGATGGAGGTAGTCAAATGGCTGGGGAACTCGACCGTGATTCACCCGAATGCAGTCCAGAATTTGCTTTGCTTCAGTGGCTTAATTAACAAGAGGAAGGGGCGACAAAAGGCAGTTTGCATATGGCTGGGTATGGTTTGGATGATTTGGAAGAAGAGAAATGAGATAATTTTCAGAGATGGGATCTTCAATCATACAAAGTTTTTGGAGGAATTCAAAGCAAGAATATGGAGTTGGTTTGCAACTAAATATTCACTCCGAGACAGATTTTGTTTCAAAAGCTGGATGAACAACCCTTTACCACACCTAGAGTGAGCATACAATGAGAATAGGTGATGCTCTGTTCTTTAATTGTTTGCTGTATAATTTGAGAGGAGATGGTGTAGTGATGTACTGGTTTTTTTTTAGGATATTACTTATATCCTGAAAATTTGAATGCAAGATTTTTACCGACCAAAAAAAAAAAATTTAATTGAGTCATACTCCGTAATTGGTTTCTTTTTTTTTTTCTCATCGTGATCCTTCACTTTTCTTTTGTAGTTTTTAATTTAGTGAAACTTGACATTCTACAAAATAATGAGTGGCCTTTATTTTTCATGAAAATCATTCACCACAACACCATAGGCACGACAACCTTTCTTGACCTTTTCTTAAGAATAAATCTTGCTTCTCAATAGTCTTTGATCCCTAATAATAAATTGTGGCAAACAAAAAATGAAGGCTCTAGTCATACTTCTTTAATTAAGGCTAAAAGCCTAAAAGATTGTGAGTTTACCCATATAATACAACTTGCAAAATTTAAATTGAGGAAAATACATGAAAATAGAATAATTGTACATATATTAATTTTTTTTTATTACTAAAACAATATGTCAAAAATTGTGATAAGAAAGGTAGAGCAAATAAATTTACACTTAAAAAAAAATTGTTAGCAACAAATATCAAGAATTCAAGTATGGTAGATAGGTATTAGTGAAACAGGAATATTGATCTAAAATTTATTGAAAGAAGCTAATTAAATTTACCTTGAGAAAGCATAAGAAAGCAACTACATTTAAACGTACTTTTTTTTTGTGTGTGAACTTACCATCAACTCATCATATAAACAACATAAAAAAGATAGGAACAACAACATAGCTAACACAATTTACAGTCATAAAAAAATAAAATATATAGTTAGAGACTATGTAATAAAAAATTACCTCTAAAAATCAACAATATGCTCAATCACTTTAAAAAAATAATAATAATAACGCATTCATTATAAAAAAAAAAGGGTCTAAAATATATAGTTAGAACTCGTATTCTTACATGAAACATAAAATTGACATTGACATAAAAAAAAAAAATCAAAGTTTTATTGATAAAGGAGGAGATCTATTTGTAAAGCAGAAAACACAATTATTATTATTAATAATTTTAATAGTTAAACAAAAGAGAAAAATGTGGCTAAAAACACATGCACATAAACATGGATATGTAACTGAATTACATGCATGCCTATCAAAGTATCAAAATGTTCATTTGTTGCAAATTTCTAATCTTCTACTCTAGTTGTATATAAAGCAGCAACGCCACGAAAACCATAGAAAGAAAGATAAAAAAAATATAGATTGAAAAGAAACGAAAACTCTTGTCGTAGTTTTCCAAACCAAAACATAAAGAAATGCCACCAAAAATATAACCTCAAATTGAATTAAAGAAATTAAAGAAATTCAAAGTGAGGAACAAATAATGAATATACAAAAAAAAAATTGTTATCTTACTAATCAAGAAGCCATACCACATGTAAGATGATATCCAAGCAACAATCAACTTGAATCGCAGAAAGGCTTCCACATAAGAGATCTCAGTCCAGAAAAAAAGAGCTCTCTTATGCATTGCATAAGACACTTGATGAGCACAATGTCGTTCAGCACATTTTTCAAGTATCATCGATCGTCTGCCACAAGTGGTGTGGTAGAAATTACTAAATTATCACACTCATTTATCATTACTTCCATAATCAATTAAGTGAAAGGGATAAATTAAAAAACCAACGAATATACTATATACATGTTCCAGTAGTCTTTATTTTTCCGTTTTAATCATTTTTTTCTTTAAAAAGAAGCATAAGCGCACGGTCACTCATTTGCCAATCTTTGCATCAGTTATGTGTATCACTATACTAATGCATCACTAAGCTGCTTAAAAATACTAATTAATTAGGATTCCTACAACTATTCGCACTTCAACAATGACACTCCTTAGTTTTAGATATTTTTTTAATCTTTCACCAAACTATCATTGTCAATTCCATCCAATTCTGCAAATTATGCTTTCTAAATTGTCATATAAATTATAATACATCAGTCCATCAAACCAAAAAATATACATAATCTTTTGTTCACGTTGATTGCTGGACTGGAAGCAATTAATTAATTTTATCACCCCGCTGGCAACGCCTCATCTTGGGGTGAGAGCAAAGAAGCACAAATTCAAGCACACAAAGTGAAAGGTATTAAATTCCACACGTATCAGGCAAAAAGCTGGGTTCTACTGTATGATATTTTGCATATTGTCCAAATTTTAATTTTAGGCGACCTTCATCTTCTTGAGATAAAAAAAATATATATTCAAATTAAATAAAAAGCAATCAATAAATTTGTTCCAAAGACCATATTAATCTAGTGATTACCATGAACTTTGATCATAACATCAAAATCATGCATGCATTCAGACAAAGATTGTCCAAAAAACAAATAAAATTCATAAATAATTAAATCACCCATTGACCCTCTTCTCAAACCCTTAATTAAAGCGCACTAAATCACAATTCACAACAACAAAAAAAAGGAAGAAAACTCAATTAATCATTTACACACCATTTTCTTGATTACCTATAACATTACAAAACTGAAATATTTATACACACATCGATCTAAGAACACATTTCAAATATTTTTTCCAAAACTAATTAGTGTGTAGTGGTTTGTTTAGTAGCCGATCTTTAATAGGAGCTAAACCTCTTTCCATTATTTCATTTACACACATACACAATAACTTAGAAGTTAGAAAAACAATTCACCTCGTCACCATAAGATCATACTTAACTAAAGTGATGATTGAGCCGATATTATTGTGATTCAATAAAAATGTGCAAAAAAAGGGAGGGGGGGCATACTCATTCACAGAAAAATTCAAATAAATAAACGAATAGGTAGCTAGAACGAAAAAGAGCGCAATACCTACAAAATTTTATATTGAAAAGGAGGAAAGTTCTCTTGCCGCTGACATGTAGCTCCTTTCTTTTGTCACCTTCTGCTACGTGGGATATATACGTTCAGTCTAAAATCTGCAAAATAATAAAAAGAGAATACATAGAGAATATAAAACTAATGAAAAATAAAAATATGGAGTAGTTGAGTACAAAGATTATTTAAAAAAATGAAGAATACTCCTATATATGTTGAAAGACTCAAACCTTCAAAATCACACTAATTACCCAAACTCCGGGCTCTCACACTGAGTATGTTTAGTTGATTTATTTATGCTTTGTAATCTCTTCCTTTTTATTCCCAGGGCATTACTGATCTGGTAAAAAAATTCTACATTTAATATTTCATTAAAAAAAAAAAAAAATACTACCATTCATCTATCTGCTGCAGCGGGGATGGCATCACAGTGAACACCCGAAGATGGCGACTGATCTGCTTATGGTGGGGTTGGCTTTGACAAATATATGATCTCATTGATGTTGGAGACATCGGATTTAAACTTCACAGTCTTTTCTGCATTGCTTTTGAGATGTAGAGTCACTATGATTTTCGCGTTAGAATTAATAGATAGAGCAAAGTCTTTCTATATTCTCATTAAATACAGTCTTGAATTTAACATTGCATTAAAATGTCATGTGACCCTTAACCTATAAGAATCAGAAATATTTTTTACTATGCTACCGAACGGACTTCGACGGTCGATTAGAAACGGGAATTCATAGTTATTGCGAGTATGTGACTCTTCTCATTCTGCAGTCCATTAAAATTACGCATTTTATTAATATAATTAGCCACCTCATCGCCACATGTCAGATGTAGGAATGCCACGTGTCAGTAGCAGGAGAGCCTCAATCCTCCTTTTATATATATAGATTATAAGCTCCCCTCCTCCTAAGATTTACCAACCTAGACTCAGTTTTTTCTCTACCTTTAGATCAAAATGCATATCTATTAAAAATTTGTAAGTTTTTAGTAAAGAAAATATTTGGGGTAAAATCTCGGCACCCCACCTACAAGTTATCCATGGCCCCTTGCTTTGATCGATTTCATTTCAGTAAATTGGTTTTTTCATTTGCTTTCTGCTTATTTAAATAAAAATATATGCCCAGTCAAATTTCGGTTTAGGGTTTATAAACGCAATCGAACCAAAATGTTAATTCAATTTTATATGTTTTCGGGTTATCAATACTGGCTAGCTAATCAATTCGGTTTTGGTAATACTAGGAAGAAGAGATCGAGTTGAGACAAGGAGAGTTCGGAAAATCTTGAGTTTAGTTACAAAAAATCCCCATAATTAGGGCAAATCAAAACGACCCCGATCGATCCAGTACTTTTTTTCTAATTTACTTTATAATCTATAATACAATTAGAAGGAATAAAAAACTGTAGAAGTGGACCTTAGCGTAATAAAAATTTATACACTAGAAATTAATAGCAAAAGTGAGTTTTTTTTTTTTATTTTTTTTTAAAGGAGCAAAAGTGAGTTAAAGCACTGTAATTTAAGTTTTACTATAAATTATGTAATTAAAAAAAGGAAAAAACTAAAAAACCTAACTAAGATAATAGAATAGGGTATTTCAGGAAATTACTATATAGCTAGTTAATTTATTCCAGTATTTCTCGGCTTATATTTTGTATTTTTATGTTGTTTTGTTTATGAGAATTTGTGCTCATATATCCTCAATGCACATAAAGGAGAAAAGAAGTGAGACAGCAAGATCCATGAATTTCACCAAGGAAGGAAATGAACAAGAATGGCCCTACAAGATTCGAGATACTTATTTGAATTTGTGGGTACGTAATAATAATATTTAGTTGGGTTGGGGTATATACCCCTCCAGCTTTGTTTAATACACTCCCCCTTCATTTTTATTAATTCAAAATTCATGCAAAATACCAATTTTGCCATTTACTAAATCATGTTAGATACATACCCTCCCCTTATCATTTAAACATTAATACTAACCCTAGAATTTCGACTATTATTGATTGCTCAAAAACACTGTCGTCGACAACCCATCGTCGACGAGAGCTTTCTTGAACGACCAATAATGGTCAAGAAAAAAAAAAAAAAACAAACCTATTCTTCGCCGGCGACGGCTGGGATTGAGCGCTGGCGAGGGAGAGTAACGGCGACGGCGAGGGAGGGGGAGAGCGGAGTGCAGAAAATGAAAAAAAAAAAGAGGATGGGAAAGAGAGCGGCCGTAGAGATTTTGGGGAAGAAGAGGCAATTAGGTTTAATTGGGGGTGTGTATGTACTATGCCTTTTATTAAAGGGCAAAGATGGTATTTTATATATATAATTAATTAAAAAATATGATGGGGGAGTGCATTAAACAAAGCTGGAGGGGTATATACCTCAACCCTATTTATTTTTATGAAAAATCCCGGCAAATCACAACTACATCCGTTTAAAAAAAAATTAAAAACAATTAGGCCGGGCCTCATATTTTTAGGCCCGGTAGCAATTGGGCCCTACCAGCCCAGTCCAGAAAAAACGTGTGGCCCAATGGGCTGGCCCATTTGACAAACACTCTTAAGGGTTTGACTATATGCACCTCCATTTCGGAGGGATGCACTCCCCCGATTGATGCACACTCCCTGAAATCGATTTAAAATAAATGCACCCACCCTCGATTGTCTTAAATGCCCTTGTCTCATAAAATTCCTATTACTATCCACACACCCCCAAAATCTAATTTCATCTTCATTCTCTCCATTTCTCCCACCATCCACACCGCCGCGTCCAGCAACCCCCTCCCCTTCGTCCGGGCGCCCCGTGCCCGCCCACCACCGGCCACGGCCACCCCTCTCCCTCTTTCCCTCTCCCACCACCGGTCGTCCGCCCTTCTGCCGCCGCCATTGACGAGCAAAGGTAGGTCTTTTTTTTTTTTTTAAATTTATGTTCTAACGGTGGAGGTCGCCTCCCCCACCACCGGTCAGGCCCCCCCATCTGACGACCGCTGCATTTTTCAAGCGGCCAAGGCCACCCATCTCCCTCCCCCACCACCGGCCGTCCGCCCCCTGCCGCCGCCATTGACGGGGAAAGGTAGGTTTTTTTTCTATTCTAACGGTGCACATGGAGGTCGCCTCCCACACCATCGGCCACGCCCACCCCCTCCACCTCACGGCCGCCGCGTCTGTCGGGCGACCAAGGACCCATCTCACGGCCGCCACCATTTTATTTTTTTTGGGTTAATTAGGGTTTCTGCAGAAAAGTTGCAGAAACTTTTTTTTTTACTTTCAATCATGTAATGTCGACTAAATACACACTCGTCGACAACAATTCGTCGACGAGAGTATATTTGGTCGACATTACATGGTCGAATTTAAAAAAAAAAAAAATCGACCAATCTTTTCGACCATATACACTTTCGTCGACAACGATGTGTCGACGGGAGTGAATATGGTCGACACTGGTTGGTCGACATTTTTTTTAAAGTTTGATAGTCGTCGGAAATGGTGTTGACGGCGGTCGGAAGTAGTGTTTTAAGTGGAAGGTGAAAGAAATGACAGACGGGGTGCGTTCAGTAGAGGGGGTTCATCTAGTATATTGTATTTTAATGAAGGGCGTTTTTGATATTTTACCTTATTATTTTATTAATATATTGAAAGGGGGAGTGCATCACTCCGAAATGGAGGTGCATATAGTCAAACCCCACTCTTAAGTCTTAACTCTTTTTTCTGCCTTTATAGGGTAAATAGGTAATTTCAATATTTTGTCAGTGTTACTATTCAAGTTAACCCAACTAACGGACACGCGTCTTTTAACAATGAACCAAACATGCGATTATAAAATTAGCCAAATGAGCACTAAACCAGTAATTAGAAGCCCGTGTCCACCTGAAATCACCATTTGAAACATTCAGAAAAATAGTATGAAATTTAGTTCTTTGAATATTGACTTATTTACCAAATTGACTTGAAAATATATATTAACTATATGAACACCCGTGTATTATATGAACACCCGTGTATTATGCAAAATGTTAACATATGTTATTACACGGAGAAGGAGAGAACAAAATAAGTGTATTATGAGTTTGGAGGGTATGGTAAAACGCGTTCACTTTGAATTATTGATTGCATTGTAGAGTATGAAACTCCACATTAGGAATGGTGTTGTATTTTCATGGTCAAATTTTACAAAATTCCAATCTTATTTAAGGCAGTTAGATGATTGTTGTATGCGCTTTGATCGGGTGATTCGGATGTGGATTGTTCTTTAGCACGATACAAACATATATGATTAAACGGGGTTTATTACGTGTTAATACGGATTATGAGGATAGTTTATGATGATCTTATGAAGATATGAAGAACAATAAGAACACAAAGGTGTAGCTTCTTGGAGAAGCTAAAAGCTTGATGCTTTGGGGAGTATATTGCTTAGATTGGGTGTTTGTAGGAAATGATCACTTAACTTTACAAATGAGCCCATTTGGGCATTATATAGTGGTTTTTAGGGGCAGCCCGCCCTTTACACGTGGCGCCCTGGTAGTGGACCTCTCTTTCTGCCCGAAAAGGTGATGGGACGACGCATTTAATGCTAAACCGCCTCTGGTGGTAGTCCTCGGCGAGATGCCGATGAGCTGATCTATGGTGGTCGCCGGGGAAGGTGGTCGCCCAATTCGCCGAGGAATGTGGTCGCCACGCTCCATGTTGTCCCCCAAGGCTTCAACACTTGTCTTCTCTTGGCTTACATAAACATGTGCTCGCCAACACACTTTGGCGAGCAGCTAACTAAAACATGTGCTCGCCGACACATTTGGGCGAGCACTTAAATATATTAAATACATTATTTCTATTACATTTTCTTCATCTTGTTGACAAGTCGTCGCGCGACTTTGTTGACTGGTCCTCGCCACGTAAGCTGGCGACTAGGATTGACTTGTCAAAGATTGACTTCTTTGACTAGGTATAACATTTGCCCCCTGGTCGCCTTTCTTCGTGTTCGTAGAATAGTAAGGCGAGCAGTGTGATTGTTAATATGGAAAACAGATTTGTTCTCGACAAACAAATCAATTTTGAAATCTTGATGACGTTAATTGGAGGCGGTCGCCTCGTTTCCTACGCCGAGCTAATTTTTCGAAGCGACTTTTATGATGACTGATGTGACATGTGTCAGGCGCGTGATCGGCGCCCGAAATTTGAATTGCGCGCGTGGGGCGCGTGAGCCCACTTTCCCACCTCGATTTCGGAAAAGGGCCCAGATTTTTGGGAAAATTGCAATTTTGACCCCGTTTTCTTGCACATTTGCCCCTGAACATACTTGCATATAAATATGGCCTCAACCCTTCATAAAATCCTTTTCACTTCTACAAAATTTTGAATTTCTCCTTGAGCTCCTTCCAAGCCTTCTTCTTCAAGCTTTCCGACGAGATTTGGGTGGTTTTCGATCGACAAAAAGGTAAAGAACTTACATTTCTTTCTTAAAAACTCTTCTTTCCCCCATTTCTTAAGAAAAAATGGACGTTAGTGGTGGTTCCGGTGGTGGTCCGCCGCCGTTGGACGGTGGTGCCGCAAATTCCGGCGAGGTTGACCGACTAGCCTTAGCCTTAGCGGAGAGGACAGCCTCTTCGGACTCTAGGATCCACTCCCCTGAACCCATCAATGTTGGAGTCCGCAATATTGGAATGGCGGCGGTCGTCGACCTAGATGAGGTCGACGAAACCGATAGGGAAGATGCCGGCAATAGTGCCGAGGAGGATGGTGACGAGACTGACTCAGATCTGCGCGACCAAGGTTTGGATAGAGGGGTGGGCAAACAGATCGACCCTACTCGTGTCGAGGAGACTTTGACGAGCAGCCTCCGCGAGGATTACAAGGAAGTTGTTCGCTAAGCGGAGAGCATAAAAGATGTTCTGAGTGGACGAGAGGATTTGGATGGCGATGAACTCTCGAGGGAGATATTTTACAAGTATTTCTGCGATTACCTGCCTAGAGAGGTTCCTCGCCCGTACTGAGAAGCTTATGAATCGAGGTATGAGGCCAGTAAGTATGCGAGCAGTGTCTCCTCGGCCCAACTGGAAAATTCCCGGAAGAAATACCATCTGCCGGCCGACGTCTACTTTTTTGTTCCTCCCAAAGATGAGAGGGCCGACCAGCCGCTAGAAGGGATGGTCGACGTCAACATCGGCATGATGGAGGCAGGGCTAAGGTTCCCCCTACACCCCGGAGTTTCAAATTTCTTAAGCTTTCTAGGGGTGGCCCTTTCTCAAATATTGTCGAACGGGTGGTCAAATCTGATTGGGCTCCTCACGTTGTTCGCCCTGGTCGCGGCCGAGAACGGTTGTCGTAACACTTGGCTTAGCCCGAAAGAGATCAACTATCTCCTTCAAGCGGCCGAGGCCGGAAAAAAGGTGGGCTACAATTTTTACTATGTAAAAAGCCGCGACTACATCAAGATGGTCGAAGGGGTCCCCAAAAAAATCCGAGATTGGAAGACCAATTGGTGGTGGGTAGCCGGGGACTGGAAAAGTGCGGTGAGGCCGGATGGATCCTCTGCTCGCATTCCTATCGTGACCGACTATTAGAGAATTCGTGGTAAGTCTTTTTATTTCTGCTCGTTCTTGTCTATACTGAATAACTCCTCGCTCTTGCAGGTGAAACTGCTCGCACGAAGACCGCTGAGCACCATCTCTCGTCCCTCTTCCAATACCACATTTGCTGCGTGCTTAACCGTCGCTATTTGGAGAGGTCCTGCCGCTTTCTGGACAGGGAGTGTATGCGTGAGCGAGCAGGTCTTAGAGTACCTCCTCACCATATCACTCGAGAGTTTCCTCCAGGTATTTGAAATATTTTCAAGTCTTTTCGTAAAAAAATCTTCTCTTCGTAATACTGACTCTTTGTTTTTAGTAGTGGTTCCTGAAAAAGTTATCACCTACCTTCTTCCAACCCTCGATTACGACCGAATTATGTCGAGTAGAATGATTCGAGCAGCGAAAGCGCTCCGCGAGCGCCAGATCGTCGATGGCTCGGGCAAGAGGGGGTTCCTCCAAAAATAGCTGCGAAACCAACCCGAGGGGGTTCTTCTCGCCCAACTGCTGCCGAGCAGTGGCTTGGGCAGAGTGTCGAGAAGAGGGTCTCGGCAAGGGGTAACTCACCTCCCCCACAGATCGTATCCCCAATGAGGCCATCCTCTCCTCGCAGAAGCAAACGGACTCGAGACGTCGCTGCGAGCTCATCGGTCGGGCAAAGGGCCCCTGGTGATAAAACTCTTCTCGGCTGGGACGCCGACCGGGTTGCCAAGTAAGTTCTATAAAAGAAATGCCTTTGAATATTTTCTAAGTACCCTTTCTAATTTTCTCCTCCTTATTAGGCTTTCCGAGCAACCGGTTGTTGAACTTTTCAATGAAGACCTCCTCGGCTTTTACCGTTCGCGGGACCCGCAAGACGAGGAGGTGCTCCCCCAGCCTGTGATCAGGGTCATGAGGAACGTGCCCCGATCGTTAATTACAACTCTTGTTGACGAGGTCGACAACCAAAATTCCTTGGAGAATGCGAGGCTGATCGCCATTGAGACTAGTCGCGCAGCTTTTGCTGCCGAGAAGGTTTGTATCCAGATTTATGAAAACCGCAAAGCCAGCGAGGAGAGGAGCGTGAAGCTCGTCCACATGGCAAGGGCTAAAGCTGGCCTTGAAAAGCAGCTGGTCGCTTCTGAGGAGAAAGTGGCCGACCTCGAGACAAAACTTGCCGATTCTAAGGCCCAGCTTGAGGTAGTTCGGAAGAAAGATCAGGAGGATATTCAAGTGATCGAAGATCTCCGTGCTCGTCTCACAACTGCCGAGAACGAGCTAAAAATGAAATCCGCCAAGGTAAACATTCTTCAAAATAAATTTACAACTGCTGAGGATGACTTGGCCATTTTTCGGCGAGAGCTGGTCGCCGTGTCGGCAGAGCGAGATGAAAGTAATGACATCGCTGAAGGCGCAACCCTTTTATCAGTGGTGCTCACTGCCCACGAGCTTGTTCATAAGCTCAAAGAAGTTCAACCAGATGTGGACGTTACACTGCTCGGCGACTTCATAGACGACCTCATCATGGGTGAAAATCCTAAAGCTGAATCAAGACTCCCCCTGCTCCCTTTGATGAAAATGGGACTCCAGTTCCCTCGTCTCTTGGGTGTTCTGGTGTATTTTGATGACCCGCCACAAGACTCCCCAACTCAGCAGGGCGAGCAGAGTGCTCCTGCCGAAGAGGAGGCCGAGGAAGAGGTTGTAGGCGGACAGGAAACTGTTGCAGGCGAGCAGGATGCTGCCGAAGTTTAGTTTAGTTTATTTTCATTTTGCTTTTTTAGGACTTTTCGGCCACTCGGGCCTTTTTGTAACTTCAGCCTTTTAAGGCCTTTTTAATGAATGTAACCTTTTGCTTACGACGTGTTCGTTTTTCTTTGAGTGGTCGTCCTTGTCACTGCTTTTCAATTTATGTTATGATTATTTTTTGCAAGCATATTTTAATAAGTACTTTTTTGAAAGAGTGATCGTCCTTGTTATCTTGCGAGCATCTTTAAGAAAGAGTGCTCGTCTTTCCTTTGCGAGCATCTTTAAGAAAGAGTGCTCGTCTTTTCTTTGCGAGCATCTTTAAGAAAGAGTGCTCGTCTTTTAGAGTTAACCATTCGTCGGTTGAACTCTTATTTCTTAGGTAGTGATCGTCGTCGCCACTACCCTGCGAGCATCTTTAAAGAAGAGTGCTCGTCTTTCCTTTGCGAGCATCTTTAAGAAAGAGTGCTCGTCTTTCAGAGTTAACCATTCGTCGGTTGAACTCTTTTGTTTCATAGCTGGCTACGCAGAGCCTTATCTAAAATTTCTAAAACTTATCTAACACTTGATGAAATTTGATCTTTGACATGTATTGAAAATGACGACTAGATACAAACTATACAAATATAAAGAAATTAAAAACTTACTGATAAAACATCTTCAGCTTGACCGCATTCCATGGGTACTTGCTCGGCTTGCCCTCGAGATCTTCTAGCTTGTATGATCCGTTCAGGAGTGTGCGCGTTAATCGGTACGGACCCTCCCAAGTCGGGCCAAGTATGCCAATGGACTGCTCCATCGCCCGTCGAAGTATGAGCTGGCCGATGGTGAATTGGCGAGCACGTACTTTGGTGTTGTAGTAGCGTTCTGACCTTTGTTTGTAGACCACATTCTTCTCGTCCGTTGTTAGTCTTCGCTCTTCTAGGAATTCTAAGTCGGAGAGTTGTGCATCGTTATTCAACTGTTCGTCATAGTTTGCCACTCGGAAGGTGGCGACCTGCCCCTGTGCTGGTATGACAGCTTCGGTTCCGAACGCGAGCGCGAACGGGGTCTCGCCTGTAGAATTTCTCGTGGTCGTCCGATATGCCCATAGAACCATGTGTAGCTCGTCTGCCCATTTGCCCTTCAATCCATCTAGCTTAGCTTTCAAGGTGTGCTTGATGATTTTGTTGATTGCTTCTACTTGACCATTTGATTGTGGATGATAGGGTGTTGAATTTTTTTTCTTGATGTTCCACTTTGAGCAGAATTCCAGCATGTCTTGACTCGTGAATTGACGTCCGTTGTCGGTCACTATCGCTCGTGGTTGGCCGAACCTGCAAATTATATTTTTCCAAATGAAGCTTGTCATTTGGCCCGTTGTGATGGTCTTCAATGCCTTTGCTTCTGTCCATTTGGTGAAGTAATCGACTGCTACGACTACGAAAGTTACTCCCCCTGCAGCTGGTGGGAAAGGTCCGATGATGTCGATCCCCCACTTTGCGAAAGGCCAAGAACTATACACCGAGGTGAGCTCGTCTGGTGGTGAGTGAATGGCGGGAGCAAAGCCTTGACATCTCTAGCACGTCTGCGCGTAGTGGAATGCATCCTTCTTCAGTGTTGGCCAAAAGTAGCATTGTCTTATGATCTTTAAAGCGAGCGCTTGCCCCCTGTATGATTTCCACACACTCCGTCGTGGATTTCATGCATGACGATCTTTGCTTCGTCTTCTCCGAGGTATTTCAATAAAGGCATTGTAAAACCCCGTTTGTACAGCTGGTCGCCAATAATAGTGTACCTTGCGGACCTGAGCTGCAACCTGGTCGCCTTCACCTTGTCGTCCGGGAGCTCGCCGGTCTTGATGTACTTGGTGATCGGCGTCCTCCAGTCCTCGTCGCTGGTCGCTTCAACCTGCAAAATTTGACCTCTGTTCACCGATGGGGAAGAAATTTTAGTGATGGTCGCTTCTGAAAATATTGCCTCCCCCTCTGAAGTGGCCAGCCGAGCTAACGCATCTGCTTACGTATTCTCCTCCCTAGGGATTTGCTCGATGTGGATTTGTTCAAATTGCTCGAGTAATCCTTTCACTAGGTCCTGATACTTTATCATTTGATCACCGCGAGCCTCGTACTCGCTCGTAATTTAGCATACCACTAGTTGAGAGTCAGAAAACAATTTCAGTTTTCTAGCGCCCACGGCCATAACCATCTTGATTCCTGCGACCAGTGCTTCGTATTCTGCTTCGTTGTTGGTCGCCTGATACTCGAACTCAATCGCTGAAGCAAACGTCTATCCGGTTGGGCTGGTGAGGACGATTCCTGCCCCTGCTTTGGTGCTCGTCGAAGAGCCATCGACGAACAGTGTCCAAGTAAGCTCGATTTTCTTGTCCAGTTTATCCGGGAAAGTGAGTTCCACAATGAATTCTGCCAGCATTTGTCCCTTGATTGCCGTTCTGGGCGCGTAGGTGAGCCCAAATTGCCCGATTTCCACCGACCATTTCAACAGCCTTCCAGTGGTATCCGGACGATGTACTGCTCGCCGAAGAGGAAACGTCGTGAGGACGACCACCTCGTGGTCGAAAAGGTATTGCCTTAGTTTTTTGACGCTCATGACCAAGGCGTACGCCAATTTTTCCATCGGAGTGTATCTCAACTCCGCATCTCTCAGTGTTTGACTTACATAGTAGATTGGAAGATGTGTGCTCCCCTCTGCTCGGACGAGCACTGAACTGATCGCACAGTCAGTGGCCGCCAAGTAGAGATACAAAATTTCTCCGGGGACTGGCTTAGATAGGACCTTCGGATCTGATAAATATTCCTTCAACTTTTCGAAAGCTTTTTCACACTCGTCGGTCCATTCGAACCTCCCTTTTTTCAAAGCATCGAAAAAAGGTTTGCAACGATCGCCTGTTCGCGCAATGAATCTGTTCAGCGATGCAAGGCATCCTGTCAACCTCTGCACTTCTTTTACGTTCCTTGGGCTTTGTATATCGATGACTGCTTGAATTTTACTCGAATTCGCCTCGATGCCCCGCTGGCTAACCAAGTGCCCCAGAAATTTCCCGGAGCTAACTCCAAAACTGCATTTTTTTGGGTTTAACTTCATGTTGTACTCCTTCAGAATATCGAATGTCATGGCAAGGTGGTGTAGGTGATCTTCTTTTTGTAAGCTTTTGACAACGATGTCGTCGATGTAGACCTCCACCATCTCGCCGATGTGTTTCTCAAACATCTTATTCACCAGTCTTTGGTATGTTGCCCCCGCATTTTTCAAACCGAAAGGCATTCTTTTCCAACTGTACATGTCCGTTGCTGTCATGAAAGCAGTGTGTCGCTGGTCGTCGGGATGCATAGCAATCTGATGGTATCCCGCGAAAGTGTCCATGAAAGTTAACATCTCGTGCCCCGCTGTATTGTCTACCAAATGATCGATGTGGGGCATTGGAAAGTGATCTTTGGGACAGGCATCGTTTAGATCTGTGAAGTCTATACACAATCTCCACGACCCGGTCGTCTTTTTGACGAGCACTAGATTTGCCAACCACTCAGGATTAGTTTCAGTTTTCTCGATTAATTTATTGTCGATCAATTTCTAGACTTCTACTGCCATAGCCGCATACTTATCTGGCCCAAATTTTCTTCGTTTTTGGGTGATGGGTCTTCTTGTTGGATCAATGTTCAACCTGTGGCAGGCATGGCTTGTTTTGACACCTCATGCGACCATGCGAAAGCTCCGATGTTTTCTTTCAAAAATGCGATCATATCGGACCGCAAATGTACTGGTAAATTCGAACCTATGAATACCTCGAGTTCTGGACGAGCCTCGTTTAGGTGAATAGTTTCAAGGTCTTCCGCTGAAGTTGCCCGCTCTTTAGGCTCCTTCCAACGAGGATCTTCGATTCCGAATTCTGGCTCAAAGCCTAACCTAGGCTCCAGATCTGGAATGTTTTCTAGAACCTGGTCGTCGGGGATCTGCTCGCCCGAATCTATCTGCTCGTCAATCTCCATTTGGGTGTGGTCGTCCACTTCCATGGAGGCGTGCTCGTTCACCTCCACAAGGTGGTCGTCGAAACGTCGACTGGACTCCCCAACTTCGATTTTTTGATATTTTCTGGGAAGACCTTCCAGGTAGTTCATTTGTTCTTTTTGTTTTTGACACTCGATATACAGGCCAATCATAGTACTTTCCTTAGAGTGACACTTAGCAAAACGAATGAGACACTCCCTCGCCTGCGTCTGATCGCCCTTGACGGTTATAACTCCCATCGGGGTTGGAAATTTTACACAATAGTAATAAGTAGACACGGCCGCCTTGAACTCGTCTAAGAAAGGGCGGCCGTGGAAGACATTGTACGACGACGGCATGTCGATGATCATGAAGTCGAGCTGCCGGGTACAGTGCATTGCTGGCTCTTTTGTAGACGCCAGTTCTAAAGATAGTCTGATTTTACCAATTGGATGGGATCGAGTGTCTCCAAACCCTACGATAATATCATCGCAAGGTTCGACATATGCAGCATATCCACCGAGGGCATCAAGAGTATGTTTAAAAAGGATGTTGGTGTATGCCCCGGTGTCGACCATCATGCGATGGACGTACGTTCCCATGATTTTTCCAATGATGACCAGCGCATCATTGTTTGGCTGCACCACGCCGTTCAAATCGTCGTCTATGAAAACGAGTTGGTGGGATGGAGGCTGCTCGGCAGAAGGAGCGACGCACACTTGATGCACGTTGTTGAGTGCTCGCATATCACTTTGTTGTCGGCGAACAGACAGAGCCTTCCTGGACTGAGTTCCCCCCATGGGGCCTTCCAAAACCATACAACCTCCGCCCACGTTATCGATGTCGCCTGTTGGATTGCTCGGCATGGGGGGCCAGTTTCTGGCGATTGAGCTGCTGGCGAAGGTCGTCGCTGTCGTCGCGACGCTTCTTGCCCCTGTTGTCGCCATTTCCACTTCCGGACTTGATGAATTGGGCGAGCTTGCCCTCATTGTACAGTTTAAAGAGATTTCTCACCAAGTCTCGGCACCCATTGGTGTGGTGGCCGACTGAGTTGTGGTAGTTGCAGAATTTACTATCATCGAGATTAGCATCACTTGTATGCATTGGCTTAGCTTGGGGTAGCAGATTCTTTCCCCTGATTGCATCGTAGATACCCCTGGGGTCAACAGAGAGGGCTTCCCTGAATTGAAGAATCTCAGGAGACTCCTCGAAAGGCCTGAAGTTTGATGGGCGAGCACTGCCGCCCTGAGTGGTCGCCTTCTTAGGCTGGGAAGACTCCCCAGTGTTAGAACTTTTCTTGGGCCATACCCTTTTGGCCGCGTCAGGCTGCTCGTTAGCCTTGGCGGCATCCATTATTTCCTCCATCTGGATAAAATTTCCCGCCCGACTGCGGAAATCCGCATAGGAAACGGGGAAAGAGGTGCACATAGATTCCCAAAGCTTGGAACCTATTCTCAGACCGGAGATAGCCGAGATCAACTTCGTCTCGTCGTTGACTGCCTCTCCATCAATCACCAACCTATCGAAACGTTCGATAAAGTCCTTGCCCGATTCGGTTGGTGTCTAGCGAATGTTTGCCAAACGTTGCTTTGAGGCTGGGCGAGCAGCAATAGACCCAAAGTGAGTCAAGAATTGTTGCCCCAGCTCTAAGAATGAGGTGATAGATCCGGCACCCAAGGTGGTGTACCAGCGATGAGCTCGATCTTCTAAGGTCAAGGAGAAGTTTCTGCATTGGGTGGCGTCCGTTGCCCCGATAGAGGCCATATAGCTTGCGTACTTCGATAGATGTACCCTAAAGTCAGACGCCCCGTCATAAGCTGCCATAGAAGGCATTTGAATCTTCCTTTGGATGGGGGCGGTGAGAATCATAACACTTAGAGGTGGAGTGGGCAGAGTGACTGGTGGAGCAGTTCCTTGCTTTGTTGCGACCACCTCTGCTCGCAGGGTTTCCATCTCTAACCTCATCAGTTTTTGTGTTTCGAGGAACTGGGCGAACTGCCCCTCCTCGGCGGTTTGTGTTTGGGGGACGACGACCTCGTCGCGTTGGCTCCCGCGAGATGCGGCCGGGTGATCACCACGATGTGATCGCCTGGGAGAACGCCTCTCTGAATGATGGCTGTGATAACTCCTTGAAGGAGCTCGCACGCCTGGCCCTACTCGGTCTAGGGCGGAGACCCTGTCTCCTTTTCTTCCACCACGATCTCTGTGGTCATCCTTAGCATGTCGTCGCCCGATATCAAAGTGCACCGGGCGAGGAGCGTTTAGGTCCTTGTCGCCCACTCGGTTAAACACGGAGTTCCGAGCGTACGAATCTCCCGTATGGCTGTTGTGGGAGCGAACAGGAGCTTTATTTCTTTCCCCGTCCTGGGGACGAACAGAGTACGAATGATAGGAGCGGTTGTCCTCATCATTGTCATTTACCCTCGCTTCGCCTTGGCTTTGCGAGCTCTGTCGAAGGCCTGATCTTTGGCCTTCTCAACTTCTTCTACCTCGATCAGCCTCCTCTTCTCTAGGAGGAAATCGGAGAATTCTTTCAGATACTGGGGATCTTTCATGATGTCCCCCAGGTTCAAGTTTCCAAAAGGATTTGGCGACGGAGCCGCCGCCGGCGGAGGGTGTTCGTTCCCTCCGGGCGGTGGGGTTCCGTCATGATGAGAGCGCTGAGACATCGTTTAAAGAGTGTTTTTCTTAAAAGATTACAAAGGTATGACTGTTCTAAGCCTTCGACGCTTAAAACGAAAGATTAAAAATTCTTACGCAGAAGAACGAGCTATTACAACTACTAGACTAGTAAAGTAATAACAGAAACTTGAAAACACAAATACAAGGAGATCAAATTCCAAAATATGTCTCGAAAATAGAAATTTTTCGAGAACACGAAGAACACTAAAAAGCGTAAATGATGCTTTAAACGGTAGATCTACCGATTAAAACTTGAAAACAAGAGTTTGCTAGCCGATCGCTCGATGATCGGTTGAAACTTTGATGATGAACACGTAAAAGGCCCCCTCCTTCTAGCGCCAAATGTTGTATGCGCTTTGATCAGGGTGATTCGGATGTGGACTGTTCTTTAGCACGATACAAACATATATGATTAAACGGGGTTTATTACGTGTTAATACGGATTATGAGGATAGTTTATGATGATCTTATGAAGATATGAAGAACAATAAGAATACAAAGGTGTAGCTTCTTGGAGAAGCTAAAAGCTTGATGCTTTGGGGAGTATATTGCTTAGATTGGGTGTTTGTAGGAAATGATCACTTAACTTTACAAATGAGCCCATTTGGGCATTATATAGTGGTTTTTAGGGGCAGCCCGCCCTTTACACGTAGCGCCCTGGTAGTAGACCTCTCTTTCTGCCCGAAAAGGTGATGGGACGACGCATTTAATGCTAAACCGTTTCTGGTGGTAGTCCTCGGCGAGATGCCGATGAGCTGATCTATGGTGGTCGCCGGGGAAGGTGGTTGCCCAATTCGCCGAGGAATGTGGTCGCCACGCTCCATGCTGTCCCCCAAGGCTTCAACACTTGTCTTCTCTTGGCTTACATAAACATGTGCTCGCCAACACACTTTGGCGAGCAGCTAAGTAAAACATGTGCTCGCCGACACATTTGGGCGAACACTTAAATATATTAAATACATTATTTCTATTACATTTTCTTCATCTTGTTGAAAAGTCGTCGCGCGACTTTGTTGACTGGTCCTCGCCACGTAAGCTGGCGACTAGGATTGACTTGTCAAAGATTGACTTCTTTAACTAGGTATAACAGTGATGTCAACCAACATTAGCTTTCAAAATTATTTTTATTTTAGTTTATTGTATTTACAAACATTAATTTAGTACAGGCCCACTGCATATCTTTGAGTGCGTACTAAACAAAGTTTAATTAAGTACATTACACTACAAAAAAAATTGATTTTTAGTGACAGGTGTCCCCTCACTAGTTAATTTATTGTTATAAAGACTTTTAACTAGGGAAGTTATATACAGTGAGAGAAGAGGATCATTGTTACTAAAAATTTAATTTGCTTCCCTTTTTTTTGTTTTACTTGTATTAGTTTTCTTCTTGTTCATTAATCTCAATATCTCGAATGCGAAATCTCGGACTAGAATAAAACTCGAATGCAGCCATGTGAATATTTTTTGTCAAAAAGGATATAGTAGGTAGATCTATTAATAACAATGAAGGGGAGTGGTGTAAATTAATACTCATCCCCTATTTCTAGTACTCCCTCCGTCCGCCTATAAGCTTCTCATTTTACCATTTTGGTTCGTCCGCCTATAAGCTTTCCATACCTTTTTTGGTAAGTACTTTTTCTTACACTTCACCTTATATCTTACTTTTTCTCTCTATTTCTCTCCTCTCTCAATCACATCACTTGTACTATATCTATTATTTAATCATTTTTCTTAATCTTTGTGCCAAAAAGTAACGTAACACTTATAGGCGGACGGAGGGAGTATATAAGTAAATGATGGTCATTGGGAGGTGTGGATTTGTGCTATTGCCTAACAAGTTCAGATGGGTTTTGATATGGAAACATACGATGAGCTTTATTATGGATCTAACTATATCTCCCTAAATTACTTGTACACTTTAAAAAATCATCATCTAGTTTTATATTATTACTTTTTGACACAAAGATTAAGAAAAAATATTAATAATAGATATAATACAAGTGATATAATTGATATGTTTATACTTAAAATAATTGTAGGTTTAGTAAACTAATATTCTCAAGACTTGGGTAAAATTATCAAACAATGGTAAAATAAAAAAAATGTGCATATACATATCATGCACAAAATGTGCACATTAGGATCGTGCACAAAATGTGCACGCACAGATCATACCAAAGTTGTCAAACACAAGAAGAAAATGTACTGATCATTAACAACTTCTTCCAATTTATTGTGATTATAAGCTCCCCTCCTCCTAAGATTTACCAACCTAGACTCAGTTTTTTCTCTACCTTTAGATCAAAATGCATATCTATTAAAAATTTGTAAGTTTTTAGTAAAGAAAATATTTGGGGTAAAATCTCGGCACCCCACCTACAAGTTATCCATGGCCCCTTGCTTTGATCGATTTCATTTCAGTAAATTGGTTTTTTCATTTGCTTTCTGCTTATTTAAATAAAAATATATTTCCAGTCAAATTTCGGTTTAGGGTTTATAAACGCAATCGAACCAAAATGTTAATTCAATTTTATACGTTTTCGGGTTATCAATACTGGCAAGCTAATCAATTCGGTTTTGGTGATTCGATTTGGTAATACTAGGAAGAAGAGATCGAGTTGAGACAATGAGAGTTTGGAAAATCTTGAGTTTAGTTACAAAAAATTCCCATAGGGCAAATCAAAACGACCCCGGTCCAGTACTTTTTTTTAATTTATTTTATACACAAATGATATGGAGCCCATATAATGGGCTCCTTATGAGTCAAATAATTATCCAAGTCATCATATTAACTTATTTAATTACTCTAAAATATGTAAAATATATAATTACATGTATATCTCAACCTCTTTCCATAAAATTAGGAAATATAATATTCTAAGATTTTTTTAAAACTATTTTTAACGAGTTTTATTAATAGTACATAATTATTAAATATTACATGTTTAATTTATTTATTGTACTCTACTTAAAAAAAATCATTAATTTATTTATATACTTTTTTAATAATAAAAAATTAAAATTATAAAAAATAATGACTACATTAATTTACCCTAAACCTCTAAATCCTAAATCATTAATTTTAGGGTTTAGGGTTTTAGGGGTTTAATGTTTAGGGGTTTAGAGTTAAGTAAATTAATGTAGTCATTATTTTTTATAACTTTAATTTTAATTTTTTGATATTAAAAAAATAAAATATATAAATGAATGATTTTTTTAAGTAAAGTACAATAAATAAATTGAGAATTTTAAGGGTCTTCTAATTGATGCAAATCAGAAAAGCCACAATAAATCTTCATAAGTTTACCACCGTTTTTCCCCTAAAAAAATGGATCGAGGCGGAGCCACCAGTCTTTCGATGGAGAATCGTGTGATTTCTCAGACAGCACGGACTCTACTACGTCGTCTTCGTCGACGGCTTCAACGATGTTGAAGTGGTGGAACTTTGTTCGAAAATTGGCGGGAAAGTTGCAAGGGGCCGAATCGAATGGTGGGGGAATGCTCTGTGGGTTGATGGTGCCGAAGAAGATTCCTTCTTGTCCGTCGGATCAAAATCTTGATTCCTGGCCGAACTCTTTTGAAGAGAATGCTTGATCGACGGTTTCAGATTAGTAGAAATTGGTGCCTCTACACGGTACACAATCTTTATTAGTTTCTTGGTAATGCTTTGATAAAAAATTTCATACCACTAAAAACGGTTGAAATAAGTACATATATAGTCTGAAATTATATTTCTGATCATTCTTTAATTCGGTTTCACTTTTATTTTGTTACGTACGGTGCAGATGAGAATGTCAAGAAACGTGTTCTTCTAATTTTTTTAAATCGTAATTTTCATTATTTCAATTCCCTAAACCGATGCCGTTTTACAATGGGTTATTTGTATAAATACCTAGCGTATTTGATATTCAATTTTAAGCAAAAATTAAATCAAATTTTCTCTCTCTTTGCTCTCTCTTGTAACCGAATTATGCGCGCACTGCGCGTGTATGTTTCAGTGGTATCAGAGCCATTTTTACCTGCTACTGCTGCAACCTGCAATTAATGTTGTACGATAGTATAGTATATTGAATCATGTAGAGTTAAAATTCAATTTCATAACACAACTTTTTAGTCATATTTTGACGGAATTTTAAAAGCGAAATTTGGGGGAAAGTACTTAAAAAATAATTTCAAATTATTATCAAACTTAACCCAAAAATTGTTGGTAGACCCAGCTATGGAAATTAACAACTCCCATTAATTAATCAAAATTAACATCAAATCTAAATAACAAAAACTACCTGTTGCAGCTAGCTAGCACTTAAGAATGTAATGGGGAACTAACCCTTTGCTTCTATCCCAACTCCATATGCGTGATTTCAATTCTTACTTAAGAGAAATTTTGCCCGTTTGAAAAAACATATAAGAGAAAAGAGATATATATACATGATGACCAGAAGAAGCAGAAGAAGAGGAATGCATATGCATGTAAGCCAGTTCCATCTCGTTGAAGAGGGTTGCCTCCTCCTCTTCAGACTCAGACTCAGACTCGAATCTAAATTTCAATGGTAGCTCATCACCATCCCCTCTAGTTCTTCTCCTATCCATTAAAGTAATTAAGTGAAGAAATGAGAGAAAAGGTGAGAGGAAAGCTGGCACTGTGCTGAGAGCTTTATTTTTCATGTATGTGTATAAGAGGGAGAATATAGGCACAACTTGCAGTGTTTAGATGGAAAATGAAAATGACATGAAATTGAATTCTCATCAGCTACTACATAAGATGAGAATACAGTTAAACCTCTTTAAATTAATAACCTTGGGACCATGAAAATTTATTAATTTAAAGAGGTATTAATTTATCGATAAATTAATATTTATTAATTAAAAGAGGTATTAATTTATCGATGTGATGGGAGAAGACTATGGGTTAATTCCTTATTAGGAAAGATGATGTGTATTTAAATGTTTGACGATTCAGCAGTATTAAAGATGCAATAAAATTAATGCTGATATAAGATCCCGTGTAACATTTAAATATACATCATCTTTCCTAATAAGGAATTAACCCATAGTCTTCTCCCATTGCACCAGACTGACCAAAGCGGCAATAATGCTTATACAGTAAAACCTCTATAAATTAATACTCTACAAATTAATAAACTCTCTAAAATAATAAAATCTTCCGGTCTCATTAAAAAATCATCAAATTCGATAAGATAATAAGATAATATTTTTTTGAAAAATCTATTTATAAATATTAAGTCCCATTAAAACTCTAAATTAATAATTCATAAATATTATGATAATTTGCTAAAATATGAATCTATTGTTACTTGATTATTCTTAAAATTTAAATTTAATTGGATTTCATCCCTAATTTAATGATAAATTAATACCTCTTTTAATTAATAAATATTAATTTATCGATAAAATAATACCTCTTTAAATTAATAAAGTTTCATGGTCCCAAGGTTATTAATTTAAAGAGGTTTAACTGTATTCTCATCTTATGTAGTAGCTGATGAGAATTCAATTTCATGTCATTTTCATTTTCCATCTAAACACTGCAAGCTGTGCCTATATTCTCCCTCTTATACACATACAGGAAAAATAAAGCTCTCAACACAGTGCCAGCTTTCCTCTCACCTTTTCTCTCATTTCTTCACTTAATTACTTTAATGTATAGGAGAAGAACTAGAGGGGATGGTGATGAGCTACCGTTGAAATTTAGATTCGAGTCTGAGTCTGAGTCTAAAGAGGAGGAGGCAACCCTCTTCAACGAGATGGAACTGGCTTACATGCATATGCATTCCTCTACTTCCGCTTCTTCTGGTCATCATGTATATATATCTCTTTTTTCTTGGGAAAATATCACAAACAGTCCTGTAACTTTTGTCGAATCCGCGTTTGGTCCTTTATCTTTTTAAATTTCGTCTGTAGTCCTTTTATTATCGCAACAGGTCCTTTTTGGCAAAAAATTAAAAAAATGACCTGAATTCACATGTGCCGGTCACGTGAGTGTCAAATTCCGGCGAATTTGCTTGCGTGTCATTCCACATCACTAATTATTGAGAAAAAAAAATTACAAATGGTCTTGTAACTTTTATTTAATCCACATTTGGTCCTTTATCTTTTTAAATTCTCACCTGTAGTCCTTTTATCTTTATTTTCAAAAAAAAAAAAAAAAAAAGGCTTAAACCACATATTAATTAGACACCACATATAATTCTAAATTATACTCCCTCCGTTTTTTTATATAAGATGTTTTAGAGAAATTTATTAGAATTAAGAAAGGGTATGTTTTGACAAATATACCCTTAGATAATAAAGAAGGTTTTTAATTACATTAATTTCATTCCATAATACACATTAAATTTCAATTCTTTCCAAAGTTAAGGGAGGGCATAATTGGTATAAACATTGTAAAAAATCTAAAACATCTTATATTTATGCACAAGAAAAAAAGTCTAAAACATCTTATAAAAAAAACGGAGGGAGTATTAATTTTTAATTAAAAAAATGGTTGTCCCCACATTTTTTTAATGAACTACTACTAATTCCTTTTTAAAAATTTGTACTCATAGAAAAGTAAATATTATGTGTGAATTGAAGGAGTAATTATTTTACTCCAAAGTACCCACCCTCCTTAGCAATAGTATTAGAAATTGTCAAACTCATCATATCAATTTACTTATACTTATAGGGAATACAAAATAATTAATTTTCATATTTCACTTTTCTAAGGTAATTGATTAATTAACTAATTATTTCCACAGATATGGGTGTGACTCATGGAACAAATTATACACTTAGGGGGCCATGGCTACCCCATCCCACCCTCTTATATATATATATATATTTATATATTAAAATTAAAATACAATATTTTAATATTTTTAGTATTTTTTAAATTAAATATAATGTTAGATTAATTTAATAAATTTTTATTGATAAAAAGATGATCCTAGTGTATTGATAAATGTATTTTAGAAACTTAATTATTAATACTCCCTTCATCTATGTATAGTGTATGAAAATTAAAATAGATATACAGAGGAGATAAAATAAGTGTGGTTATATATATATATATATATATATAAAAGAAGAATTATGCACACTTTATTGCATAAATATTATAATTATATATATATATATATATATATATATATATATTAGTGTTTTGAATTATTAAAAAAATTTGCCCTCTCAATGCTCATGTGTGCCTTTTTTTTTTTTTGTTGAAAATAAAGATAAAAGGACTACAGGTGAGAATTTTAAAAGATAAAGGACCAAATGTGGATTAAATAAAAGTTACAAGACTATTTGTGATTTTTTTCTCAATAGTAAGTGATGTGGAATGACACGCAAGCAAATTCGCCGGAATTTGACACTCACGTGACCGGCACATGTGAATTCAGGTCATTTTTTTAATTTTTTGCTGAAAAGGACCTGTTGCGATAATAAAAGGACTACAGGCGATAATTTACAAAGATAAAGGACCAAACGCGGATTCGACAAAAGTTACAGGACTGTTTGTGATATTTTCCCCTTTTTTCTTATATGTTTTTTCAAACGGGCAAAATTTCTCTTAAGTAAGAATTGAAATCACGCATATGGAGTTGGGGTAGAAGCAAAGGGTTAGTTCCCCATTACATTCTTATGTGCTAGCTACCTGCAGGAGGTAGTTTTTGTTATTTAGATTTGATGTCAATTTTGATTAATTAATGGGAGTTGTTAATTTCCATGGCTGGGTCTACCAACAATTTTTGGGTTAAGTTTGATAATAATTTGAAATTATTATTTAAGCACTTTCCCCCAAATTTTGCTTTTGAAATTCCGGCAAAATATGACTAAAAAGTTGTGTTATGAAATTGAATTTTAACTCTCCATGATTCAATATACTATACTATCGTACAACATAATTAGCTCCCATTATTACAAGTGCAATTATAAGAAGGAAGCCCAACCACAATGTCCGGTGAGTCTACCCAACTAACACTACAAGAAAACAAACAAATTCCAACAAAAAAATTCCAACGGATTTTTACATTTTTTCCGTTGGAATCATTGATTCCAACGGAAATTCCAACGAAAATTCGACCATTGGAAAAGTTAGCGTTGGAATTGCAAAATTCCAATGAAAATTCCAACAGAAAAAAATTCCAACGGTACATTCCAACGGATTATGACAGTTGGAATTTTGGATTGTTGAAATATTTTCCAATGAAAATTTCATTGCAAATTCCAACGATAATTTTCCGTTGGAATTTTTTCCAACAGATTTTGACTGTTGGATTTTCAACTGTTGAAAAATTATCCATCGCAGATTCCAACAGAACTGTTTTGGTTGGAATATAAATTCCAACATACATTTATCGTTGGAATATAAAGTTGCTGGAATTTTTTCCAACGCAAATTTCATTGTTAATTCCATCCATAATTTTTTGTTGGAATTTTCCAACTCATTTTGGCCATTGGAATTTTAACAGTTGGAAAATTATTTATCTCAAATTCCAACATTAATTCCAACGACATTATTCTGTTGAAATTTTATTTCCAACAGACACGTAATATATGAATTTTAGTAATATAAAATTGTTCGATATGAATTTTGATACCAATTTCAATGATATTTTTGCATTGAAATTTGTCTAAAACCTTTTTTTTATTTCAATAATAAAAAGTTCGGTCAAAATCATTCGAAATAACAAAACATACTAACAAAATTCTCATATATAATCCTGGTAAGCAAATATATAACAATCCTAAAATCAAGTACATATCATAAATATATAACATTATAACATAAGCAAAACGTTCTATGAATCAAAATCATAAATATCAAAGTGTTAATCATCATCTTAATTCTCATCAACAATAAAAAGAAACTAAGTACATAACATAAATATTACTCCTAAATCCTAGAATTAACCATCATCCTCATTAAATTAGAGTTTGTCTCCCATTTGGTTCGAAGCGGCTCAAACACTACAATACAACCGTTTCTTTTTTTATTTCTTCCCGCGAACATCAAACAAGCTTGAACGCTAGAGGACCTGGCGTTTTAAGTTTCCATATTCGCTTAATTTCATCTTCCTGCTCAAGATCCCATCTACAATAATTCAACAAAAAACCAATAACATTTTAGATTTATATATAATCCTGAATTATCAAAAAAATAATAATGTTCAAGTAGAATGCAACTAAATTGTTTTAGCAATTATATATTCATAAGCTTATGACTATCACCTGAAAAAGTGTAACCACGTGTCGTATTCAATATTGATAGATTTGGTGATATCTTTAGTAATTTGTGGAGGTAGGAACCTGTTAAATAATATTAAAAGAAATAACATAAATAAAATAAATAATTTAAATGCATTAAAAAAACAATATTAGAATGTATGTATTTAGAAAGTCATACTCATTTTTATTTGGTCGTATCAACAACTTACTAATTGTTGATCCACAACCCTATTGATGCACTTGAAGATGCTGCTTAAGAACTGTAAATGAAATGGGTGTGATGCACTGTTTGTAGGGGCCTTTTGAGATACCCATTCTAAATTATATTTATATTTCTTATACAAACTAATTTTTCAAAAGTAACTACGACCAGCTCATCAATCTTTTTTTTCAAGCAGTATTTTAATTTCGATTCACATAAAAAGTGGAGAGATACCTCCCTTAAGTTGTCAAGCGTGAATCTACTGAATTTAAGCGAAATTCAACTTTCCACGCATTTCTCTCGAGCATTTATCTTTTTCCAATGCAAGGTTATGGGCATTTTCTTCAGAAAAAAACATGCAAACCATTAGGTATCAAATCATTTGCATTTCAATCTTGATAACTGAAAATAAGAACGAGACGGAGTTTTTCCAAATCAATTTTGTGGGGATTTTCTTCCTAATCAAAATTTGAAATTCCAACTTCAAATTTTTTAAAAACCTAATTCGCCCGCCACGAACCTTTTTTTGGCTCCCAAAATTTTTCTTAGTGGAGTTTAACTTTTTTTTTTTTTGGTGTAATAATTTTCAATGAACTAGTAAAAGAAAAAAAAAATGTTTTTCATGTTGTTTAGAAATTTTGATCTTTGCTTTTGTAGTCATAAGACATAATTTATGGAGTATCATCGAAGAAAATAATTACGTGTTAAAAATCAATATTATGTATATAAAGTGTCATTATTTAAAAATTAAATACAATATTTTTTAATGTAGTTATTGTTCGTATGATAACAGTGATATTAAATAAGAGGTCCAAAAAATTTACGGGCTCTTCACGGGTCAATTAGGTGAATTAGGTCTTTCTAAAAAATTACACAAAATTAACCGAAAAAAATGCACGTAAATTATGTGTTTCCGTATGAAAAACTATGTGTTACAACTATGTGTTACTATAGTTATAGTAAAACATATATTTATTTATACAGTAACATGTGCTTGTTAAAAACAGTCTAAAAAAATATGAAAAATAAAAAATCATGGAGATGCATAAGGAAGAAGGAAGCGGGTAAGAAGGATGGAAGAAGAAAGTAATATGAGGTTCATATGTGTAATTTTGTATATAAGTGTTTATCCATTTGAAATTAGTTTAAATTAGGGATTAAATATTTTAATTGTGTGATAAAATTAATATATATATATATATATATATATTGAAAAATAGTGATTAAAGTGTTTAGATGTCAAATTATATTTATAATCCTATCAACTAATATAACCTAAACTTAAGCAAATTGGGCCAATGAGATATAATGGTCAATTTAGATCACCTCACCTCAAAACTAAAAAGTATATTAAAATGTCTTGAGTTATGACATTAGCTGTATAAACAAATAATCGAATCTACGAGGTTTCCTAGCAACACTACAGGAAATCACACTTTATATGACGATTTTTTTCGTGAAGACACAAAATTCGTCACAAATTGTTACTTTAAGGCGACGAATTATATTTTTCGTCATTTAATAATTAAAATTCATGACAAAGTTTTATTTTGTGACAAATAATAATTTTATTGGTGACAATTTTATTTTGTCACCAATAATAACTTTTTTTGTCACTAATTTGAAGAATTCATGACAGCAATAAGAAATTTGTCGCTAAAAACTTTGTTTACGAAATTTATAATAATTGGTGACGATATTCTATGTCATGAAAAATAATATTTTTATAACGATATTATGTTTTGTCATTAATTATTTAAAATAACTAGTGACGTAATTATTTTGTCACGATATTATTTGGTGATGATATTCATTGCATTTAGTGACGAACATATTCCAACATCTAATGTAAGACATATTTGAAAAAAAAAAAAAGTGAAAACTGATTTGGGGAAGAGAGTAATTTTTAAAATTAGATAATGTATATCAAATCTGAGAATAAAATTAAAATTTAAGATACTCCAACATCTGAGTTAGTGCTAGGAACTCAGTGCTGTCAATATCTTTACGAAAAGCGGTGAGCCTTGGAAGACCATTTAGAATAAGTTGTTCCAGTTTTGGGAAAGTGATGACACGGCTAGTTTTATCATTTTCTTCTTCATTCCACAACAGTAGTTGTTCCAACAGAGCAAGACTATATTGTAAGGATTTTATGAGTTTCTATCCGGACTCTCTTCAATTAGCTTTCGCTTCTATCACCTGTTTCGCAAATGAGGGCAAACAGAGAGCTGCAGAATGGAACTGGAAATAGAACCAAAATAACACAAAGTGTCAAACGAGAAAATTCCCTAAAGAATACCAAGAACATGCGTGAGGACAAACAAACAAAGTTACCTTCGAGTTGTAGACCTTTAATGGTCCCTTCGTTTTGACATGACTTTCATCAACATCTATTGGGTTGATCGGATTCTTGAAGTCAACTGAGGGGCCCTCAATTGAACAAAGCATGAAGCCAATGACGCCACTGAAAGGGCATCAACGGTTAATGTAATAAGCAAGACAGTTGTTATAATTAGAGGAACTACTATATGACATATGGGGAGAACAAAATACCCTGGGTATGTTGGGACAGCAGTCCATGCATAATTGACATAACCTTTGAAGATCTGGCGGCAGTTAGCAACGATATCTTCAATAATGTGCATGTGAAGTCATATGCTTTCTGCCCGAGTACATATAACCCTTCCTGGATGGAGAGCCTTGTCTACCAACTGAAAGAAGGGCTTTTCAAACAACTCTTGAGCACGATCTGAGTCATATGCACAATACAATTTCAACATTAATTGAATGCAACTTTTCTAGAGCTGTCAAGGGCAGTGCATTTACCTATAGGACGTGAAGAATCCACTATGACCGCATCTTAAGTTCCTTCTGGTACAACAACCTTGAGAAATGCAACTCCTGTCAAAATAAAAGAAATAAATAATTCAAGTCAATATAGGGAGAGAGCACGGAAAATACAGTAGTATTCGTTTGGTACAGGATATTGTAGAGCAGAAATGAATACCATCTTCAATATGCAATGTCACTCGTGGATCATCATATCCAACAACTACATTTGGGAAAAATTGCTTAGCAACCTGCAAGGAGGTACTAAACTTGTTATTTTACACTAGACAAAGAACTAGATCTCATGGCAAATAAAAAAAGAGTGCTTCAAATACCAAATACTATGGGTGTGTTTCCATTTTCACAAGGCAATATATTTCTATTAGAAGTATGTCCTTTGAAAGACACAGCATTAAGGAACCAAATATGGTCTCAAACATACTAAATAGACCTTCTAGCAGCTACTGTTTTCCCAATCAAACCAACCTTAATAAGCTTACATTAGTGCATCCAAAACTCAATCAGTTTTCTGAAGTTGTCAACGTTATTCTATATTGAATATGTCAACTGTCAAGACTCCAAATAACAAGCCAAGTTTACTCTTTAGTGAGTAGCTATTGGAAAAAATAAGTGATTTCACCCTAGTTTGTCAAATTTGCAAACACCACCTATTAGAAGATGCTTGTCCAAGCATTTTATAACTGACGTGGAAATAAGAAGATACGATAAAAGAAAAAAAAAGCATTAGAATAACTCACATCAACAACCATCTTGTCAATCTCACAAATGTCTATCTTCTCAACAGAGGCATGACGAGATACTTCACGCAAGACACCACCATCCCCACCTCCAATTACCAGAACCTATAAGAAACTTCTATTTAAACCTTATATAGAGGATAATAAACTAGACATAAAATTATGTTTTGCCTGATACTGAACAAGTCTTTTCATAACTGAGACAAAAGACTGTTTTCTATAAATTTTAGTTCTTTGTTTCCTCACATTTTCCTTGATGGCAAATACCTATATTTCAGTTAATAAACTATTTTCTTAAGCTATGTGAGTTCAAATACCTTTTTCGGGTTTGGGATTGAGCAAAGCGGGAGGTGAGTTATCATTTCTTGATAACCACATTCTTCCCTTTCAGTGAGTTGAATTACACCATCCAAGACAAGAACCTTCCCATAAGTAGATGAGTGCAGCAGAATAGTTAACAAGGAAATAACATTCAGTGACACAAAAGAAAGCAGTCACCAAATACTAAAAGAAAATGAACACTAACAAAGTAGAAAATTAATATACCTGAAAAACAATGACATTCTGGTAATCAGATTTTCCCTTAAACAATATTTTTTCTTCTCCTTCACGGTTTCCAAAGTGCTATAGTTAGAACCATGTTACTTTCATAGATGAGTTATATCATAAAAAGAAATGAAGATCCACTTCTAGGATATAGAATCAAGAAAAACAACAGAACAATGCAAACATATAAGATTGCACCTGAGAGGACTCCCATATTAGGGCTGGTAGAGCTTGTTGATTTCTCAGGTTCCCTCCAGGCTTGATTACTCAAAGGTCGTATGTCCTACAACATTGAGAATGCACATAATTGACATTAAGCATTTGTGAGTATTGAAAATTTGATTTGATAAGAGAAAGTATAAAGAATAACTTACAAAATCTGGTATGACATGTTTGATGTCCAAAGTGATAGCAGTACAATATTTGCAAACGAGACCTATCTCTTCATCAAGAAGAGAAACATGATCCCCTCGGGCGCAACGAGCTGCTTGAGTTTGGGGGTCATCATTTTCCTTCTGCTAAAGAAAGACATCATTTTTTTAGGAATTGAATAAGGGATGAACATCATTTTCCTTCTAAAGAAAGACATCATTTTGGGCAAAGAATGCTTCAAACAAAATCCCAACAATTATGAATCTTTGAAAGAGGGGAGCTTTTAATCAGAATTTTCTCACAAAGTGTAAGCTATGCGGAGTGGAGGATGAAGATATGAAGCACTTATTTTTTCATTGCTCGAAAGCAACGGAGGCGTGGCCTAAAATTTATGCATGCATGGTTTGATTTGAGTTATACATCCAGGGATTCAGGTTTGCTACAGTATCTTACGAATCTCGGGAATACAGCAGAAACAGAGTGGAAGGCAAATTGGAGCATCACACGGTCTTGTTAGTTTGGCAAGGAAGAAACAAATTGGAGCATAGAGTTCGATACAGACACGGTAGTGGACAATATCAAAGGAAACTCATTCAGATGGCTTAAGTCAATGGGCAAAATATCACACAAATGGAGTGGATTAGGGAACTGATGAGTCGGGATTATTGCATATTTTTGTGCTTTGATTAGATATTATTTGAGATTTTATTGAGTTCTCCACTTATTATTATATGTCCTTCAGTTATCTCGATATTTTATTTTCTTATATAATTCAGGTAAAATTGAAGCATTTTGATGAGAATGAAATTCAAGGCACTAAAAGAGTTGGACTAATTGTAATGGAGTGCTGGACCGTGAACTAAAAGAAAGAAGTCCAATGAAAAAAAAAGAGGAGATGGGCTGAATTTTGGGCTGTTAATGCATAGAGCAAGAAATATCAAGTTGGGCCATTATGATGGGCCAGAATTATTTTAAAAGGTTAATATCCCTTTCTTGGAGGGACATACAGGCTACATGAGTCCAGCCGCCATTTTTTGGCCGTGAATGCGAAGAAAGGTCAGCCGCCGAATTCTGGCAAGCAGCAGGCGGAAATTGAAGCAAACAACAGGCAGCGATGAGTTTGATTTTATTTAAGATTCTCTTAATTATGTTTAATACTTAGATTGTTACTCTAGGCCGAGGATGTGAAACCTGGATTTAATTATGCCTCTTTGATTATGTGATTCACGTTTATTTCAATTCATATTTTGATTTCGTTATTATTTGTTTTTATGCGAAGCATGTTTTGATTAATAGATTTATTAGGATTGGCCATCCGAGTTTATTTGTTATCAATTCTAGTTAATTCACGATATATAATCCGTAATTGTTATATTATTGTGGATATCGTAGCAACTAAGGTAGAACACCTTAGGGGATAATAACGTCTAGGTTGCATGAAACGAGCGTCTCGTATTCATGGTCTAGTTTATTCTATTGTTTTAGATCTTTAATGCGTTTCTCGAGTTGAACCTTAAATACATGTTTTGGGGTTATTCGTAGGAATAGATTAATTGGGGGTCGTACTTTCTAATTAATTAAACATATGAAACAATTCGAACTAGTTTGGTCGTACCACTGGTTTAGGGATAAGATTTGAGATTAGATTGAGATTATCGGGTTCACTAATTAAATTGGTTAAATTATTCAAGGGGAAGCAATCCGAGGGCTAGATCGTTCTTTATATTTGATTCTTGTTTATTTTTATCGGTTACTTTTAGTTTTCTAGTAGTTAGTCAACACCAATCCAACTCCCCCCTTTTTACTGCTTTCATAACACAATTTATTCAATTGAGTTTCACCTTTCCCTGTGGGATCGACTCTTACTTACTCTACTGCATAGTGTGTATTTAAGGTATTTATTTTTGGGTGCCGACGACAGCACACCAGGAACCAACTCCGTGCTTTTGTTAGATTCCTGATCTTATTTTTTTTATTTTTTTTTATCACCAAGAAGAAATTTTATTACAACCACAAAATAGGGTACAAGGGCCGCAATACATAATTAAATGTATGAACATAGAATCATCATCAATGTAGGACCTGTATTCCACTTGCAACATTTGATTCAAATAATACTCCTTAATACATCCTCACCACCAGCTTTACATTAGAATCATGAGTTGTGATTAATTAATATAAATCATGGATTATGTTATGAAAATATAAATACCAGAAACATATTATATACTCAGATAAAAGAAATTAAGAATACTAATAAAGTTAACAATATTGTGCAAAAGGTTATTTATAATATCTGTTGAGGATGAAGAAGAGGAGGAGGAGTGTAAGGAACTGATTTTGCAGGAGTTGGGGGATACAGGACAAGAGCCTATTGTATCTTTACATGCCTTAGTTGGACATAACAACCCAGATATTGTTAGAATCAAAGGCAAGGTGGGGCAACATGTAATTATGGTGTTACTTAACTCTGGAAGTACACATAGTTTCATAGATCCTCACACAGCAAAGAGATTGGGGTATGAGATTGAGGAGGCTAGCTCACTTATTGTCACAGTGGTTGATGGCAGTAAGGTGGAGTGCAATACTAAGTGTGCTCAAGTAGAGTGGGTAATGGGTGAATGCAAGTTTATTGCACCTATTAGGGTACTCACTTTGGGAGGTTGTGATATGGTGATGGGAGTAGACCTACTAAGTCAATTGGGGCCAGTTACTTTTGATTTTAAGAAACATAAGGTACAATTTGAAAGAGATGGGAGAGTGATCAGCCTGCAAGGGATCAGTAATGAATTGCAAATGTTTATGATCACTGGGAAGCAACTTAACAAACTTATCAAGAAGAAGTCACAAGGAGATTTGTACTTCATGTGTTATGTTAAGGAGGTGGACAAGTGCCTAACATCACCAGATTTGAAGATACTCTTAGAAGAGCATCAAGATATCTTTCAAATCCCTACCACATTACCACCACAAAGATCACATGATCATCAAATCAAAATTAAGGAAGGGGAGGGGCCATTCAAGCAACATACCTACATATATCCATTTCTACAAAGGCAAGAGATAGAGAAATTGGTGCAGGAGATGCTGGAAAGTGTAATTATCAAGCCTAGCCAAAGCCCTTATTCTTCACCTGTGCTACTAGTGAAGAAGATGGATGGAAGTTGGAGATTCTGTGTTGATTACAGAAAATTGAATGCAATCACAGTCAAAGATAGTTACCCTATCCCTTTGATTGATGATTTATTGGATGAGTTGGGGCAAGCTAAGTGTTTCTCTAAGATTGATTTGAGGGCAGGCTACCACCAAATCAGAGTACATCCTAGTGATATTCAAAAAACTGCATTTGTCACTATGACTGGTTCGTATGAATTTGTAGTAATGCCCTTTGGGCTTACTAATGCCCCTGCCACATTTCAGGCTGTGATGAACTCAGTGTTCAATCCTTTTTTGAGGAAGTTTGTGCTAGTGTTTTTTGATGACATACTAGTGTACATCTTGGATATGGAGCAACATGAGATGCACTTGAGGCAAGTTTTTCAACTAATGAGGCAGCATCAGTTGATGGCCAAGGCATCTAAGTGTGTTTTTGGTCAAAAGGAGGTGGAGTATCTTGGTCATATCATCACTGACCAAGGGGTGATGGTTGACCCAAACAAAGTGAAGATGATGCAAGATTGGCCTAAACCAACAACTGTAAAATCCTTGATAGGTTTCTTAGGCCTCACAGGATATTACAGAAAGTTCATTATGCATTATAGGCAGATGGCCAAGGCACTCACTCAAATGACTAAGAATGGTAGATTTGAGTGGAGTAGTGAAGTTGAAGAAGCTTTCTTGAAACTCAAGAAGGCAATGATGGAGGCACCTATCTTACAACTACCTGACTTTTTAAAGAGTTTGTTGTAGAAACTGATGCAAATTATGGGGGGCTTGGAGCAGTTTTGGTGCAAGGGAGCAGGCTCATTGCTTTTATTAGCAAGCCTTTAGGTGTGAAGAACTTGGGCCTATCAATCTATGAGAAAGAGTTTATAGCCATTATTTTAGTTGTAGAAAAGTGGAGGAGTTATTTGATCCATGCTCATTTTACCATCAGAACAGATCATCAGAGTTTAAAGTACTTGTTGGAGCAGAAAATTTCTACTCCCCTACAACATAAGTACTTAACTAAATTGTTGGGGTTTGATTATAAGATAGAGTACGAAAGTGGAAAGGAGAATATTTCTACTAAAGGGGGTCAATGTCAAGCATTGACTATGATCAAACCAGCCTGGATTGAGGAAATCCAAGAAAGCTATGAAGGAGATGTTTTGGTACAACAAGTCATTACTAAAGCTTTAACATATCCTTATAATGTTTCTTATTTTACTTATAAGGCTGGGTTAGTAAGGTATAAGGGGATCTTGTATGTGGGAAGTGGACATGATTTCAAGTTAAAATCATTCAATTTATGCATGCATCTAGTGAGGGTGGGCATTCTGGGGTGCAAGTGACTTATCATAGAATGAAATATACTTTTTTGGTGGCCTAGTCTTAGGCTGGATGTACAACAATGGGTGGCTCAATGTCAGATTTGTCAATTGTGTAAGAATGAAACACTTAAACAACCTGGTTTGCTTCAGCCAATACCAGTACCATAACAAGCTTAGAGGGATATCACTATGGATTTCATTGAAAAACAACCTAGGTCTGAGGGGAAAGATACAGTTTGGGTGGTAGTGGACAGGTTCACTAAGTACGGCCATTTCATTACTTTATCCCATCCATTTCCAACATCTCAACTAGCCTCTGTGTTCATGGATAATATCTACAAGCTTCATGGACTACCTGCCACAATCATTTCTGATAGGGACAAGTTGTTCACTAGCCATTTTTGGCAGCAGCTGTTCAAATTGCTGGGAGTTCAGCAACTTTTGAGTACAACTTATCACCCTCAAACTGATGGACAGACAGAGAGGGTGAACCAGTGTTTAGAAACGTATTTAAGGTGCATGTGTGGAGCTACACCTAAACACTGGGCTCAATGGCTGCCATTAGCTGAACATTGGTATAACACCAATTTTCACACTACTCTAAACATTACCCCATTTGAAGCACTATATGGGCACAGGCCTATTCCCCTTACACTAGGTCCCTATTTATAGAGTCGAGTTCAAGGAGTAGAGGATTATATTTAAGAAAAACAGATCATCATTCAGAAACTCAAAGAACTACTACAAAAATCTAGAGAACGCATGCGTCAATTCGCCAACAAAACTCGCAGTGAATGGATATTTCAAGTGGGAGAATGGGTTTACCTGAAACTAAAACCCTATCGCCAGAAGTCAGTTCACGGGAAGCACATCTGGAAGCTCAGTCCAAAATATGCAGGGCCTTTCTAGATCCTGGAGAAAATTGGAGATGTCGCGTACACCCTGTTGCTGCCGCCGACTGCAAAGACCCACCCAACATTTCAAGTATCATTACTCAAAAAGAACATTGGAAAGAAGGAGAGTTTGATTCGTGGTGTACCTGAGTTTGATGAAGAAGGTAAGACCTTGTTGCGGGCAGTGGCAATACTAGCTCGGAGGTTGGTCAAGAGAGGAACATCGCCGACGACGGAGGAACTTGTCCGTTGGGCCCACTTACCAGACGAGGAAGCCACCTGGGAAGACTATCTGGAGATGCAGACAAAGTACCGGTACTTGTTCACTTGAGGACAAGTGAAGTGTGGAGGGGGGAAGTGTTACGGTGCAGATGAGAATGTCAAGAAACGCGTTCTTCTTCTTCTTTTTTTAAATCGTAATTTTCATTATTTCAATTCCCTAAAACGATGTCGTTTTACAATGGGTTATTTGTATAAATACCCAGCGTATTTGATATTCAATTTTAAGCAGAAATTAAATCAATTCTTCTCTTTCTTTTCTCTCTCTTGTAACCGAATTGTGCGCGCACTGTGCGTGTATGTTTCATAATTTTTTCTGCAATTTCTCAATAAATAATGACTCTTAGTATTGTTTTGTGTTTTCTTTACTTTACTATTTTCATTGCATTTGAATGTTCCTTTGGCCCAATTTGTATATGTTATGATGAATATATTCAGACGACTATTTCTTCTTGATATTTTATTTCTTCCAAGATGCAGAGAATTTCGTGATCCATAATTGGCTTCTTAAAATTACACGCACAAATTTGTTTTTGCATTCTTCGTATTTGTGTGGGTTTATTGAATTTGGGATTATTTGTCTGAATTTCCGTGGTTTCTCGAATTTGGAATTGAAGTTTGATATCAATTAGTTTGAAGTTAAGGAACAGTCTGTTTCGTATGTTTGAGACAATTTATTATATCACTGGGTTATTTAGAGTCAAATTGATCAATTTAATGTTGTTTGCAGGTCATTATTATCTCAATTCATATTAATGCTGATATAGGCATGTAATCAACTTTTTATTATTGTTGTTGAATTAACAGATTTTGCTTCCCACTTTTGTTGCTTATAGTCTTAAGAACGAGAGTTGATACACAATTATACCCTCCACAACTGTAAGTATCATGCTCCTCTTGTTTTCTGATATTGAATGAAAGGTATGACTCAGTTATTCGTTAAAATGAGTTTTTGGTAGTGCATTTTGTCATGTAATCTTATCTTTATTACTTCAAATTGAAAGTTGAACTAATAGAGGTTGAATGAAAATTTTATCCCTTGTGGTGGCACTCTGAATTTGACTGTAATGTCAAGATATACAGGCTACTGTCTGTGTAGATATATCAGAAAGGTCATGCTTGTGGAAGTGGGTAAAAGGGACACATCGACACCATTCAATATGATTTTGGAATTGGCTTAAACACCTATTGCTCAACAGCAGAATAGAGGTGAAGCAGCAGGGACATGGGAGCAGAACGAAAGACTCGCACGTCGTGCACTTGGTGACATAAGAAATATGGTGGCTATTCGTGGCATCGACGACAAACCCCTTCATCAGGTTTCTGACCTGTAATGAGGTATTAACTAAACGAGATTTTCTAAGTTTTACTTTTAATGTGTCTAAAAAGATTGAATCTCTCAACTTTCTTGAAAGTGTTTGATATGTTTTTGTTTTGTGTGATTTCATGAGTTTTTGTGCTAAGCTACTGGCTAATGTAGAGTGAGAAAAAAATGTTTGGTAATATATTGAGCGTATCAAAATCAGTTATGATACTGAAGAAGTTGTGGAGAAGGGGAAGTTGAAGGAAAAAGTTGGAGAAAAGTCAAGAAAGAAAGCCCCAATTCTTACATCAACACTAAAAAGGTTGGTATAGTTATTAATTACTTCTTTAAGTCTCAATTTGGTGGATATTACTCCCATATACGTCAGACATTGAGAATATGGTGTATTCTTTAGCATACATCAGACTTAAATGTTCTTTTTCGTAATTAAGTGCCACAAATTTATTTTAATTGGGAATGTTTGAAAAGTTTTGGGATGCAAGCTGAGTTTGATGAAATACTTAATTTCAGATCTTTGAGTCAATCGTTAATGTGGTTTAATTTATGATTAATACTTCAATCATGTTTAGTTTAGAGAATATTTTTTCAATACAAATATTATAAAATATTTTATTATCAATAATTATGTTTAATTTTTTTCTCCCTCCACACACACACACATATATAGATTAATTAACATTATAATGTATTAACAATCAACATTATAATTGAAATTTAACAATCAAAATCATTTTAATACGTTCAAGAAAATTAAAACTTCAACATTAATTAAACATAATTAAAATCATCATCGTCTTTTCCACCTAAAAAAAAATTAAAAAGCATAAATGTATCAATTCCATTAGCAAAGAGCATTACCAAGAGCCCACTAACCCTTAGTAAATTTTAAATGACGTGGCCTAAAATTGAGGGTCCATCCCTCAGCAATTTTTAAATTTTGAATCACTTGCCAAATCCATTAGTAAATGCTGAGGGATTTGATTTCTCTAGGCATTTAACAAAGATTTGTCGACGGGAGTGTATATGGTCGACACTGGTTGGTCGAAAAAAATTCATTTATTATCGATCATATACACTCTCGTCGACAAATTGTTGTCAACGAGGGTGTATTTGATTGATATTAAACTGTCGAAAATATAAAAAAAAGTTTCTATAGATTTTTCTGCAGAAAACCCTAAAAAAAAAACGCGGCGACCGACATCTTTACCAGGCGGCAGCGACATTGAGATGGGGGGCGTGGCCGACCAACAAACGTTGCAGCCGTGAGAACAGAAATTCTATTGTGAGATGCGGGGGCCGTGGCCGACCTCCATAGCGACCGTGAGAACAAAAATTAAAAAAAAAAAATATATCCTACCTGTGAGCATCAACGGCGGTGGCAGGAAGGCGACTTCTAGGCAGAGGCTGCTGAGCTGTGACTGGGTGGCGGACTGAGAGGTTGGAGGGGGTCGCGCAAAAAATGGGGGAGAAGGACGTGCCGCCACTCAGCGGCTTGCAGTTGGTGGGTTGGTGGGGGGTGGGAAATGAGAGAATGAAGATGAAGGGGAAAATTAGGTTTTGGTGGGGGTGTGGGTAGTAATAGGAATTTTATGGAGAAAATTACATATATGACAATTAAGGGGAGTGCATCTATTTTAGACCGATTTTAAGGGGTGCATCAATTGGGGGTGTGCATCTATCCGAAATGGAGGTGTAAATAGTCAAACCCTTTTAATATTGATAGGTATTTAACCGGACCTATCATCAAGGCACATCAAAGGAATGTCAGCCCATTAGCCCATGATGCTAGTAGGCGTAGGTTATATACCCCTCCAACTTTGTTAAATGCTTCCTCCATTTATTTATTAATTTAATTAATTCAAGTAAATATTCAAACTGTCGTTTTAGTAAATTTAGTCTAATAAATAAACTCCCTAATTTAAACTCTAACCTTAATTGCATTGCAGCAGTAGTCACCTCTGACAGCCGCCGCCGTGGTCACACACCACCCAAATATTGATAAAATTACATACAAAATTTATAAATTAAAAAAAATTAACATTTGTAGTTTCAACAAGGATTAATTGAAAATTGTGTGCTCCTTCAACAAGAAATGATCGAAATTTGTAGTTTTGGTTGAAACTAGTTTGCTGAAAATTAAAAAATAACTAAAAAAAAGGTAAAAAAAATAAAGAAAGCAAAAACTTACCTGAAAGCGGAGACCAGCATGAGGTCGGCCCGCGTGGGGCTGGAAGAGGTGTGGCGATCGTGTGGTCGGGAGAGGTTTTTACCAGAAAAAGAAGAAGAGAGATGGGGTGGTTGCGGTAGGGTAAAGTGGGGTGGCCGCAATGACGGTACACCCACTTTCTCCCTCATCTCCCACCCTCTCCTCGACCGCAATGACGGGAACTAGCATAATACATGGGGTACAACTGTACTTCGGTCCAAATTAATTTTTTATTTATTTATATATTCTTAGGTAAAAAAAATAAAAATATACTCCAATATATAAAATGTGGTCCAATTTTTTTTTGCATCCCCATTCTATTCCCAACCCAAATTTAAAAGGTCCAACAACTACTTTTTTCTTCCAACAAAATGAAATGACCAGAAAAATATCTAGACCCATCATTTTAAAAAAGTTGAAAAACAGCTTCAATTCTTCTTCACCCTCAGAACACGCTCACTCTGTTTCTTTCTCTTCAATCTTCTCTATGGCAGGTCACTCTTGTTTTAATTTGTTTAATACTATTATTAAATACTTTCTCCATCCCATTATTAATTGATCATTTACTGTTTGCACAAATTTTAATGTAAAAATTGTTTATTAGTGCTAAAGATTATAAAATTACTTTTTATGAGAGATCATAATATGAGTAACTCGAGAGAGATTTTTGAAGGAGTATGTGTTAATTAATGTTCAGATAATAATGAGATAATTTTTTTACAAATGTTTAAATAATAATAAGACGAAAGAATATTTTACTTAATATCTTTTGTAACCCCAAATTTAAAATTCTGATCCACCACTACCTCCACGCCATTCGAAGAACACCGCCACTACTTGAAGAAGAAGGCCGATACCATCGTTGTTTGAAAAGGAACAAGGTGGACGCCATTTGAAGAAGACAGTCGCCGCCGCCTCTGGTTCAAGAAGAAGACCGTCGGATCTGTAAGAGTCGCCCGTCTCCACCGGAAACGAGGATAGAAGAGAAGGAGCGACTTCTTACAGATCTGTGCAACGAAGGTAAGTTTTTTCAAAATAATTCGTCGGACATTTTGCTTTTCTGCCAAAAAATTGCCGATATTTTGCATTTGTTTCGAAATTTGGTATTTTTCTTGAATTTTATTTTCGAGATTCACCCCTGTTTTTCGATTAGTGTTTTCGAAAAATGTTACCTTTTTCAGTACTTGATGATCGAGTAAAAAAATTCAGAAGAAAGAAGAAAAAGAGGTTGAAAATTAAGGGAGTGGAGGAGTCTGGCTTCGGTTGTTTAATTGGAACATATACCCACACAAATCTATTTAGTTTGATTTTTTAGAAACACATATAATCCTCCGTAAATGCAAGGTTACTTTTTTTTAAAGCACAAAATATTATTATTATTTTTTTATTTTGTTTTTGGCATGATAGGTTGTGTTTATTGTTTCACACGGAATATAACAAATCAAAACGTTAATTTTTCAGTTGCACAACTTAATTCGAAAGATAGAAACAGTACACGATGAACGATGTGCTTATTAATTTATTAGATGCAAGAATGTAGGTAGCCGATGGGCTAGCTACACATTTTATTTAGCTTAATTCTCACATGGAGCCGCACTCCATGGGAAAGTGCATGCCACACTTGTTGAACATCGACTTCATCATCTCCATCGATTGCATTTGTTGCATACCCATCATCATCTTCCTCATCATATCGCAATGGCAATCGCGCCTCACTTTCCTCATCTCTTCACAACACTCTTGTTGGTGCTCTTCCATGTTGGCCACCGCGCTCCTTAGGAATGTCTCCGCATTAATCCCGTTGTGCATCCATTGCATGCATTGTCTCATCTGCATCCGTTGCACCTCCATCTGGCACGACTGCTCATCGTTGATGATGGTGGTCACCACCGTAGTGTAGGCGCTGGCTCCGGCGATGAGAGCGATGAAAAGGGCGATGAAAGCTGTAAGTCTTGCCATTTTAAGTTTGTTGGTGTGTTTTGAGAAATATATGTAAGTGTGGTATTTATAGGGGGTTAGGGTTTTGCATTCAGCTTACACGTATTCAAAAGAATGCATGCATATGATGACACATTAATTTGTTTTATTTGCACCTGCCTAGCTCTTTGAAAGTTACATATGCATGCAACTAATTAATTAGTTAAAATGTTTTTTGTTACATATATACTTGATGCATTCTGTTTACGAAATTGGTGTCTCATCTTATATTTGGCGGTATGAAATTTAATATTTCGCGAGTATTGGGGTCATGTGTTATATTAAAAAATAATCAATATTGTGAAAGCGACACATTTTAAATATTCATTAGGGTGAAATATCAAATTAAGAGTCTTACTTGTATCTACCTAAAAGAGTTTATTGACAAAAATTTTACATTTAGTAATAGATATTACCATTAATTCTCAATATCATGTCACTAAATATATTTATCTAGAGAAGCTATATATAAATAATTTAAAATTTATTGGACAATTGAAATTATATATAAATAATTTAAAATTCAACTGTTTATACATTCAATTGTTTATAAGAATTTGCCCAAAATTAAATATTCTATTTGTTCCGTTATTAATTGAACATTTATGTACTGTTTGTACGAATTTTAATGTAGAAATTGTTTATTGGTGTTAAAGGTAATACAATTAATATTTTTTTATGAGTGATAGAATGATAAGTAATTCAACTTCATTTGGGAGATAATCTTTTGTCAGTGTGTAAAAAGTAATGTTATACTAGTATGATGTAAATAAGAGATGTTTGAGAGATTTTTTTTTGAGTAAGAAGTTATTTTTTTCATATAAGAATATTTCATTAATAATGAGATAGATATTTTTGATAAATATTCAAATACTAATAGGGAAGAGAGATTAAAAAAAGTAGAACAGATGAATCTTGTAGATGTTGTTAACTCTTAAATGCTTTAACATTATCAACAACATCTTAATTTGACCTTCCGTGATTTATTCTAAGTCCTTTCTGAAATGTTACATTAAATGTTTGACTAAATGCTCTCACATTCAGGTACGATTAATTCTAGAAGCTTCTACAAGAGTCTGGAACCTGAAAGATTCAAGAATGTTGAAAAACATGCTAGAAGAGTTTGGAGCATCTTAGAACGACCTGGAAGATGGAAGAAGGATTTAGAGAGATCATGGAAGTGGAGATCCTAAAAAATAGGATCTCATATGGAAGGATCTAGAATTCGGCTATTTCTCTATAAATACCGCTGGAGACTTTCATTCCAAAGCATGCACTATTCGAGTAACACCTTTTTGAGAGTTCAACCCTATTAGGAGTTATGGTCAGTAGTTGTATCATTTAACGTACGCCGAGGGATACCACAGTTTCTAGTGTACTTAGTTCTAGTCTTGTATCGATTGAGAGTGAATCATAGATCAAATTAGTTCTTTAGACAGTGATCAAACACTTAAGTCTCTTTACGGATTCAGACACCTACCTTGATTGTAGTTTCGGTTTGTGGAATGTTGAAGCAATTGTTGAGACATTTCACACGACATTTTTAGTAAACTTACAAAGTAAGTTGTTTTCGCCGTAAGGCATAGCATAGGTTTTGTTTTTAATAAAATTTATGTTAAAATTATTCAATTGTGTTATTATTGTTTTAGTGTTTTAGTCTTCCGCTGTGTTTACTTCTTTATATTTTGTTAGAGTTAATGCTACACTATTTGTCTCAACATTCAGTGTAACATTGTTCTATTTTTCACTTAAAAACTAGATACCCCACACACACTTTCAAATTTATATGTGGTAGCAGTTATTGTTCATTTTTCCTCTTTTTAAAAAAAAAATATTTTCGACAAGAAATTGTCGAAAATAAACATTATGGTTGACATATTGTGGTCGACTATAATGTTTATTTTAGACAATTTCTTGTCGAAAATTCTGATTTTTTTTTTAATTTTCTTTCGAAACGATGTTGTTAGACATGTGCAACGGTTAGAAACTGTCGGTTACGCTTTGGAGAAATCGCTAACCGTAACCGAACCGCCAAACCGCGGTTACGGTTTGTGAACCGGTGGTTCGGTTAGAAATCGTCGGTTTGTCGGTTTGTTTTTTTTTTTTTCTCCGTTTTTGCTCATTTTCACTCTGTTTTCACTCTTTTTTTATTCGTTTTAACTCCTATTTTAAAAAATACATTACTAGAAAATTCAGGACACATGAATTAGCTAGCATTTCAGCCCAATTTCATAAGAAGATGGCTTACAACTTTTCAGCCCATTATTACAACTTAATCAATGGATGAAAGTGAAGCACTGTATCCCTCAATAACGAAGAATTTTTATTTTTTCTTGTTAAAATTTTAGTAAGATTATTTTTTGCAATTAACCTGTGTGTACTAGTTACATAAATCCAATTTTTTAAATGAATTGGAAAATACCTCTGTGCCATGGGGTATGGACTGAATTTTCAGATAAGCCCCCTCTTCGTTTATGAATTCACCCCAAATATTTTAAACAAAATTACATGTAAAAAAAATATATTACTATTTGATTAATTAAATTAAATTACAAGTCACTATAATTATAATTGTATACCCACACCTGAGTCACAATTGAGTCATATATTGTACTATTTTTAAATTTTTGAAAAAAATTATCGGTAAAAATTATGAATATCGAAAAAAATTACTACTACAAAAAAAAATCTTAAAAATTAAATTTTTTTCAGAATTTTATTTTTTGAAAAAAGACCAAAATTTCGGGGAAAAAAACTTTCCAAAAAAAAAAAAAGCAATTAAATTAGTTTTTTTTTTCAATTTTTTTTTAGAGAATGTTGATAAAAGTATGAAATATTGATAAAATGTATTGATCTGATTGTGAGGGGCTCCTCAGTACAACAGTTTCAATTAGACATTATGTAATTTTTTTACTATATGTTTGTTATGAGTAAATACACATTGATGTTACGTTTAATATTTTATGATAATTTATTTAATATTATTGACTTTATTTTATCAAATCAAGCTCTTCATATGATTGCATGCATGAGTGAACAACTTTAAGTTTATCATATGTTTATTCAATTACTAATATAGTATTAGTTTAAATATATTATAGTATTAGTTCGTATATTGTATAGTATTACTTCATACACTGTATAATTTTACTTTGTCTAGTTTGGTAGTTCACATACAATCGTGTTTTGTTTTATATACAATATATATAGTATTAGTTCATATACGATATATTATTAATTCATATATAGTATAGTATTAATTTATAAACAAATAAATTATTTTATCTTTTTAAACTAATACTATCATAATACATATCAACAAATATAAAACTGCAAATATCAAATTAAAGTTGTAATAATAATAATAAAACTGCAAATAAAAAAAAATTGTGAATAAATATTAGATCCAAAATATAAAATAAAATAAAAATGCAAATAAAAATTAGTGGGAATCGTCAAATATGGCCGGATAACCCACTGCATATTTAATTTTGGCCTTATCCCTCTTTGACCAAATTTAATTGCAATAAAAAAAATTAAAAAGTAAAAAACTAAAAGACCCTTTCTTCCTTTCTATAGCACAGATTGAAAAAACACTTTCTTCTCCCCAAAGCTTCTGCTCTGCGCGCAAACACTTCTTCATCTTCTTCTTCTTCGCTTCTTCATCTTCTTTCACAGATCGAAAAAGCCCCTATTTGTTAAAAAAAAAAATCCCCTCTTTCTTCTTCCCAAAGCTTCTGCGCGCAAACACTTCTCTATCTTCTTCTTCTTCTTCGCTTCTCAAAATTTTCGTTCAGGTTGTTTAGGGTTGTGTAGGGTTGTTTATGATTGTTTACTGGGCTTGTTTGAAGTTGTTTGAGGTTGTTTAAGGTTGTTTAGGGTTTTTGTTTGAGGTTGTTTAGGGTTGTTTGAGGTTGTTTAGAGTTGTTTAGGGTTGTTTACTGGGTTTGTTTGAGGTTGTTTAGGGTTGTTTACGGTTGTTTAGGGTTGTTTACTGGGCTTGTTTGGGGTTGTTTAGGGTTGTTTAAGGTTGTTTAGGGTTGTTTACTGGGCTTGTTTAAGGTTGTTTAGGGTTGTTCGAGGTTGTTTAGGGTTGTTTATTGGGCTTGTTTGAGGTTGTTTAGGGTTGTTTACTAGGCTTGTTTGGGGTTGTTTAGGGTTGTTTAAGGTTGTTTAGGGTTGTTTATGAGCTTGTTTGGGGTTGTTTATGGTTGTTTAGGTTGTTTAATAGAGTTGTTTAGGGTTGGTTGTTTATTGTGCTTGTTTTTTTTTGTTTTTTTTTAATTAATTAAATAAAAGAAGGCCATTTTTGTATATTTTGTATAAGTAAGGCCATTTTTGATAAGTAGTAGTTTGACTAGGCTATTTCTGAAATTCCCCCTAAAAATTAAATTAAAAAATTAAAGTTGTAAAAATAATAATAAGACTGAAAATAAAAAATAAAATAAAACTGTGAATAAAAATATAATAATAAAACTGCAAAAAAAGATTGCATGAAGATTCGACCACAACATCTCAATAGCATTGCTAACTTTTTGTAGTAGGCTAACAATTCTTTCATAATATAGGTTGTTAGGTAATATCTTAATATTCATATTTTAATATGGATCCAGTTATATACATATAACTGATACACAAGAGTCACACTCGTCATTTTTTATGACGGATTGGACTATTGTTAAAGCCCTTGTTAACCTAATATAACAAGGACATGCCCTCGTTAAAGAGTTTTACTATTTACACCTCCATTTCGGAGAGATGCACTCTCCCTATCACTTTATTAATTTAATAATAGTGTAAAAATTTCAAAATATCATTTGAGTAATAATATTACACTACTAAATGCACCCCCACTTCAATCCCTAAACCTAATTTCTGCGGTCGCCGCCGCCATTTCCGATGGCCACCAAACAAAAAAAAATCAAAAATTTCAGAAAAAACTAGGAAATTTCTCAAAAACTTTTTTTAAAATTTTTGAGAAATCAGTGTTCACCATATACACTCTCGTCGACAACAGTTTGCCGACAAGAGTGTATATGGTCAACCTACAAATGTCGATTTTTTTTTTTTACAAAAATTTGACACTGTAATGTCGACCAAAAATACTCTCGTCGAAAATCATTTGTCGACGAGAGTGTATTTGGTCGACCTAAAAAGGTCGAAAAAAATTAAAAAAAAATCGACACTGTAATGTCGACCACATATAATTTCGTCGACAACAATTTATTAACGATATTGTATGCGGTCGACATTACAGTGTCGAAAATATAAAAATTAAAAATTATAAAAATTATGGGTTTCTGCATTATGCAGAAAACCCTAAAAGAATCGCACCCAAAAATCGGAGGCGGCGGCCGATTACATCTAGGCAACGACGGCTGATTCACATACCTGGGGTGGGGGTGGTCGGCTTGTTGGACCAGGAGGCGGCGTCGGCGAGGTCGGTAAGAAGCGGGCGGCAGCGGGATGAACATAGAAAAACGCAGAAAATCAAAGAGAGGGAAGGGGAGGCTGTCGCGGCCGAGGGAGAGGGAGAGGAGCCGTCGCGGCCGCTCGCAGCCGAGGGAGAGGGAGGCAAGGGGGCGGTAGCTGGATCGACGGCGGCAACGACTAGGGAGAAATGAGAGAATGAAGGGGGAGATGAAATGTGAGAAATTAAGGTTTAATGGTGGTGTGGTTAGTAGTAGGAATATTATAGAGAAAGAGATATTTAAGACAATTCGAGAAGGGTGCCATCTATTTTTGGTGGGATGCATTAATCTGGGGAGTGCATCTCTTCGAAATGAAGGTATAAATAGTCAACAACCTCTTTAAATTTCTCGTTATTCTGAGTTTATTCCATTTAATCATAATTTTATTAAATCATATCAATCATGTTAGTATAAGGGTTACTTGTATAAAAAATCACGTTTTTTTTTTATCAATTTCAACCTTCTTTTTCCAAAATTTACTATTAATTTCATACGCAAATTAATTAATTGTTTTAATTCAACGCATTGGACTAATTTATTAAGACGTGGTACTAAGGCGACTACAACTGCCACATCAATTTTAATTACGTACAAATATAGTTGAATAATAGATTCTCAACTTGATTTCTACGATTAATTTATTTCTTTCATAAATTTTGGAAAGAGGGGTGGTCCTCATTGATTGGATACATATGTTGGTCCTGAAAGGAGTATATAACAAGTGTATGGGGGGAATACACTTGTATGCAATTCTTTTGCTAATTTTGATCAAACCAGAGTTTCAGCAAGGTTGTCTTGGACAACTCTGCTGAAGAAGATTAACTCTTCTAAGATAATCAAACTACTAAGTACTATTGAGTACTTAGTTGAATAACTATCTAGGGGAGTTATATGTGCGGAATAGTGGTTGGCCCTTTAAGTTTAGACTCCTTTAATTTCTGAAATCACTTAGTCAATGCAACACAGTTCAGTTTAGCTTCAAGGAACTTGTCCAAATCAGTTTTGCACAGTCTTTGAATATGTATCTTTGAAAGATCAGTTTAGTGTGCAGTGTTGAATGAATGTAAGTACTTGTAAAGTAAATCAACACAAGAGTTTATAGTGGTTCAGAGACTCAAGCTCCTACATCCACTTTCCCTGATTTAACAGGATAATTCCTTCACTCTTGGAATTAACTTGTTTTATAGTGCCAAGGTGCACTTGATCAAGAACACCACTCCTTGGTGAATTGATCCCTAGGATGTCTAGAGTCCTAGTACCCTCTTCTCAACTCAGAACTGAACTGTTCTTCTCTCAACAGTCAGCTCCTACCACTTCTACTACTACAACCTTCTCACTTTCACTCTTGAAAGGTGTAAGGGTTGAAGTAAGGTTCCAACTAATGAGATATCCTTTACAATGGAGATCAATGTATAAGGATAGGATATCTCTCTAAGCTTGTGTATGAATATACAATGTGTTCAGCTTAGAAGAAGTGTTTGAAGACTAAGATAGTCTTTGAAAGCTTTGAAAGCACTCTAGCTTGTAAGAACTCTGAGCTAGGTTGAATTGTGTTGAGGTTAGTTGGATGCTTTCAAATGGTCTTCACACTTCTGTATTTATAGACAAAATGGAGGATTTGCCCGTTGGAGAGGCAGCCCCAAATTGCTATAAATGTCTTCCTTGAGTTCTTCAAACTGGAAGACAGATTCTTGATAGTGACATGTCCTCATTTGGGTAATAAACGGCTGTAACAGTTTTGTCTTCATTCTGCAGCACTTTTCCCAATGTTTGACTTCTTGTTAGGACTTGGACATGGCTTCTGAAAGTTGATCCAATGATAGGACAACATTCCTTATCATCTGGACAACTCTCCTTATCACTATCAGCAGTTTTGCTTTTCAGCATGGTTGGCTTGCTCTTCTTCAGATGACTTGGCTCTTTCCCTTTATTTCTCTTGAGTATGGTCTTAGCTCATTCCTTTGAGGACCTTTAGGGACTGGTTGTCTCAAACTCTTCAGCATAGTTGATCTCAGGCTTTCAGAGTACTTGATCTTGATCAATTTAACTGAGACAACTCCTCTGGACAACTCTCCTGATCAGTATATTTAATCTTTTTGCATCAGAGCACTTTGTGCATAGAGTTGACTTCTCTGGACAACTCTCCTGATGAAAACCTTTGAGTAGTCTTGTCCTTTTGAGCTAGGTAAGCTTGTTCTTGCATATGGCTAGCTTCTTTGGACAACTCTCCTGATCAGAGCATATGAATATTTTCTCTGGACAACTCTCCTGATAAGAGCATCTTCATTGGATTTGTCCTTTTGAGCTTCACAATCTTGTTCTTGCATAAGAGCATCTTCTCTGGACAACTCTCCTGATAAGAGCATCTTAGATTTCATAGAGTGTCCTTACTCTTAAGTGATTGTTCCAGAATTTGAGCCTTGAGGGGACTTGATCTTGATCATCTTCAAAGCATAGGTTCCCCCTCAAATTGTGCATCTAATTGTCTAAGAGCTACCTAACATTTCAGCTTCTCATCTAGCCTATAATCTATATGTTCTAACATTCTTAGAACATATTTATATTGACTTAGGCATGTCTCAGGAGTTTTTGGTATTAGATCAAAACATATCTCATTTTATTCCCAACAATTTCCCCCTTTTTGATGATGCCAAAACCTATACAACTTAAGCAAAAGTGACTTGTCTACACCTATTACATGTATCTTCAGAAGACATGACTGAGGTCAATATTCCTGAAAAATAATGTGTTAGTGTATTCACTGTTTTTGTTGCAAGTAGGTTTTAAGATAGGCATAGAGAGATTTGTGTTTCTTGATTCAAAATAAGTTCAACTATCATTCATTCAAAAATCATTACAGGCATGTTGATAGTTGAAATTAACATATCAGAGCATGAATCAATAACACTTAAATATATCAGAGCATTTCATTCTAATAATTCAAGACAAAAATAATATTTTCAGCATCAGAGCACAGAGCTTGTATCAGAGCAATCTTTAATAGATCAGAGCAACCAGATTAACACATCAGCAAACTTGACCATATTTCAGCATAGTTGATCATTCAAGTAAGGTCAGAAGACTTAGCCATTTCAAAGATCATCCTCAGGAGGTGGCAGCATTCCATACTGTGCCCACACTCTTCTTTTCAGTGCCATGGCTTCTTGGTTGGTTCCCTTAGGTCCAAGAACCATCTTGTTCAGCTTAAGGATCTCAGTGAATTCCCTCAGAATTCTTGCTTGGTCAATCCATCCTTCAAGCTTTGGAGGCATGTATATGATTGGCTTGGGAGCTGTGAGTTCAAATCTTGCAATGTCAGCAGCTGCAAGTAGTTGTTGATACAACTCTCTGTAGTATTCTAGCATGAACTCAGTGAAGGCAGAGTTTGCATCTCCTCCATTCCATCTGTCAATGACATAATAGTCATAGACAAACTCCCTTTTGGCTTCTTCCCATGTGTCATTCAGTTGAATTGGCACCCATTTATCCAAGTGTGGATATTTGGTGTCCATTGGGATTAGAAGCTGAGGCTTCATCTTGCTGTAAGTTGCTCTTCTCCTTCTTGGTTTCTGAAAGTTTGCTCTCCTTTCATCTCTTGCTCTGTTGGCTTCTTCCATCAGATCCATTTTCTCTTGGGCCCTCATCATGGCCAGTTTCTGTTGTGTTTCAGGGTCTTTGCCATACCCTTCATGAAACAGTTTTGATGGATCAAGAGCTAGGACTGTTGTCTTCTTCTTAGGTTCAGGTCCAAATCCTTCAGCAAATAACTCTTCAATGTCTTCAGAGGACTTGGTACCTTCAGCAGTTTTTCCAGATTCAGAAGATTTGTCCTCTTCAGTAGATTTGGGCTCTTCAGCAGTTTTGGCTTTCTTTGATGTAGGCTCATCTTCATCAATTCTGAATTCAGGTGGAAGATCAAGGCTGCTAGGGAAGTCAGTGAATTTCTCAATTTGTCTCTTCTTTCCTTGGGCCTTCTTGATCTTTCCTATGGTTTGGACACCTTCAGCTTCCTTGTCCAGACCAGATACTTCACCACCTGGTCTTTGCTGTTTCCTTGCCCTTTCTTCTTGAGCTGAGGCCATTGAATTTTTCAATGCCAATGCTAACTGCTCCTCTTCATCCAAATCTTCCAAGTTCAGCATTTCTGGCTCTTTTCCCTTTCCTTCAGGGACTTTGTCCTTCCCTTTCACTGGACTCCCAATTACTAAGGCACCTTTTGCCCTTGCTCTTTCCCTTTCCCCCTTTTTGGCAGCATCAAAACACTGGGGCTTTAGGTCACTCATTGTTGTGGCCATTAGGGATTGGGCTTGGTTTAGGGACTTCATCTCCTCCAACAAATATACATTCTCATCATGTATATTCTGCATCCTATCACTGCTCAAGCTAAGGAAAGCTAGAACAGGCTTCATCTTTTGTTGGACAACCTCCTCCAAGGTTGCTTTGAGAGATGCATCCAATTTGGCTCTCAGAAGTTCAGTGAGGTTGGCCACTGCACCTTCAGCAATGTTGGCCAATACATCTTGGGAAAACTTTTCAGAGGCTGCTTTGACCATAGCTAGCCTTTGCTCTTCAGCTCTTCTCTTTTGTAGTGCTGTCTTCTTTCCAAGAGCTTGCTTGACAGTGAGCCTGAGAGCTTTGACATTATCATTGTGATTGTCTCTCAGCAGATTTTGTTCTTTCTTGACCTCCTCTGAGATGGCTTCCATGGTTGATTTGGCACTTTGAACTTCAGTGGAGATGGTTTGGAGACCAGATTCCACACCACTGATTCGTGCCTCAAGAGTTGGTAGCACAACATCTTCAGAGCCAGTGAGCCTCATTTCTACAGATGCTAGAGTCCTTCCTTGCTCATTCAATGCTCCTGAGGTTTCAGCATGGGCAGATTGGACTTGATGAGCTAAGGAGTCCAACTTTTCTGATTGCATTCCAAGCAAGGCTTGAGCTGAGCCTGTATCAACTTGGATAGGTGCATCTGTGAGGAACTCCTCTGCAAAAATTTGGTCAAGAGATATACCTGCAACATCAGATAAATCAAACAAGTTAGGAAATAAGCACTCATCACCCTCAATTTCTTTTGCATAAGACTCTGATACATCAGCAGTCTTCTTCTCATTTTCAACTTGTTCTTTTCTCCCTTCATGAATAATGTTCTCACTCAAGGAATCAGGCCTCCTTTCACCAAGGGATTCCTGAAGTTCAGATTTGACTTCAAGAATAACCTGTCCTTCCTCACTTATTCCACCCTCATATGGTGGTACACTCACTATCTTAGTGATGACTACCTCTCTTTCATCCTCAACTCCCTCTGATTTTTCAACTAATCTTTCCTTTTCAACTCCTTCTCCTAAACCTGCAACATCTCCACCTTCATCAAGGTTCAAAGATGGCAGTTGTGGGGAGATCACAGTGCTTATATCAACAGCCACTGAGTCATCCTGAATGATTAAGGGCTGATCAGTGTCCAACTCTTCTGACACTGAATAGGCCTTAATCAAACTAGCCTCTAGTACAGGAACCTCAACATCTTTAGGCAGTGCCTTGGGTTCAAGAGAACCTTCATTGGCAGATGTGTCTTTGGTTGTGTTACCACCCTTGGTCAACACCTCTGAAGTTACAGAGCCTTTCCTATGATAGGTTTTAGGAGGATTGGAAAGTCTATCTGCTACAGAAGACTTGGGTTGAAGGGGTTCAGGGAGGTTGGCTTGAGGGGTTTCAGGAGGGTTGGGATTTGAAGGGTTTGAGGGATCATCAGGGGAATCATCATCATTAGAGCCACTGTCAGGGTGTTTGATTCCCTTGGCTTTTCTTTCTTTCTCCTCTTTAATCTTATTGGCTACCAGCTTTGCAAAAATCTCCTCATCAATGAGGAATCTTGTCTTTGAAACTCCAGCAAAGTGTAGCAATCTGTTTTCTTCTATTTGCCACCAGTTTGCACCTTTATCTTGGATGACTTGTGATATCTCCATCATAGATTTATCTTTTACATCAACAAGCATCCTCAAATCATGAAAGGCCTTCTGAATTCTTGGAAATTCAGCAAGTTGTGGATACAAACTGTCCACAGTAGCCTTGGCTCCTCCTCTGAGCATACTCTCAAAAGTATACTCCTCCTCATCTCCACTTGAATGGGGACTTTGGGTTATAGGGGAGTTGGCTCTGGGTTCTCCTATTGTGGCTTCAGGGAGATTAAGTTCAGGGATCTTGGCTTCAGATGGGTTGGGTACAATAGAAGGATCTTCAGTTGCTTTAGAGAGCAATGAATCTGAAGGGGCTTTACTCAGGGGGGTTGGCTCATGAAGTGCATGCTCTAAGAGCTTTGAATAGTTGAGCATGGATGAGTCAAGGGGAGACAGGAGTCTTGTCTCATCTACTGCTAAATCAGCAAGCACATCTATGCCACTTCTTTGTTCATTCCCTTCAGGAGAATATCTCTTAGTGAGATTCACAGGGGTAATGGGTTGGTTGGAAGGGGTAACATGGGTTTCAGGGGAGTTGGGCTCAAGATATAGAGTTTCAGGGAGGTTGACCTCTATGGGTTGACCTTCAGGGACTTTGGATTCTGGAGTTCCAGAACCAGATGAATTGGTCCTTGACATGGATTTGGCCCTGCTTTCAGCTCTGCTCTCCCTTAGAGCCAATTGAAGAGATCTTTCTTCTTGAAGCTCCAAGACCTTCTCAGTAGGTTTGGCCCTTCTCTTGCTGGCCCTGCTACTTCCACTTCCTTCCTTCTCAGGGACAACTTCCCTGACTCTCTTATCACCCTTCTTCTTTTGCCTGGTCTCATTGTACTTCCTCCTTAATTCTTCTGAGTGGTCAGAAGGCACACTCACTCCCTCTTCTGCCACTGCATCAACCTCAGCTGATGCTCCTGAGGCTTCTTTGGAAGACAATTGAGACATCTTTCTTGTTTTGACAGCCCTGGCCTTTGTTCTCTTTTTCATTTTAGGCTTCTCTTCCTCCTGTTCTTCAGCAGGCTTGGCCATTAACATCCTTCTTTTCTCAGTTTTCTTGCTGAGCTTTCTGAATAGGATCTTTTGGGCTGGGAGGGGCTTTGCAAAGGTCTGCATCTGGGAATAGTGGGAAAACCTCTCAATCAACAAGCTTGCCCTGGTGCAATACTTGATTTTTCCTTCAAGCACCACCTTATTGTGGGCTTTTACCTTAAATTTAGCCTTCTCCTTCATCATTTCAGACATGATGAAGGTCCTCCAATCAAACTTGATGCCCTTATCACTGGCATCAATAATGGCAGCCATGATTCTGATCCTTGGTTGGCTGACCTGCTCTAGGCTTCCAGTGTTGCTTAGGAGGCTCTTAGCAACTACCTCAAACAGATTGAGAAACTCTGGCTTGAGAGTTTTCTTGTTTTGAGTTGAGGAGAGAGGGCCTGGAACTAATAACCACTCTTGAGCTATTTCCTCTTCATGTCCAGTGCCATAGACTTCTGGATTCCTTCCCTCATAAGGCAATCCAAAGGCTCCTTCCAGATCCTCTGAGGAGAATTTCACTCTGTGGAATCTCTCCTCCTCCTCTCCTTCTGCAGTGTAAGCTAACCTGGTTGAGACTTCTCCATCTTCAGGTTTGCCTCTCCACTTTAGGAAGGCAAAGAATTCTGCCATGTAACTTTCCAAGCAAGAGCTTGGTCTTTCCTCCAAGAACTTTTGGAGACCAGCCCTTCTCAACCATCTTAGGGTTGGAGTAATCTCAGGATCTTCACTTTCAAAGGAAAGAATGGGCTCAAAGTGAAGATTGTTTTTGTTGCTAAGATAGGCAAAATCTAGGTCTAGATCCTTGTTGGAGAAATCAACAAGCATCTCAGGTCTAACCTTGGGAGCCATTTGAAGTTTGCAGAGAAAGTTTGATGAAGAATGAGAAAGTTTGAAGAACTTTTGAGTTAGGGTTTCGAATACTTGGGGAAGAAGTGTTTGTGGGTATCTTAAGACTTGTGAATATTCTAAAAAGAATGTTTGTCAATGAGTTGGTAAGGTCTTGAGATAATTCAAAGATGAACAAAAATGGAAATCCAAAATGGACGGCTAGGATTGATTTCAGGGGAGTTGTCTATTTTTGATCCAATGGTCAAAAGCCAATGTAACAGTGAAATAACTGTTTTATTCAAAACGTGGGTGGTTTTAAATGTTTGTTTAAGGCTGGGGATTTTTCGAGATAGATCATGTCCCAAAAAGTTTAATGCAAACAAGAGTTAAATCTTGGCATTTAATGCATGGAAAGTGACCTTTTGGGTGGGAGACAAATTAAATCCTAGAAAGGTGAAAACTGTATTTCAAGGGACAGATCTCGAGATAGGTATTGATCACCAAAAATAGGTGCTTATCATACCAAAATTTGGTTTGATAGCTAGGACAACTTATCTGACCCTACATGGACAAGTGTCCTGAAGAACTGTGGACAAGTGTCCTGAATTTCAAGAGACAAGTGTCCTGAATAGGTAAGGTCATGTTTCTGAGTTTCAGTAGACTTGACCAAGTCTGCTGAAGTTTGATTTTGTTTCCCCCTTAATCAATGAGCTTCTTTGGACTTATTTGTCCAACTTCCCTGGATCAAGTAATCCCAACTCTGCTGATAGCTTCAGAAATCTTGCCTCTGCAAGTGGCTTGGTTAGTATATCAGCTTTTTGATGGTCTGTGTGAATTTTCACTAGCTTGATATCCTTCTTCTCCACATGATCTCTAATGAAGTGGTGCTTGATGTCCACATGCTTGCATCTTGTGTGCAAGACAGGATTTTGTGATATAGCAATGGCACTATTGTTATCACAGAAAATTGGCACTTCAGTAGAGTTGACTTTGTAGTCTCTTAGTTGTTGTCTTAGCCAAAGAATTTGAGCACAACAACTTCCAGCAGCAACATATTCAGCTTCAGTGGTGGAAGTGGCCACTGTGTTCTGCTTCTTGGAGAACCATGAAATAAGCTTGTTGCCCAAGAATTGACAAGTCCCTGAAGTGGACTTTCTGTCAATCCTACATCCTCCATAATCAGCATCTGAGTAGCCAGTTAGCTCAATATTGTCATCAGCAGGGTACCAAAGGCCTAGATTCTCAGTGCCTTTGAGGTACCTCCGAATCCTCTTTGCAGCCTCAAGGTGGCTTTTCTTAGGATTTGCTTGAAATCTTGCACAAACACCTACTGCAAAGGTGATATCAGGTCTGCTGGCAGTGAGATAGAGGAGTGAACCAATTATTCCTCTATACTCAGTAGAGTTGGTTGGAATACCACTCTCATCAGGATCCATCTTCCAATATGTGTTCATTGGGATCCTTACTGGCTTGCTAGTTGTACACCCAAACTTTTTGATCATCTCTCTGGTGTACTTAGCTTGGTTGATGAAGATTCCTTCTTTAGATTGCTTGACTTGTAGACCCAAAAAGAAGTTCATCAACCCCATCATTGACATCTCAAATTTGCTTTGCATGAGCTTGGAGAATTTCTCACACAGCTTCTCATTAGGAGATCCAAAAATTATGTCATCCACATAAATTTGGACAAGTAAGATGTCCTCTCCTTCAGAGATTCTGAAGAGAGTTCTGTCCACAGTTCCCTTGGTGAATCCATGATCCAAGAGGAATTGTGACAGTGTATCATACCAAGCCCTAGGGGCTTGTTTGAGTCCATATAGAGCTTTCTTGAGTCTGTAAACTTGGTTTCCAACTTCAAAACCTGGTGGTTGCTCCACATAGACTTCTTCTTTCAAGACTCCATTCAGAAAGGCACTCTTGACATCCATTTGGTATACTTTGAACCTTTTGTGAGCTGCATAGGCTAGAAAGAGCCTTATTGCTTCTAGCCTTGCCACAGGTGCAAATGTCTCATCATAGTCAATGCCTTCATGTTGGCAGTACCCTTTTGCCACTAGTCTTGCTTTGTTTCTGACAATCACATCATTTTCATTCTTCTTGTTCTTGAACACCCACTTTGTTCCAATAACATCTTGATGTGAAGGTCTATCCACCAGCTCCCATACTTCATTTCTGGTGAATTGGTTTAGTTCTTCCTGCATGGCTGTGATCCAATTGGCATCTTGAAGTGCTTCCTCAACATCACTTGGTTCTTGCTCTGACAAGAAACAACAGAAAAGAGCACTTTCACCATGGAATCTTCTTGTTTTGACTCCAATACTTGGGTCACCAAGTATTAGATCAGTAGGATGGTCAGACAACCAAGTCCTTCTTTTTCTGATCTCTTCAGTAGAGTTGTCCTCTACTAAAGGTGAGTCATTTTGATCATAGAATTCAGGATAATTTAATGCAGGATCTAATTCAGGATCATAATCAGGGATGTTGTCCTCAATGTCAGGGACATTGGCATTTTCAACATTTTGAGTTCCCCCTTGATTATTTGACCCATTAACTACCTCAGCAGGAACTGCTTCTTCATTGGTAGTTGTTACCTGGATGTGAACTGGGATTGGATCATTCAGTTCACCATTTCCATCAGTGGGATTTGTTTCAGGAAGGTTGCCTTCAGGATTGTTGTCCAATGTGGGTTTTTCAGGCAAATTGGCTTGAACAACATCTATGAATTCAGTGTCTTTGTCTTTTAGGCTTAATCTGGTTGTCCTCTGTGTGATTTCTTCAGGTTCCAAATGATCATTCCTGATCTCAAAGATAGACTCATCAAACACAACATGAGGTGTTTCTTCCACTATAAGGGTTTTCTTGTTGTAGACTCTGAAAGCTCTACTGATTTGAGAGTATCCAAGAAATACTCCCTCATCAGCTTTGCTGTCAAAGGCTTTTAACTGTTCTTTCCCATTATTGTGAATGAAACATTTACAACCAAATATATGAAAGTATGACACTTTAGGCATTCTTCCTTTCCAGAGTTCATAGGGGGTTTTGCCTTGCCCCTTAGTGATCAAACATCTATTTTGAGTATGGCATGCAGTGTTTATAGCTTCAGCCCAAAACCTTTTAGGTAAATTTGAGTCAGCAATTAGAGTTCTAGCAGCTTCTTTTAAAGTTCTATTCCTTCTTTCTGCAACTCCATTTTGTTGGGGAGTTCTAGCTGCTGAGGTTTCATGAGCTATTCCATTTGATGTGCAGTACTCATTGATGTATGAATTAATGAACTCAGTGCCTTTATCAGATCTTATCTTGATAATGCTAAGGCTTTTCTCATTCGACAATCTCTTGAGAAGTTCAGGTAGTTTGACTTGTGTTTCCTTTTTATTAAGGAGAAATACTACCCATGTGAACCTAGAGAAGTCATCTACTACCACTAATGTGTATTTTCTACCATTTATGCTTGAAGGGGTAATTGGTCCAAACAGATCCATATGTAGAAGTTCAAGTACCCTTTCAGTGGAGATGACTGGTTTTCCCTTAAATGAGGCTTTAATCTGTTTTCCTTCTTGACATGGCTTACACACATGTTCTTTAATGAAAACCTCATTAGGTGGTCCTTTAACTAATGCATTTCTAGCAAGTTTGTTCATAGATTTGAAGTTCAGGTGATTTAGCCTCTTGTGCCATAGCCAACTTTGTTCACTAGAACTTTTAGCAATAAAACATGCAGCATCAGTAGACTTGTCCCAGTCTGCAAAATACACATTTCCCTTCCTAATTCCAGTCAATAGGGTTTGTTGAGTTTTATCTTTAATTAGACACTTTCCACTTGAGAACTCAACATTAAAATCTTTATCACAGAATTGACTGATACTCAGGAGGTTATATTTGAGACCAGCTACATAAGATACATTGGTTACTTTGATGTTACCAATCATCAAAGTACCATAACCTTTTGTTGTTGCTTGTGAGCTGTCTCCAAAGGTGACATTTGGGCCTTCTTTTTCAATAAAATCAGAGAGGAGTTCCTTGTTTCCAGTCATGTGCCTTGAGCATCCACTGTCAAGGTACCATGCTGTCTTTTTGTTCATGCTCCTCTTCTTGTGGCCCAATGGTACCTGCAATTAGATAGGTTTAGGTACCCTTTGAGTTTTGGGTCCTGAGAGGTTAGCTGTACCTTTGGGAACCCAAACTTGCCTAATAACCCTGATTGATTCAAGGTGGCTAAGTTGATTTCCTAATGCATCAACATACACTGTCTTTCCCTTAAATGCCTTTGGGAAAGTATGTGTGAATGTGTTAACTCTGTAAGTTTCAGAGGAGTTGTCCACTCTTCTGAACTTAAGAGTTCTTTGTGCAGCTTGTTGAAATCTTTGAGGAAAGGTTTTCTTATGACCATTACCCTTTGGCATGAAGGGTTTTGGCTGTCTCATTTTATTCTGCCTTAGAGGATAGTTTTCCTTAGGTCTATTCAGCTGAGGCTTTCTCAGATGAGTTGGCCTAGGCTGATTATACCTTGGATAATTCTTCTGAACATTGTTCAGGAGAGTTGCCCTTCCATTGGGTCTACTCTGCTGACCAATATTCCTCTTGTGTTCAGGAGCTTTGGCCATTTCCTTAGGTTTTGGCCTATTTTCCTGAATCACTTGAGTAGGCATTTCATTCAATTTGCCCTTTCCTTTGTTCAGTGGCTGAATTATTTCATTTTCAGTTTGTGCCACTGACTTAACAAAGATTCTCTTAGTGTTACTTGTGGATGCAACACTAAGACAAGGTGAAGATTCAAATGGATCAAAACCCAATCCACTTCTTTGAGCCATAGGTCTTTGATAACTTTGAATTTCCTCTATTGCTCTAGAGGATTTGTTCAAAGCAGACATCTTTAATTTCAGGCTCTCTTCACTTGATTTAAGAATATCATATTCATGTGAGAGATTTTCAAATTTGGCATTTAGAATTTTAAGTTCAAATTCTTTTCTCTTCTGAGAGAGAAGTTGATCATCAATCTCCTTTTGTTGGTCAACTATCCTGAGATTTGCTTCCTCAAGCTTTCTCAGGACTTGTTGATACAACTCAGTAGACTTGACATCAACAGCTACCTCAGAGTTTTTAGAAAGTTCAATAGCCAATCTTTCATTTTCTTTCACACAATTATCATGAAATTCTTGTAATCTAGTGAAATTTTCCATCAACTTTCCCAAGGAAAGTTTCAGGTTAACCTCACTAGTGTTTTGTGAGATGAATGATGGTGAACTAGAAGTAGAGGATACCTCATCATCCTCAAGAGCCATATTGCAGACATCATCATCATCATCACTGTTGGAGAACAATCCATCAGAAGAGTTGAAACTTTCAGCACTATCAGATTCTTCACCAGCCATCATGGCTTTTCTATTGGTGAATTTTCTGTCTCTTTTTGCTTGTCTTTCTCTTCTTTCTTTAGAGCTTAGTTCAGGGCAGTCATATTGGAAGTGCCCTTTCTTTTTGCAGTTGTAACACAGATCTTCATCATCATCCTTCTTGGATTCATCTCTTCTCTTAGATGAAGAAGGATCAGCTCTACTGGATCTTCTCCTATCAGAGGACTTGTCCTCTGATCTTTTCTCTTCAGGCTTTTTGTCCTCAGCCTGATCTTCAGGGGAATTGTATCTTCTCCTGAATTTGTTGTCTTGGTAGAATTTCTTGTATCTACCAAACCTTGTGTTGAGCTTGTCAAACCTTCTAGCCATCAAGGCTAGTTCTTCCTTCATTTCAGTCTTAGAGACTGACTTTGATGATCTGGGAGTGGGTTGCATTTCTGGTTCAGCAATTTTGGCTTTGAATGCCACTCCCTTAGTAGGATTTGAGGGTTCCTCAACAGGCTTTCTTCTATTGAGGTCAAACTCATATGCTTTAAGTTCTGAGAATATTTGTTGCATGGGCATAGTGGAGAGATCTTTGGTATTCTGCATCATCACAGCATAGACATCCCACTTTTGAGTGAGACTCCTCAAAATCTTTAATCCAACCTCTCTCTTGGTGTAGACCTTGCCCAATGAGTTGATTTCATTCATCACATCAGTGAATCTACGAGCAAATTTGTCAATGGACTCATCAGACTCCATTGAGAATTTTTCAAACTTCTGCACAGCAACTTGGAGCTTGTTCTCCTTGATTTTTTCAGTGCCCTCACACATTTCAGCAAGGGTATCCCAAATTTCTTTGGCTGTTGTGCAGTGGTAGACTCTTCCCATGATTGCATCTGGAATTGTTTGATAAAGAGTATTCATGGCAAGATACTTCAGATTATCTTTCCTCTTTTCATCAGCAGTGAAGTCATCCTCATCCTTGGGAATCAGTTCCCTTACATCTGCTTTTTGTGCATCTGTTACCCTGGGGTTAGTTTGAGTAAACACAAAAGGTCCTCTTGTGATTACTCTTAACATGTCAGTATGAAGAGATGCAAGATGAGCCCTCATTCTAATTTTCCAGAATTCATAATTGTCTATTGAAAACATGGGCAGTTTGTGATGAGAAATGTGGTTGACTGGATTTGTGGCCATGTTGTCTAATCCTTGAACAGCAGGTGGAGGAACAGCATTGTTGTTGGCCATATCTTACAAATAATCAGTTAGTTACCAAATGATGGATTTCAGAAAGAGATCAGTTCAGTGACCACACAAATATGAGAGTTTTGAAAATCAAGATGGATTTTCAGAAGCAGTGGTCTTTGAACCCCTGCTCTGATACCACTTGTTGGTCCTGAAAGGAGTATATAACAAGTGTATGGGGGGGGGGGAATACACTTGTATGCAATTCTTTTGCTAATTTTGATCAAACCAGAGTTTCAGCAAGGTTGTCTTGGACAACTCTGCTGAAGAAGATTAACTCTTCTAAGATAATCAAACTACTAAGTACTATTGAGTACTTAGTTGAATAACTATCTAGGGGAGTTATATGTGCGGAATAGTGGTTGGCCCTTTAAGTTTAGACTCCTTTAATTTCTGAAATCACTTAGTCAATGCAACACAGTTCAGTTTAGCTTCAGGGAACTTGTCCAAATCAGTTTTGCACAGTCTTTGAATATGTATCTTTGAAAGATCAGTTTAGTGTGCAGTGTTGAATGAATGTAAGTACTTGTAAAGTAAATCAACACAAGAGTTTATAGTGGTTCAGAGACTCAAGCTCCTACATCCACTTTCCCTGATTTAACAGGATAATTCCTTCACTCTTGGAATTAACTTGTTTTATAGTGCCAAGGTGCACTTGATCAAGAACACCACTCCTTGGTGAATTGATCCCTAGGATGTCTAGAGTCCTAGTACCCTCTTCTCAACTCAGAACTGAACTGTTCTTCTCTCAACAGTCAGCTCCTACCACTTCTACTACTACAACCTTCTCACTTTCACTCTTGAAAGGTGTAAGGGTTGAAGTAAGGTTCCAACTAATGAGATATCCTTTACAATGGAGATCAATGTATAAGGATAGGATATCTCTCTAAGCTTGTGTATGAATATACAATGTGTTCAGCTTAGAAGAAGTGTTTGAAGACTAAGATAGTCTTTGAAAGCTTTGAAAGCACTCTAGCTTGTAAGAACTCTGAGCTAGGTTGAATTGTGTTGAGGTTAGTTGGATGCTTTCAAATGGTCTTCACACTTCTGTATTTATAGACAAAATGGAGGATTTGCCCGTTGGAGAGGCAGCCCCAAATTGCTATAAATGTCTTCCTTGAGTTCTTCAAACTGGAAGACAGATTCTTGATAGTGACATGTCCTCATTTGGGTAATAAACGGCTGTAACAGTTTTGTCTTCATTCTGCAGCACTTTTCCCAATGTTTGACTTCTTGTTAGGACTTGGACATGGCTTCTGAAAGTTGATCCAATGATAGGACAACATTCCTTATCATCTGGACAACTCTCCTTATCACTATCAGCAGTTTTGCTTTTCAGCATGGTTGGCTTGCTCTTCTTCAGATGACTTGGCTCTTTCCCTTTATTTCTCTTGAGTATGGTCTTAGCTCATTCCTTTGAGGACCTTTAGGGACTGGTTGTCTCAAACTCTTCAGCATAGTTGATCTCAGGCTTTCAGAGTACTTGATCTTGATCAATTTAACTGAGACAACTCCTCTGGACAACTCTCCTGATCAGTATATTTAATCTTTTTGCATCAGAGCACTTTGTGCATAGAGTTGACTTCTCTGGACAACTCTCCTGATGAAAACCTTTGAGTAGTCTTGTCCTTTTGAGCTAGGTAAGCTTGTTCTTGCATATGGCTAGCTTCTTTGGACAACTCTCCTGATCAGAGCATATGAATATTTTCTCTGGACAACTCTCCTGATAAGAGCATCTTCATTGGATTTATCCTTTTGAGCTTCACAATCTTGTTCTTGCATAAGAGCATCTTCTCTGGACAACTCTCCTGATAAGAGCATCTTAGATTTCATAGAGTGTCCTTACTCTTAAGTGATTGTTCCAGAATTTGAGCCTTGAGGGGACTTGATCTTGATCATCTTCAAAGCATAGGTTCCCCCTCAAATTGTGCATCTAATTGTCTAAGAGCTACCTAACATTTCAGCTTCTCATCTAGCCTATAATCTATATGTTCTAACATTCTTAGAACATATTTATATTGACTTAGGCATGTCTCAGGGGTTTTTGGTATTAGATCAAAACATATCTCATTTTATTCTCGACAACATACACCAATTTTTGTACCAAAAAAACTTATACTCCCTCCATCCCATAAATAATCTCATATCAATTGTTAGTCCGTTAATGGGTATCAGTTGGTGGAGTCAGACAAGCTAGCTTAGGCATAAATGGAAGAGTACGTTGGAGGTTTCCAATTTAATGAGAAGGTGATGCTTAAAGTCAGCTATGTTGTTGTGATCAGAAGAGGTCGTATCACCTGAGATGATGTCTGTTATCAGAGTTAGTCTTTTGACTAAGGGTGTGGAGATCAGAAGAGAGAGGTCAGATGATGAGTCTTCTGATGGCTGTCATATGTTACAAGTTACAAGAGTAAAGGCAAAGTTGCCATTTCTTTTGGGCATGGAGAATGATTCGGGTGGAATTTACACACTTTAGATGCACATGTGAAGCTCATTTTGATATTGATTTCATTGATTTATGGATTGAATATGATGATTTTGGCCAAAATGAGGGAAAGGTTGTGTTTTATCGATTTTGTAGGAAAAACGATGGAATTTGGAGCAAAACACCTATCATACTTCACTGGATCAAAAAGAGGAGTGCACCATTGGATCCGACTCGAAAAATGGAGTGGAATAGCAAAAATAATCGAGTCGATCGGACACCCGAATCTAAAGTTATACACAAAACAATGAAGAAGGAGAGCACAGTCGAGCCCCTTGCTCGGCCGAGCTCGGCAAAACAGCAAAATTAAGTGCACGGCCGAGACGAGCGCACGAGGAGGCAGACCTCGATACCGAGACTTGAGGCAATTGGAAGGGCACGGCCGAGGCCTATGCTCGGCCGAGCTCCTGGGCAGGCCAAATTCGATTTTTGCACGACCGAGCTTCGTGCACGGCAGTGCCACCCCATTTTCGGTGCCATTCATGCATTTTGGCCATTTTTTAGGGATCTACTTGCAATTCTTGCACTCAAACCCTACCCCAACACTATATAAGCCCTCATTCTTGAAATCAATTGTACCTCTCCCCAATTCTAAGAATTTCTCACATACAAACATACATTTGGAGGTGTTGTGGCAACAATTTCTTCAATTCTCCACCAAATCAAGCCAAGAAAGAGTCAAAAGCTTGGGAATTCCATTCCACACCATCGATTAGACTAAGCTTTCTATTTCTCTATCTTTTTATTTAGTTATTTCATTTAGTTGTGTTAATTAGATTATGTTAGTTCTTGACTAGAACACTTTTGTTTCTAAGGCTTTGTAAATATTTGGATTGAAGTTTATGAACTAATTTCTTACTTCAAATGGTGTCTGTCTCTTATTTGTGTGCTTAATTTTCATATGAAAGCATGTTATTATTGGCCATGATAATATGTTTAATCTATTGTTAATTGGGGTAGTATCGAGAGATGTATTCCATTAATCGTATGTAAGCATGCAACTCAATATTGTTAGGGGCCATTTGATAGGCCTGATTAGGCCAGATTAAGCACAGATTGGGGCCTTATCTTGGCTAAACGCTCGTTTGGTATGGATCTTGAAGGCCCACGATTTGTACAAGGCCCGCCACCAAAGTCAGATAATTGTGTGTTTTTTATCAGACCAAAAACGTGCTGATAAGGAATCTTGATATAATCCGAGTGCGGAGTTAATACTGAAATGACGAACATGCCCCCATATATAAATTGAAACCCTAATTTCGACTAACCTCATTTTTTCATTCCAGACTTGCGCTCCTCGGCAGCCTTGGAGAGGCGATTTTGAGACTAGGGTTTCGTCGACCAAACAATGTATTGTTCTTCGATCGAACAACACGCTGCCCAACGCCGATCTTAGTCTCCGTCTCTCAGCCTCACTTTTCCGGTGAAGGAACGACGTCGGAGGTGGGTGTCGACAGTCAAAAAGTCGAAATACTTTGAATATCACAACTCTCCACACCACATCAGACAGTCGAAATTCCACCCAGATCCGCTGCCGGAATGTTTCCTTGATATTCATTTGGGTATACATTCAATACTCTTTAATTATACTTCGCGTGTGGAATGCCCAATTTTAATGTGCTCTACGAATTTCTATACCCAGTATTCACTACCTTTTCTTTTTAGGGCATTGCTGGTAGGGGAAATTATTTAAGTCTAGCGAGAGGCTTTATTCAATTCTAGATTATTTTCCTGATTGATTATTTGGTTTTTGAATGTAATAGTAATTTTATGTTAATGCTTTAGCGAATAGTTTTGATTAGTTAGCATGAAAACATGATGCATTGTTCATACGATGACATACTGTGGTTATCACCATCTTAATTAGAATTAAAGATAAGAATGTAGAATTACTTTTATATATGTTAATAAAAATTCTTCTAAACCTCAAATACCCATGGTAACTATATTAAACAAGTGTGTGTATCATTGCCATTACATTGTGCATTATTTGAAATCAACAATTTATAGTTTGTCCTGCATTTGTAGAAATGGGGAACTAGTTCAAAGGTAAAAAAAACAGACATGAGCCAAAGGGCTTAGGGTGACAATGAAGAACGCATACTAAATTTATGTGAAATTTGATGGCAAATTGTCCAATTAAAATGAAATACAATACATCTGGTGCTTATATAGCACATCTTCCCGTATTGGATGCAAAATAGTTTTATTAAATTGGAAGGTTATGATGATGTTGTTAACTTGTGTCCATCTAGGTTCATTTCTGAAATTTACTCGTGTTCTGCCCCTATGTATAATGTTGGTGGTATAGATCCTAGTGTCCAAGATGACCATTTGAGATGAGTGTTCTCTCAGCGTGGTGATATAGTAGTCCATGTAAAAAAACCAGTAGACAAGTGAGTTTTCTGACAGTTGGCATGGTAATTTTTGTGTATTATAAATTTTAATTTTCATGGTTTGATTTTAAACTCACTTGTTGCTTGTAAATATTTGTGCTAGGTCCTCTGCTGAGCAAGCTTTAGCAAACTTAAATGGTACTATCTTAGGAGGGCAAAATATTCGACTCTTATGGGGCGCGATCCTTCAAATATCCAAAAATTATGTAACTGGTAGAGTAACCATTCAATGTGATTCAAAGGTTACGAAATTTGATGGTGTGCTGAATTGTTAAATGTTTTTCTCATTTTTTGCAGGGATCTACTAGAATATGAGAGAAATGTTAGGCTTGTTCCCAGCTTAGAATGGGACAATGGGTCGATTCAAATGTATTATCTAATAACATGTGGTGTCATTATTAGCTCTATTGACCTTCCACTCGACTGGGTTGATGTTTTTCTTTCTGTATTTTTCCTGGATAGTGGACTTAGATGCACTTTTATGTTGGTTTTGCTTATGTTGTGATTTGAATTTATTGCATCTGGTTCACATGGTTTAAACTTTTTGGCATCTTGTATTGGCATCTTGTGAGATACTGAGATGTAGTTGACAAATTAACAGTTAGGTGAAATTTTAGAATCACTAATTTTTTGATTTTATATTATTTGGGTAATACTATATATTTCACTTTTCAATTACAGTTTTTAACATTATACTATTTTTGGTTGTTATTTTTGAAACTTAATTCTTGTTGATTATGTTTTCCTTGTTATTCATAAAAGCTTGTTGCATTTAAAACTGAAGCTAATCTTACAATAATTAAGGTGTAAATAAATGGTTTTCAATGAAGCTAATGTTACAATAATTAAGGTGTAAATAAATTGTTTTCAATAGAACAATTAGCCGAAATTGGGGTAATGAATTGAAATATATAGTTTAATTAAAAATGTTTGTTTTCAGATTGTTGGGATGAGGGCAAAATGGGCAAATTATTAATTAAACGAGGGCACTATGATAAAAAGGAGGGCAGAAGATCTTTAAAATCTTGTGAATGGAAGGTTTTGAAGATGGTATTTTTGATATTATGTTCTGTTAATGAGGACAATTTGGTAAAATGAACATTTCATAGATGTTTAATTCAACAAACAATCACCCCTCCACTACGTGTATACCAAACATCAAATAATTTCAAAATCTTGCATTTATCTTCATTTGGTCAATCTTGGGCTTATATCCTATTTAACTACTCAGAGCTACCAAATGTGCCCTTATGATCTCGAGAGAGGATTAATTATTGGGAGGGAATTGAATGACCCTTTGAGCTAAATTAGGTGGTGTGATATTTGTAATGTAGAGATACGAACTTATGTTGCATACACCTTTGGATTAGTTATATCGAGAGATTGATTAATTCTTCTTTAGTGGTCAACCTTATAAGAGGACAACCTTAATTGCCATTTGAATGAGTTATGAATCATAAATGAATATCTAAGTATTGCAAATGCCTTGGAACCTATCTTCTCATCTTCGATTTTACACGTTTACTTCTCGTTTCTTTGGTTTGCATGATATTTGATCAATTTCTCTATTACTCGTTTAATTGTTTACTTGTGACAACTTGGGTAGATTATAAGGGGTAATTGCTACATTTCAACCTTATCGATCACGTCTATTTAAAATTCAATTGACAAACTCCACTTTTACACTACACCTCTCTGTGGGATCGACCTCGTACTTATCACCCTACAATATACGATGTATACTTGCGGTTGTGTATTTTGGTGTTGCATAATACGTGAATCAGAGAACACGTGAGTTTGTTACACGGTTGCAGACGTTTGTAACTGCATCACGCTTTCAACATTGCAGCGGTCACCATTGATTAGTATAAAAACTCTATCCCTTACATTCTGTAAAGATTGACGCTTACGAGCATTCGTCTTTGAGTTGTGAGTTCACGAGTGAAGAGAGGATAAATCATTGTTGGTCCCAAGTTGAGTTAATAACGAGTAAGCTAGTGAAAATGTCTAGAGGGGGGTGAATAGACTTTTCAAAAATCTTTCGAAATATCAAAGTACAATATGCGGAATACGAAATTAACAATGAGCCCAATTCAAGATTATACTCAACTTATTTTCGAGAACTCTGTTCTATACTCAACTTGTCAAGTTCAGTTAAGTAGTTAAAACAATTAAGCAATTTAAACAATCAAAACTGTAAAGTAAATCAAACACAAGATTTATAGTGGTTCGACAACTTGTCTACATCCACTCTCACAAACCCAGTTGTGATGTTTCCACTAAACTCTTCCAATCGAGTACAAGTGTATGTTCCTGTCTTTAAAGTCCCAAGAAGAAGACTTAGATCTTCAACAGACTATACCTCCAGATATGTCTACGATCTTACTAGAAATTTTACAAGTATCTAGCACCTTGAAAATAACAAAACAAAAACTTAAAAAAACTTCTCTGATTTTCAGTAGTAGCCTTCTTGATTCTTCACTTGTCTTCTGGCTATCTTTCTGAACTTCAATCAACTCTGAGAGTAAACTTCGATTGAATCTTCAATAACGTTTGTAAGTAGTAATTCTCAATATTTCAGTAGTCTTCAACCAACGAATACCTTGAGGTATTTATAGACTTCAAATCCAAGAACTTTCAGTTGTGTAACAACCTTTCTTGAAAACTAACTTGTAACTGATTCTTCTATTCTTCCACACGTTTCTTTAGTTAATTAGTTATTCCATAACTAATTCTTCAACTTCATCTTCAATACGCGTTTCTGTAACTAACTTCAAGTTAACTTGTCTTGTGTAGTCTAGTAGATACACTTGTCTTGTAGTCCACCTGTCTTGAGTAGTAGACTAGTCTTCTCTTCTTGTGCAGTAGACTTCTAATAGAACTAATCTAGTCCTATCATCTAACCTAACAAGACTATTACATTACATTAAGCTTTTATAACACAAGCTTAGTCAACTTATAAACTATACAATGAATCTAATCTATTACATAAAAAATATCATGAGCTCTATACAGTAACTATAGCTCAAAAACAATCTTAACAAATTCAACTATGAACAGATATGAAGTACTTATACATCGTACTTATCTTTCAAATATAAACAATAATTTTCTTTTTATGTGAACTCTACTGATCTGTTAAAGATGACTTCAACTTAACTAGACTAGATTAGTCAACACTTAGAAAATATTCAAGTCTTCTTTTGGCTTATCAAAACTTTATCTTTTATCTTTTATTCATCATTTAGGACTTGTTCTAGGATTCATATCCCAACAATTTCCCCCTTTTTGATGAAGCCAAAACTACTTGAATCTTTTCTTATTAGTAAACTAGTTAAGTAGTTATCTTGTCTTTAAACATCAAATAGTACTTTATCTTTTCATTCATTCAGAAATAAGATCAGTAGATATTACAAATACTTAACAAAATCAGAATAAAACTAAACTATACTGAAAAGTTACCTCTTTCTGAATCTGGAACACAGAAAGCATTGAGTAGTCTAGTATGAATTCCTTTGATATGTTCTTCATCTTCAATCTTCTCGTTGTCTAGCAGCTCATCTTCATACTTCTTGATCTGGTTCACATCTGCCCTTTTACCTGAACTAGTCATGGGACACTTCCATTTTGGAAAACCAGGAACAAGAATATTAAAATTAGCAGCAGCAGATATTCTTATGATCAAATTCCATAGCATCTTATGCTGTCCTTCCATGAATTTGTCAAACATAGCATACAGATCGTCAGAGTTATCAGAATCTCCAAACTTCATGATAATCCAGTGATCTAGTTCCCACTGCCTTTTCACTTTCATCCATTCTTGACGATGTTCTTTGTCAATAAAGTGATCAATGAGCTTGTCTTCTATTTGATCTTCATCAGGCTTCTCCTTCAACAAACTTTCAATATGCTTTTCTATCTTCTTCTTCTTCGCATAATGAGCTTCATCACTAGGATCAACAACCTTTTGCTTCTTCAAAATAGTTGATTCAGGAGTAGGTTCTTCAATGATAATAGACTTCCTTTTCGATACCATTCTTGTCTGCACTTCAGCTTCTGGAGATGCAATAGCCTTGCCCTTTTCCTTCTTCTTCAACTCATCTGTTTCAACTTTAGCTTGCTCAGCTTCTGCAGTTTTAACCAATCTGCCTCTGCCTCTCTTAGGCCTTTTGAGATCTTGCATAGCTTCCGCAGCTTCTTTTGCTTCTGGCTCAGCACTGGATTTAGATTTTTCAATTTCAGCTTCTGCACTAATCTCAGCTTCAGAATGTTTTGTCTTCTTTGTCTCTTCCCCCTTTTTGGCTTCATCAGTAGCCTGGAGAGAGAAAAGAGAAGTGAAACGAGTCATCTCTTCAAACAGAGCTTGTTTCATTTGACTTGTAGCTCTTTCAATTTGCTTCTCATGCGAATTGTTTTGACTCAACTTGTCCAGCTTGGTCGCCACCAACTCCAGCTTTTGAGTAGACAAGTTCAACTCATTCTTAAAATGTGTTGCGGTCAAACGTAACTTCTTATTTTCTTCAGTCATAGCAGAGATAAGTTGTTGAGCTTGAGTTAACTGATCATAAGCTTCCTTCCGTTGAACATCAGCAACCTCGATTCTTGCTCTATAGACTCTTTCCAACTTCCTGGATTCAGTAGCTAGTACGCGAGCAAAATCGACTGAGCTCTTCTCTGAGTATTCAACTTGATCCTGAAGAAATCCTTCAAGTTGTTCAAACATATGCTGTCTGTATTCATCATCTATCTGATTGACTGCATCTACTATCAAATCTTTTGAACTTGTCACAAGGACATTGTTTTGTTCAATAAGAATCCTCTTGACATCAGATTTGAGAAAGTCATCAATGGACGATTTTATAACACCTTTCAAATCAGCTTTCAACTCATCTATGGAAGCAGTGGAAAATCTTTGAGATGACTGACCAACTGCAGCATGAATGGTTTCTTCCATGATCACATCATCAGCAATAGATATCACCTCAATCAATTGACCTTCTGTAGCAGTAGTTACGGCATCGTCTTCTACTACCTCTGAATCTTGAAACACACTTCCAGCTATGGCTTTCAAACTCGGAAACGGACAGTAAGACACTATAGCTAATTTAGCTTCCTCAGCCTTCCTTATAGCTTCAGCCAAGTCCTTCCTTAACAAAGCGTGCAACTTTGCCATGTATCCACAGAGTTCAAATGGAAGTAAATCATCAGAATAACGATTTATAAAAGCAAAATCTGACCTTGGACAGTTAGCATGATCAACTTGAAACCTGAACACAATGCCTCTCAGCTGATTTGAGACATTGGCTAAGTCCACCATAGGATCAGTAGACTGGAATTCTTCAACTTGCGTGACTTCAGACATAATCATATCATTGTCAAAATCTGAATATGAAACTTGAATGCCCACATCAAATTTCGATTCCGAGCACATCAAATCATCAGGAATGTGTAGCAATCTCTTAGCAAGAGCAGTGATGGCATGAGCTGGGAATAACTCGGAGTGATCTTGAACACCACTGGTCTCCTTCTGCTCCATTTCCCAGTCCATAAAGTTCGAGATGCCTCCATTTCCTAAGATAACTTCGAAAAGATCATCCGTGCCAGACTTTTTCAATGCCACCCAAGTGCATACTCTTAGAAGTTTCTCAAACTGTTCTGATTCATAGTCGACTTCAATAGCCGAGAGCTTCTTTTTCAAGTTTCTGCTCATCTTCGAACGGATTCTCCTTTCTCTTAGACTCATGGAGTAATATACCAAGGATTCAAATCTAACTTCAGACGGGGTCTGAGTAGGTGGGGTCCCTATCTCAGTCGTTGCAGTGGCAACTGGCGACTTATCTGAAGTAGATGGGTGAGGAGGTTCAACATATTCTGTTGAGGATAAAGAGAGATTTTGGACTGTGGTTTCTGTGGGCTTTGATGTGTCTTGGTTTGGTGTGACAACTGTCGGAGTATCAGTTGTATCTAATATGGGAGTGTTTTCGGGTAGGCTGACTCTCAGCGGATATGCTGGCAGCACTTGTGAGGTTGAGGGAATAGGTCTAGGCCTAGATCGGTGTGATCTAGCCTTGGTTCGTACTGAAGAAGATGGGAGAGAGAGAGGAATTGAAACAGATTGAGTAGAAGAACCAACCTGTAAACTCGACTCGACTGGACGAGTAGGCGAATCAACTCTCACGAGAGTATACATCTCAGGTATTTGTTCACTCGACTCCTGCTCTTGAGTCGACTCTTCTTCTGACTGAGTCTTCTCTGAGTCTTCTGCACTAGATGAGTCTTGTGCAGCTTCCATTGACTTGTCTTCAGCGGACTCATCTTCTGAAGAACCAGACGCACCAGCATACGGCAAAGCTTCCATGGGGTCAATTCTGGCTTGCCTAGGTGCAGATGGCCTAGCCGCAGCTTGTTTCCTCACTGCCCCCTTTTTCAAGTAAAATTTCAAAGGATGGAACGGCTTTCCTTTACTCCATTTCGTCTTGTTTGGCATAAGGAGAGGAAGTAGGATACTTAGCTTATTACCATATCCAACGGCAGTAGACACCACCCAATTCCGAGTATTGTCATCTACTCGAGCACTGCGTTCAAAATACATAATTCGATCTGCAATTAGCTTGAACCAATTGCATTCAGTGATACCATCAAAAATGACAGCCATAACCCTTGCCTTCATAAAGGTCACAGAGTCATGAGAACCAGTCGAACTTAACAAGATTTTGCTGGCAATATCCAACAATGTGCGATATTTTTTAAGAAGATCACCCTTCTTGACTGGAGCATACTTGCCATCCGATTTCTGTTTCAGCTTCTTTCCACAGAAAATGCTCAAGTATCGAATTTCTTGTCCAAGAGCATAATTATCAATGTCAATTGTTCCGGTGGGCAGCTGTAGATGGTTGAACATCGTTTCTGGAGTGATTTGCACACGATCTTCACCAATGAAGGATTCAAGAATATCACCTTGTCTGATGACGTTGGCATAGAACTCTAGCACCTCCTCCTCCAAGACCACTTGAGGAAATGATTCTAGATAGGGTTTGAGCCCACATCGAGTGCATTTAGCCAGAATCTCAGCATCGTCGTCTGAGTGATTGCCTTTGAAGAACACAGATGGTTCAACATTTACTTTGTTATCGGAGATGTACCGGCCTAGGTCGAATGTGACCTGCATGTTAGTTCTAAGATCGAAGATAGATCGAATAGACATCTAAAAAAAAATCAGTAACTGGATTGCTTGAGAATCGGGAGAGAAAAATCTTCTTGAGAGAAAAAGAGTTAACAAAAATGTGACTAAGTCATGTGATAATTTGGGTTTTGATCAAGACGGTTAAGACCTTTGGCATTCGGTTACGGAACCGAGAGTATTATGTAATTTGATATTGTAAACTTTGAAATCCGCCCCTTCTTAGTTAGAACAGAGAAGTGAACTTATCTATCCTAGTGTAGATGAGTGAGAACTGGATGTATACACCACATCAAATGAAAGTGTATAAATCTAATTCAAGGGTTTTCAAATTCTACCAATACCTAATTACTATAATATCCTTAATCCGTGTTGATTAAACACTTAGCATTGTAGAGTAAAACAAACTTAGCTTGACTGTTTGAGTCCATCCAGAACAGACGAGTAGACTCAAGCTTCATCAGACGAGTTGACTTAAGTACACAAGACGAGTTCCCCCTTTGTCTGTGCATGTCTATTCTGATCCTCGAACGACTTCGTTTACCTATCTTCTCACTTTCAACATGTAATTGATGGTACAAGTAAAGTAACAATAAATAAAATGAATATCAATCTAAAGCAATGAACAAGGGTTCGAACAAGATGACTATTGACTAGCATAAGGGTCAACATAAGGATATTTAAGAAATCATAGATTCCCCCTTAAATGTTTATTCCCTTAGTGTTACCCTCAGCTTTACCAGCTTCCTCATCGGGTTGGATGGTCAACTTGTCTGACCTTGTATACCTGTCTGTTGAGTGAGTAGACGAGTGCTCTGCTCTTTTGTGGTAACTTGTCTATTTCTCCTTTCTTCTTAGGATTGTACCTGTCTGGTTAGTGCATTGCTATATACTAGTAGGATCAAGATCAATAAGTCCTAGACTAATGCATAATTCATGAAATCGAGCCTCAGCTAATGGTTTTGTGAAAATATCAGCTCTTTGAAAATTAGTATGAATCTTTTCCATGCGAATATCCTTCTTTTCTACATGATCACGTATGAAATGGTGTTTCACATCAACATGCTTACAACGTGTGTGCAGAACAGGATTTTGTGTAATGGCAATTGCACTATTACTATCACATAAAATAGGAACATTTGATTCACAAATATTATAATCTCTAAGCTGTTGAATAAGCCATAATAATTGACTACAGCAACTACCAGCAGCCATATACTCGGCTTCAGTAGTAGAGGTAGCAACACTTGTCTGCTTTTTCGAAAACCATGAGATGAGTTTTGTGCCTAAGAATTGACAAGAACCAGATGTAGATTTCCTATCTATTCTACAACCACCAAAATCAGAATCAGAGTAGCCACTTAAAGATAAATCATCATTCGAAGGATACCATATACCACGATTGATGGTTCCTTTCAAATATTTCAGAATCCTTTTAGTGGTTTCCATATGACTCTCTTTTGGATTAGCTTGAAAACGAGCACATACTCCAACAGAAAATGCAATGTCAGGTCTACTAGCAGTTAAGTAGAGTAATGAACCAATTAGACCACGGTAATGAGTTTGATCAGTACACTTACCTTGTTCGTCTGGGTCCATTCTGTATGTAGGTAGCATAGGTACGCCAGCAGACTTGCATGTCTTAATACCATACTTGTCTAGAAGATTTCTAGTATACTTTGCTTGATTTATGAAAATCCCTTCAGGGGTCTGTTTTACTTGAAGTCCAAGAAAGTAATTCATTTCACCCATCATAGACATCTCAAATTTACTTTGCATGAGTGTTGAGAAACTTTCACTCAGCTCTTTGTTAGGTGAACCAAAAATGATGTCATCTACGTAAATTTGGACGAGTAAAATGTCTTTCCCTTCTTGTCTTCTAAACAAGGTTCTGTCTACCTTGCCTTTAGTAAAACCATTTTCTAATAGAAATTGAGAAAGAGTATCGTACCAGGCTCTTGGAGCTTGCTTTAGTCCATATAAGGCCTTCTTTAATTTGTATACCTGATTACCTTTGACTTCGAAACCTGGGGGTTGTTCAACATACACTTCTTCCGCAAGAATACCGTTAAGAAATGCACTTTTAACATCCATTTGATATACAGTAAATTTCATGTAAGCAGCATATGCAAGAAACAATCGAATGGCTTCTAGTCTAGCAACAGGAGCATATGTTTCATCATAATCTATGCCTTCAGCTTGTGAATAGCCTTGGGCGACTAGTCTAGCCTTATTACGAACAACTACATCATTCTCATCTTTCTTATTCTTGAAAATCCATCGAGTTCCAACTACATTATGATGTTTCGGTCTATCGACAAGTTCCCAAACGTCGTTTCGAACAAACTGATTCAACTCGTCTTGCATAGCAATGATCCAATTACTATCAGCCAATGCCTCATTAATGGTTTTTGGCTCGATAGATGAGAGGAAACAACACCAGCAAAACAGAGATGGACTAGATTGTTCTTGCGACTCAAAGAGTTGTCGTCTAGTCTTCACACCAACAGTAGAGTCACCAATAATATTTTCAGCATTATGCGCTGATTTCCATGTATTTCTATTTTTAACAATAATACTATCATCTATATCATGTACAGCATCATGCATGTCAACATCATTATCATCAGAAGATTTAATGGGAGTAGACGAGTCGACTAGTTTAGGTATGTCAACTGGTCTAGTAGAGTTACCTTGAGCACTCACCTTCTTCTGGTCGTCTGACTCGAGAGCTTTTATAAATGGATTGTAAGCTTGAACGGATTCATATACCTTTGAGTCTTTGTCAGATTCGACAGTTAGCTCAGTAGCTTTCTCACTGATCTTGTTGGCAGACGGGTCCTGTTGAGATTCTTCGAAAACCACATGTGGTGTTTCTTCCACACAAAGGGTTGAGTAGTTGAATACTCTAAATGCTTTGCTAGTCGAGGAGTATCCTAAGAATATCCCCTCGTCTGCTTTAGCATCGAAAGCATTCAACTTGCTTTTCCCATTGTTATGGATGAAACACTTGCATCCAAATATATGAAAATATGAAACTCTGGGTTTTCTACCTTTCCATACCTCATAGGGCGTCTTACCTAGTGCTTTATTGATAGCACTTCTATTTTGTGAGTGGCATGCAGTGTTGATAGCTTCTGCCCAAAATTTCTGAGGCGTATTATACTCTGTCAGCATGGTCCTGCAGGCCTCCTTAAGAGTTCTGTTCCTTCGTTCTGCTACTCCATTTTGCTGTGGTGTCCTAGCTGCACTAGTAAGGTGCTGGATGCCACGCTTAGAACAAAATTCTTTAATATAGCAGTTAATGAATTCAGTACCCTTGTCACTACGGATCTTGACAATTGACTGATTCTTCTCAACCTGTAACTTCTTCAATAGATCAGGTAAAAGTGTTTGTGTATCACTCTTCTTGTGTAAGAAGACTACCCAAGTGAACTTAGAATAGTCGTCTACCACAACAAGTGTGTACCTTCTACCGTTCAAAGTTGGAGGAGTTATTGGGCCATGTAAGTCCATATGTAGAAGTTCAAGAACTCTACTGGTTGAGAGGGATGGAATAGATTTAAAAGAACCCTTTACCTGTTTACCTTTTTGGCAGGACGTGCATACATGTGACTTATAGTAGACTTCATTGGGAATACCTTCCACAAGGTAGTCTCTGGCTATCTTATTAAGAACCTTAAAGTTTAGATGACAAAGGCGTCTATGCCAGAGCCAGCCAAGTTCTTTAGGATTCTTAGTAAGTAGACAGGTGTCCCTCGGACAACTGTTCCAGTTTACTATGTACACACTTCCTTGTCTAATGCCGACCAGTAATACTGTGTGTGTTCTTTTGTCAATGATTTCACATTTCTGGCTCTTGAACTGCACCTTGTATCCACGATCACAAAATTGTGAAACAGAGAGTAAATTGTATTTCAAGCCTTCAACATAAGAAACATCTTGAATCTCTATGTCTCCATTCCGAATGTAACCAAATCCTTTAGTAACAGCAATGGAGCTATCACCAAATATCACTTTTGGTCCTTCTTGCTCATGGTAGCTTGATAAGAGAGTCTTGGTACCAGTCATGTGGTGCGAACAGCCACTGTCTATGTACCAAGTTTCTCCTGTTGAGCCACCTTTCTTGTATAGATCGAGTCGACCCTGCAATAGATGATAATACATAATTTAGGTACCCTCCTTGTTTATTGGGGTCCTTGGGGGTTAGTCGAGTTCAATGGAATCCAAATGTACATTGGAGTCCTGAACAAGTTTGACCTTCTAAGCTTTCGACCATATTTGTTGCAAAATAAGACCTTGTTGTCCTTATCTGGCCTATCAGTCGAGTTCGGGTCTACTCTTTGGAGATAGCCTTTTGACTTAATCTCTACTTGAGCAGGCACTTGTCTATGATAGTCAGAGTAAGGTTTATATGCATTAGGTCCATACGATTTATAGACATGTTTAGGTCTTTCTTCTCCTTTGATATCATATGACAAAGGTGGAGGATATAGAACAGCTTGTGTACGATATTTTAGACCTTCCTGTCTAGGTCTAGACGAGTAGAGTTGAGACTGCCTTATGAAAGGAGGTCTAGACTCTTGTCGTCTAGTCTGTACTTGTCTAGTACTAGTCTCCTCAGGATACCAGTCCTCGTATCTGACCTGATTTGGTCGTCCACGATTCCTAGTCCTTTGTTGACTTGTCTTAAACGGAACAGGCTTGTTGTTAACTTTCTTTTTACCACCTTTGGTGATTGGAATGTTAACTTGAACTTGTTTTGGTACAGTACCTTTTGATGGAGTGTCAATATCGTATATCAATGGTTCTTTTCCTTTATCATTAGTCAAAGAGCTTGAGATGAAAATAGTAGGGTTCTTAGGAACTTGAGTAGACGAGCTGGGTGTCTCAGCACCTATACCTGTCTTGTCAGCAGGAGCCCTATACCTATCTGACAATTCAAGGTTAACCTTAGATGAGTTAACCAGGTCAGTAAGTTTAAGGTCTAATGTGACAACCTCGGTTTCTAAGAACTTATTACGTTCTTCAAGTTTTTTGAGCTTACTTTGTAAAACATTGAATTCATGTTTCTCAGTAGCGTGTGTCTTAAGTAGGTCTTGATACAACTTGTCTGTCAATGCACACTTTTCTCTGAGTTGTCTCAACTCTTCTTGCAAGCGTTCATTTAGGACTGTTATATTAGGATCTACTTTAGACTGAGCTTCCTTAAGATCAATGATTTCTTGTCTTAAAATGATGTTTTCGTCACTGACTTCAATGAATGCCTTGTTGGCAAGTAGGAGGTCGTCTTCAACTGCACTAGTAGAGTGCTGAAAACTACTCCCTACTTTGCTACTGGCAGTGTCACTTTCATCAGAGTCAGATTCATCACACGATTGAAAGGATGTAACAGATGATACCTCTTGGTCGATTTTAGCCATGAAGCATAGACCATCATCAACTATGAATGCTTCATCGTGATCTGGTTCAGACGGGTAGCTAGATGAGGATGATGGCAACTCGTCTGAGTCAGAGTCAGAATCATTATTGGCCATCATTGCCTTTTTACCACGGTTGTATCTTCTTTCCCTTCGTGCTTTGCGTTCTTCTCGATCATCAGTACTCAGGTCTGGACATTCATATATGTAGTGACCTGGTTTCTCACAGTTATAGCACACAAGATCATTAGTAGCCTTTTTAATAGGAGAGTTGTTCCTTCGTTTATCACGTCTATCAGAACGAGTAATCTTCCTACCATCAGACTCTCTATCTTGTCTGTTACCTTTCGAGACTTCGTCTCTCCTTTCGGACGAGTTTCGGTCTCGTCTGGTTTCAGACGAGTTCTTAGAAGCAGACCCTCTATGCTCTCTATAGAACTTCTTATATCTTCCGAAACGTTTATTCAGCCTATCAAACTTTCTAACCATGAGGCTTACCTGATCCTTCAGACTAAGATCAGTATCTAACTCGTCTTTCACAAAAGCAGACCTAGTCTTAGTCTTAGACCTGTCTATCTTAGACGAACTAGCCTTAAAAGCAACGTTCTTAGATACAGCATGTTCTCTGTCACTACTTACTATGGGTTCATCTTCGTCTAGATCAAACTCATGAGCCTTTAGAGTTTGAAACATAGTCTCTGTTGTCCATACGTCTATATCTTGGGTATTCTTAACAAGCATTTTTACCATTTTCCATCGACTATCAAGGCTTTTGAGAATCCTAAGATTGATTTCACGTGGAGTATAAGATTTACCAAGGACTTCCAAGTCATTCATGATTTTAGTAAAACGAGTATCCAACTGGTCTATTGTTTCACCAGCTTTCATATGAAATGATTCGAATCTTTGGACTGCAGTGGAAAGCTTGCTTTCTTTGATTAGGGATGTCCCTTCACAAATGATAGCTAAGCGATCCCACATTTCTTTGGCAGTTTTACATTTTAACACTTTTCCCAGATACTCGTTAGGAAGAGTGTGTAAGATGTAATTCTTGGCCAAGCTATCCAAATTATTCTGTCTCATTTCTTCAGAGGTAAGTTCTGACCTTGGTTTCTTGACGAGAGTACCCACTGGTTGATTAGGATCAAGAGCAGCAGTATTGGGGATCATGGTCACAATTGGACCTTCAGTGACGACGGAGATCATTAAGTCGTGAGTGGAGCTGAAGATGGCTTCCATCCTTAGCTTCCAATAGTCGTAATCCTGTACCTGGAACTTAGGTAGTTTGTTGGCGCTTATCTCAAGAGACATGGTTTCAAGAAATGAGTGCTAAGTAGAGTTATGATCAAGAACAACAGATAAGTCAAGAACAGGGAGCACGAAAAACAGATGATACAAGAATATGATCAAGAACACGTATACAAGAACAGTCAAGGACCAAGACTTCACCCTAAGTCTTGAGTCGGTTATCAAGAAACAGCAGTTCGTAAACTACTGCTCTGATACCACTTGTTGGTCCCAAGTTGAGTTAATAACGAGTAAGCTAGTGAAAATGTCTAGAGGGGGGTGAATAGACTTTTCAAAAATCTTTCGAAATATCAAAGTACAATATGCGGAATACGAAATTAACAATGAGCCCAATTCAAGATTATACTCAACTTATTTTCGAGAACTCTGTTCTATACTCAACTTGTCAAGTTCAGTTAAGTAGTTAAAACAATTAAGCAATTTAAACAATCAAAACTGTAAAGTAAATCAAACACAAGATTTATAGTGGTTCGACAACTTGTCTACATCCACTCTCACAAACCCAGTTGTGATGTTTCCACTAAACTCTTCCAATCGAGTACAAGTGTATGTTCCTGTCTTTAAAGTCCCAAGAAGAAGACTTAGATCTTCAACAGACTATACCTCCAGATATGTCTACGATCTTACTAGAAATTTTACAAGTATCTAGCACCTTGAAAATAACAAAACAAAAACTTAAAAAAACTTCTCTGATTTTCAGTAGTAGCCTTCTTGATTCTTCACTTGTCTTCTGGCTATCTTTCTGAACTTCAATCAACTCTGAGAGTAAACTTCGATTGAATCTTCAATAACGTTTGTAAGTAGTAATTCTCAATATTTCAGTAGTCTTCAACCAACGAATACCTTGAGGTATTTATAGACTTCAAATCCAAGAACTTTCAGTTGTGTAACAACCTTTCTTGAAAACTAACTTGTAACTGATTCTTCTATTCTTCCACACGTTTCTTTAGTTAATTAGTTATTCCATAACTAATTCTTCAACTTCATCTTCAATACGCGTTTCTGTAACTAACTTCAAGTTAACTTGTCTTGTGTAGTCTAGTAGATACACTTGTCTTGTAGTCCACCTGTCTTGAGTAGTAGACTAGTCTTCTCTTCTTGTGCAGTAGACTTCTAATAGAACTAATCTAGTCCTATCATCTAACCTAACAAGACTATTACATTACATTAAGCTTTTATAACACAAGCTTAGTCAACTTATAAACTATACAATGAATCTAATCTATTACATAAAAAATATCATGAGCTCTATACAGTAACTATAGCTCAAAAACAATCTTAACAAATTCAACTATGAACAGATATGAAGTACTTATACATCGTACTTATCTTTCAAATATAAACAATAATTTTCTTTTTATGTGAATTCTACTGATCTGTTAAAGATAACTTCAACTTAACTAGACTAGATTAGTCAACACTTAGAAAATATTCAAGTCTTCTTTTGGCTTATCAAAACTTTATCTTTTATCTTTTATTCATCATTTAGGACTTGTTCTAGGATTCATATCCCAACAATCATATTTCGAGTGAATGAGTGTGTAAACATTCTTGATCAATCAAAGTTGAAGTCGTGTGTCCAGTGGAAGTAGATCACATTGATCGAACAACTTAAATTCTTGTGTGCTCTATTTTATGTTCTCGTCGTTTACTTTTCTGAATTGTTATCTTAGTTGGATTGCTTCTATAATCTGTTTGCTGTTTGGATTGGAGACATCTAATCTTACGGATTACTTGACAATTAGCGCCGTCTATAGAAATCGAGAGATTCAACATTGAAGTCATTGTCAAATCTAAGATGGAGAATTCCACCAAGTATAATATTGAGAAGTTCTCAGGCACCGATAATTTTGGGCTGTGGATGGTCAAGATACAAGCTCTCCTAGAACAACAAGGTTTGTTCGATGCGCTCGAAGAACCTACAACCCAGTTGGGGAAACTGCATCAGCTGTAGCTGAAAGGAGCAAGATGCTTAGGAAAGCTCGAAGAACGATTCTGCTCTGCCTTAGTGATAAGGTTTTGAGGGAGGTTGCTAAAGAGAAATTCGCGAAGGAGGTCTGAGATAAGTTGGGGAAGCTTTACACGGTGAAAACCCTTGTTAATCGTCTTTATTCGAAACAGAAGTTGTATGCCTTTAGAATGGGTGATGACAAACCTATTCTGGATTAGCTGGATGAGTTCAACAGGATCCTTGATGATCTAGAGAATTTAAATGTCAAGTTAGAGGAAGAGGATAAGGCTCTGATCTTGTTGAGTGCTCTTCCTAATTCATTTGAAATCCTAAATGACACCATCTTGTATAGTAGACAAGAAAGTATTACATTGGAGGATGTAATGTCGGCTGTCAAGTCCAAGCCGTTGCACAACAAGACATCTCAAGGAGATAAGAGCAGCAGTGGTGAAGGATTGACAATCAAAAGAGGTCAGAAGAAGTATGTCTCTAAGAAGGGGTCTAATCAACCCAAATGAGCTAATAAAGGAAAATCAGTTGTGTCCAATCAAGGGGATTCAGTGTGCTACCAATGTAATAAGCCCAGACACTATAAGAATGCTTGTCACAATTATAAGCAGTTCTTGAGGAAATCTGGTGCCAAGAACCCAGCTGACAAGAATCAAGCTAATCAGGCCTAAGAAGATAAGGATCAAGAAGGCTATGAGTCTACTCATGCACTAACCATCACATCCTCTATAGAACAACAAACATGGATCCTGGATTCAGGGTGTTCTTTCCATGTGACTCCAAGAAGAGATTGGTTTCATGATTTTAAGTATCAGAAGGGTGGTTCTGTATTGCTAGGAAACGATCACACTTACAATGTTATGGGTAAAGGTTCAATTCACTTCAAGAGTGTTAGGTGTGTACCTGAACTCAAGAGAAATTTGATATCACTTGGGGTGCTAGATTCTATGGGCTATAAATTTCAGTCTGAGGATGGAGAGCTCAGGGTGTCGAAGGAGGAGCTAACTGTCCTGAAAGGTGAGAAGGAATGATCTCTACTTTCTAAAGGGAAGTACAGTGGCTGGTAGATCAGATGTAGCAGAGGTGTAAAACAACTCTATATTGTGGAACTGAAGACTAGCTCATGTAGGTGAGAAAGGGCTAGTAGAGTTGTTTAAGCAAGATTTGCTTGACAGTGACAAGATCACAAAGCTGAATTTGTGTGAGTCTTGCATCCTTGGGAAAGCCAAGAGGTTGAAGTTTGGGAAAAGTGAACACTCTACCAAAGGGATCAAGGACTATGTCTATTCTGATATACGGGGGCTAACTAGGAATCAGACGAGGTCTGGAGGGAGATACTACATGTCTATCATAAACGACTACTCAAGGAAGGTGTGGGTTACTATCCTGAAATTTAAGGCTTATGCATTTGAAAATTTTTAGGAATGATTCACTGAGGTTGAGAATGTCATAGGAAAGAAGCTCAATCATTTGAGAACTGATAATGGTCTGGAGTACCTATCAGGATGAAAGGAATAGTTAGGCATAAGACTATGTCAGGAACCCCTCAGCAGAATGGAGTAGTTGAGAGGATGAATCAGACACTACTTGAGAGAGTCAGGTGTATATTGAACAACTCTGGTCTGCCAAAGGTGTTTTGGGGAGAAGCTGTGTTAGCTGCATCCTACTTGATAAATAGAAGCCCTTCCTCAGCTGTGCAGTATAAAACCCCAGAGGAGTTATGGTTTAGCTATGAAGCTGATTACAAGTATTCGAAGGTATTTGGTTGTGCAGCATATACTCATGTCAAACAGGATAAACTTGTGCCTCGAGCATTGAGATGCGTGTTTGTTGGGTATCCTTCAGAGCACTAGGGTACATGTTATGGTGCCTTGAAGCTTGCATGCAAAAATGTATTATTAGTAGACATGTCACTTTTGATAAGAGCAGGATGCCTCTATCAGAAGAGGCAAGCACAAAGTTCAAGCGCAGCTGATAACCGACCAGACGAGACATGAGTTGAAGTGGAGCATACTGACACCAGAGGACCTGTTGTTGATCATATTGATCCAGATGAGGAGGGCGATCCTCACAATGAGAATGAGTAATCTTATCTTATTACCAACACCTCATAATACTCCCTCTATTTCAAACATTTTTTTCACTCTAAGATGTATTAAGATAAAAAAAATTACTTTATGTGTCCGCCTATAAGTTTTTTTATACCTTTTTAATAAATATTTTAATCACATCAATTGTACTATATTTATTACTCCCTCCGTCCGCCTATAAGCTTCTCATACCCCTTTTGGTAAGTACTTTTTCTTACACTTCACTCACTACAAAAAAAATGGCTTTTAGTGACAACTTTTTTTGTCACTAAATCTTTGAATATTATCACTAAAAATAGTTAGTGACAATTTTTGAGTTTGTGGCTATAAATCGTGTGGCTAAAAGATTAGTGGCGAAAATGTCTTAAACATCACTATATGTCATATTTTTAGTCACGTGCATATTTTGTCACCAAACCTTATTTTATAGTCACATATCCGTTTTGTCACTATTACTCAATGATTTAGTTGCATTTCCTTGTTGTCACTATAACTCAGTGTTTTAGTCACATATGTTTATTGCCACTATAACTCAGTGTTTTAGTCACATATGTTTATTGTCACTATAACTCAGTGATTTAGTCACATATGTTTATTGTCACTATAACTCAGTGTTTTAGTCACATATATTTATTGTCACTATAACTCAGTGTTTTAGTCACATATGTTCATTGTCACTATAACTCAATGTTTTTAGTCTCATATCTTTGTTGTCACTATTAATGCTCAATAGTTTAGTCACATTTGTTCATTGACACTAAAATAAATAGTATAGTTACAAAATTATTATGTCGTTTTTAGTCATGACTAATTATTATCACAAAATATAACGTTTATGTTACGATATAATTATCACTAAAGGCTAAAAAAATCATCACAATTTATGTTTTAATATTGATATTTTAAATAAATTCAATATAAATAATAATATTTATAATATTGTAATAAAAGTATTTTAACTATAGTCACGCTGTGTTATCACTAAAACCTAAAAATCTGTAAACATTATATTAATATTAATTTGATTAAAATGTATTTCTATATAGTTCTGTGAGTTAGTGACAATATTTTTTTGACAATGTTTTTATACTTATAAAATAATCTATTTATGTATTGAAAATAAAATATTACAAATTGAAAGTAAAACTTGTGATTAAACATAAACAAGGAATACAAAAGTGCAAATTTAAAATACATCAATAATTAAAACAAAAAATGTGAATCATTGCATAAAATAAACTAATAAATTAAAATTAAATGTCTAAAATAAATTACATAACATAAATATTAAATAAATCATCAAGTTGATAAATTGGTACGTAAAACGTGCTCAGAAGCTGTGTTTCAAACCTGTAAAAATATAAATTTCTAATGAGAATTTTTATTTAAAAAAAATAATATCAAATTAATGATAAATCACACCAATAATTACTTACACCAGAAGATGGAATGAGATTTATTTGATTTAGTGCATGATAGATTTCAGGAATTTTGGCTTTTAAGGACTCCAAACAGTAAAGTCATCTATGTGTTCTTTGTCTCAATGCTTCCATCTCTTCTTTGTCTTGTTCAAGCTCGTTCCTTAAATTTTCTTTTTTATTTGAAGGTGGCTTCAAGCTATCTCCATAGCCACTTAGTCGTATTCACACTTGGCGAGGAAGGCTGGGAAATTGAATTGAATTGAAGGGGCGTGAATATTAAATTGAAACTAATAAATAAATTAAATTGTGTCAAAAATATTTGCCTTAATAATCTCAACAAACCTCACAATTTTTATTATTCATTATTTAGTTTAGAAAAATATATCTCTTCCATTATCTTCAAACTAACGTTTTCCCAGAAATTAACAAGCATGACCAATTTTGCAATAAAAATAATCACTTTCTAATGTTTCTAATGAGGAGATTGGTACCTTATAAGCATCACTTTCAAAATAATTGGTCAATAGCCCCCAATCATCATCACTTACTCCAATGGGACGCTCTTTCTTGGTAAGATAATGCTTATGTAATTTCACTGGATAACTTCTATACTAACGATTCAACTGTCCATAAACTACCTTTGAGAAACGATAATCATCTTTGAGATTGAATTTTTGCTATATATCAGCACATATTACCTAATGTGAAAACCCCCAGTATTAAGAAATTAGTATATATACCTTTATTCCAAGCCATAACTTTCTTTTTATGTCACATGGGATGTCCTTCCATTGTGTATATTGAAGGGCGCGTACATGTTAAGAAGGACACAACTTCAGTTTTAAACATTTTCACCCAATTCCGATGTGGATGAATAATGATGCCTTCCAACTCCACGTCTCTTTCTTCTGAAATTCCAATTGTCTTCCCACTTCCATTTCTTTGAGATATCCCTAAATCAAAATTGTAAATTAAAATTGTAAATATATATGTTAATTAAAGCATAGAAATGCATAAATTAAACTGCATTAAAAATACTAATTAACGCATATAATTAAAGAAAATGGAAAAGTCACTTCATCGATCCGTAAATGAACACAGCTAGTATTGTATCCCATAATAAAAAATAGTTACCTTATATTAGGAATATAATATTATAAAGATTTGTATCTTTTAATATTATGATTCATTCTTATCTCTTAGAATATTTAATGTATCTTGTAAATATAGATACACTTTGTATCTATAAATACATCTCTTGTAAACACTTTACAATCATTTAATGAAAATATAATTTCACTATTCATTGTTTCTCTATATGGTATCAAGAGCCTCTCGGCTCACGCCTCGATCCCACCTCAAACCCTCGTAATCGTTGTTCGACGTTTTTCGTCGTACAAAACCCACGATTACCCCAACCTCATCATGAAGACAAGTTTTTTCATCCCCGTAATCGTTGTTCGACGTTCTTGTCGTACAAAACTCACGATTACCCCAACCTCAAGAAGACAAGTTTTTTTCTTCCCCGTAATCGTTGTTCGACGTTCTTGTCGTACAAAACTCACGATTACCCTATCCTCAAGAAGACACGTTTCTTCTTCTCCGTAATTGTTGTTCGATGTTCTTGTCGTACAAAACCCACAATTACCCCAACATCAACGAGTCGTACGGCTAACACCTCGATCTGAAACCCTCCCTTGTAGTCGTTGCTCGACGTCCAGCGTCGTCCAAACTCCCGACTACCACCCTTAACCGTTGCTCGACACTCAACACCGATCAAAACTCACGGTTGCAACCCTCTCACGGTAACTAATTTTGGTTAAAACAACTGTGCACTCACGAGAAGCTTTCTTCTCCAAAATCTCCATCCATGGAAGCCCATGCAAACTCCCCAAGTACACCCGCAGTTCTAGTAAAAACACCCCCTTCCCAGAATCCATGCACACTCTTCTACACACTCTGGTAAATACACCCCCTCGAATCTACACACTCCCTCCACAACTACATACTCGCTTGCTGCCCAGATGGGACAGATCCCCTACTCCACGGCTGCATACACCCCCAACTTTGGTAAATACACGGTCAACCCACTCCCAACTTACTAAATACACCCCCTACTGCCCCATTTTTCGTACCCGACCCTCAATTTCGAGTTTCGCATGTTTCGTCTGTGGATCACCTTGTTGATGCTATTACCAAATCATTTTCTCGTTCTCGCGTACAACCACTTATGATCAAGATTGGATTCTCCTACGGTGCTCCATCTTGAGGGGGCGTATTAGGAATATAATATTATAAAGATTTGTATCTTTTAATATTATGATTCATTCTTATCTCTTAGAATATTTAATGTATCTTGTAAATATAGATACACTTTGTATCTATAAATACATCTCTTGTAAACACTTTACAATTATAATTTCACTATTCATTGTTTCTCTATACCTTAAATTAAATGAGAGGTTTACTGCGTTTGAAGAGATACTGAAAATACACAATTGATTCACTTTAAGAAGAAAAGGACAAAAACTATATAATTCAATTTGTTCATATCTAACCATTCTTGTAAACACATGTGGAGGGAAATGAAAATTTAATATTTGATACAATTGGTGGTAGAATTTGAGGTTCAGTTGCAGAGATGGGGAGGGGGAGTTTGAGGTGGGACGTGCAGCACTATTGGTATGAATGGGGAGGAGTTTGAGGTGGGAGTGGGGGGATTTCTTGATTTTTTTTTATTTAAATAATAAAAATTGGAAAAATCCTATAAAATATTAACAAAAAAACCTTAAATTTAGAATTTATTTAATATTTTAAAACTTTATTAAGGTTTAATCGAATTTATAGATTTTTATTTTTTAATTAGTTTTAATTTTTTTTAAAGTTTTCGGTGATTTTGTTAATATTTTACCGGTTTTATTTAGGTTTCTTTAGATTTTTATTATTAATTTGATTTTTAACTAATTCTCCTTAAATTTATTTTATTTTTTAATATTTTATTTAGTTTTTACTTTTTTGAAGATTTTTATGTTCTTAATTAATTTTTTTATTATATATTTTTTAAAATTTGATATTTATTTTTTTAAATATTTTCAGATTTTATTTAGCAAGATTTTTTTTGTTTTTTTTAAGATTTTTGTTTTTTAGATTAAGTTTATTTAAATTTTTTTTTAGGGGTATACTTAATAAATGGTTGTGCTTATATAATTTTGAAGGTGTGAGTAGGCCGGTTGTAACTAAGTCGAGTCAACTCGCGAGCTACTCGTGCTCAATTCGGAAAAAGATCAAAATCGATTTGAAGTTAATCGAGTTGATTTGAGTTTCGAGCTACTCGAGTAGCTACCGAGTTCGAGCTCATAAATACTCGGCTTGAAAAGCTCGTGAGTCTAATCAAGTTTGGACAATATTTATTATTTTATTATTAATTTTGAAAATTATATAGGTAACCGAGTCGAGCTCGATCTTTAAAATATTAGGCTCGACCGAGTTGAATTTATAGCTTTGACCTTTGAGTATAACAATCGAGTCGAGTTTTGAGCTCAGCACTGCTCGGCTCGACTTGACTCATTTAGGTGTGAGTAGTGGTGATCTTAAATATAATAGAAATATCAACCAAAATACTTTATTATGAATGATTAAATATTACAACAAGTGTACAAAATTATATAAAATATGTTATTAGGGTCGAAAATCCAATCAAGGTACTTGATACTCAATTCGAGATCATTCGTTAAAAGTTCGTTTCAGCTCGGTTCAACTTAGATATCAAACAAGTTTAAACGTACATTTCTGTTTGGTATAGTCTAAAACTCGAACTTGATAAGTAAGTACGTCAAACTACTCAAGCTCGATCCCGACCCTTCATTTCTATACAAGCGAACAATACAATTTCAATGATTTTTTGCATTTTTTCGTTGAAATCAGTGATTCCAACAAAAATACAACTTTTTAAAAAATGGGTGTGGTAATTTTATCAATAGCAAATTCCAACACTAATTTGAACTACATTATTCAATTGAAATTTTTGTTTTCAACTAATATGTGCAATGGAATATTCAACCATGGAAATTATTGAATATAAATTCCTGAAACATTTTTCCATAAAAAAAATTTAGAGAAAAAAGTAAAATTTCTTTTTATAGGTATATTACAAATTCCTATCAAAGTTAATTATAAAAAAAACAAAAATTTCTCTATATAGCTATATTACATTCACGAGCAAATAAAACTCGAGTAGCTCGAAACTCAACTCAACTCGATTAACTTCAAATCGATTTTGATCTTTTTTTGAATTGAGCACGAGTAGCTCGCGAATTGACTCGACTTACCTACAACCACCTACTCACACCTTCAAAATTATATAAGCACAACCATTTATTAAGTATACCCCTAAAACAATTTTTAAATTAATTTACATTAGTAGCACCCCATTTCATTCGTGTATATATATATACATATATATATATATAATAATCTCACTTCCTCAAAACAAAATATAATACTTTCCCACTTTTTCCTCCTCTTATTAATGTTCCTAATCTACAAAAGAAATTTCTTAAAAAAAAAAAAAAAAACTTGCTGAATAAAATCTGAAAATATTTAAAAAATAAATATCAAATCTTAAAAAATATATAATAAAAAAATTAATTTAGAACACAAAAATCTTCGAAAAAGTAAAAGTCTAAATAAAATATGAAAATATTAAAAAATAAAATAAATTTAAGGAGAATTAGTTAAAAAAATCAAATTAATAATAAAAATCTGAAACCTAAATAAAATCAATAAAATATTAACAAATTCACCGAAAACTTTAAAAAAATTAAAACTAATTAAAAAATAAAAACCTATAAAATCGATTAAGCCTTAATAAAGTTTTAAAATATTAAATAAATTATAAATTCAAGGTTTTTTGTTAATATTTTATAGAAATTTTCAAATTTTTATTATTTAAATTAAAAAAAAATCAAGAAATTCCCCCACTCCCACCTCAAACCCCTCCCCATTCATACCAATAGTCCTGCACGTCCCACCTCAAACTCCCCCTCCCCATCTGTGCAACTGAACCTCAAATTCTCCTGCCATCGTATCAAACACCTTAAATTTTCGTAAAAGTCTAAATAAAATATGAAAATATTAAAAAATAAAATAAATTTAAGGAGAATTAGTTAAAAAAATCAAATTAATAATAAAAATCTGAAACCTAAATAAAATCAATAAAATATTAACAAATTCACCGAAAACTTTAAAAAAATTAAAACTAATTAAAAAATAAAAACCTATAAAATCGATTAAGCCTTAATAAAGTTTTAAAATATTAAATAAATTATAAATTCAAGGTTTTTTGTTAATATTTTATAGAAATTTTCAAATTTTTATTATTTAAATTTAAAAAAAATCAAGAAATCGCCCCACTCCCACCTCAAACCCCTCCCCATTCATACCAATAGTCCTGCACGTCCCACCTCAAACTCCCCCTCCCCATCTGTGCAACTGAACCTCAAATTCTCCTGCCATCGTATCAAACACCTTAAATTTTCGTCAAATTTTCATTTCCCTCCACAATATCTCTTAAATTCCTCCACAATATTAAAATTATTTTCAATTAGAAATTTACATTCATGTCTTTACAATGTGTTAGATATGAACAAATTGAATTATACAGTTTTTGTCATTTTCTTCTTAAAGTGAATCAATTGTGTATCTTTCGTATCTCTTCAAACACATAAACCTCTAATTTAATTTAAGGTAACCATTTTTATTTTATTCACTAAAATATATGGGATACAATGCTAGCTTGTGTTCATTTACGGATCTATGATAAAGCATTTTCTTTAATTATATGTGTTCTCATTTAATTTAAGGTAACTATTTTTATTCTATTCACTAAAATATATGGGATACAATGCTAGCTTTTCATTTACGGATGACTTTTCCATTTTCTTTAATTAAATGTGTTAATTAGTATTTTTAATGCTAGCTTGTGTGTTCATTTACGGATGACTTTCCATTTTCTTTAATTAAATGTGTTAATTAGTATTTTTAATGCAGTTTAAACATGAACCACACAAATGAAGAAGATGATGAGTTTTTTTGCTCAATATTCTCATGAGCTACAAAAAAAACAGATGTCAATTTTGATTTAGGGATATCTCATAAAAATTCTCATGAGCTACAAACACAAACAAACATGTGATTTAGGGATATCTCACAGAAAAGGAAGAGGGAAGACAATTAGAATTTCAGTTGAAAGGAAGAGACGTGAAGTTGGAAGACTAGATGTCATTATTCATACGCATCGCAAAAAGTTGTTAGTGAAAATGCTAAATATTTTAAAACTGAAGTTGGTGTTCCAAGCAACATGTACCCTTCAATATGCAGGATCTTCATAAACACTACACGTACTGGACGATTTTCTCTTATATCCAATTTTTTCATATGTTAACTCTTCAAATTAGTGAGGAGTCCTTCAAACCAATTTGACCTAGTTATTACTTTGGATTTTATAAGTCTAGTTAGAATTGTTTTCTCTTCTGTGCTGTTTAAATTAAAAAAAACTATATAAATAAAAGAAAAAAAGAAAACATAACTATTGGAGCACATTGAAGTCTTATTATTTCTACCAAATCATTATTTGTTCAACATAATTTTTCATTTTTTCATAATCCTCTCATATATATCGACTATTTAAGTATTTATTAAGGGATAACAGGATACTATTTAATTTAAGTCTTTATTAATCCCTAACTAGCCCTTCTTTCTTTCGCAACAGAACAAAAAAAAAATGATTGAGAGTGGATCATATTTATGTTGTATTATAATTAATCTAGATGGTTAGAATGTTCTACATTTCTGATATCAAGTATTTTCTCCTCAAATATATGCTCAAACTAATGAAATAATCTATAATCCAACAATTTAACCTATTAAAAAATTAGTCGAAACAACATAATTAACAAGATTTTAAGAATTAGCAGTCGTCAAACATTATTTTTCTAGAAACTTTCGAAACTTACCGTAGAAGTGGGGGGCGGAGGTAGAGAAGGGTGGTGGCAATGGATAGATTGTGAGTAGGATTTTTTTTTTAGATTTAGGATTTTAAAAAATTAAAAATGAAAAAAAGGTCATGGATATTATTTATATATATTAACTTTTATATGATTTGAAAAATTCTGAAAATTTTAAGGTAATTTATTTGCATATTTTTAATTAATTATTTTATAGCTAACTAATTTTTTTTCTAATTTTTCAAAATTTTTTAAAGACATTCTATATTATTTAAGAATTTAAGTAATTTACAAATCATTTAAAAAAAAAATAACACCCAAAAATACTCTAAATATATTTTAATTTTTTTTAATGACAATAAATTATTTGTTACTATATATGTGGTTTTTGTAACAAATATTCAACAAAATATTGACAACATAAAAAGTAGTCAATGTATGTCACACCGTATGTTATTTTGTAACATAATTAATTATTTGTCACTATATGTATAGTTTTAGTGACGGTTTTTTATTTATGAAACATTGACAACATACACAGTTGTCACTAATGATCACACCTTACGGTATTTTGTAATATAATGAAAATTTTGTCACTATATTTGTGTAATTTTAGTGACAAATATTAAATGAAACATTGACAACATAAAAAGTTGTTACTGTTTATCACACCATATGTTATTTTTGTAACATAATGGATTATTTGTCACTTTATGTGTGGTTTTAGTGACGAATTTTAAATGAAACATTGACAACATATAGAGTTGTCACTAATGATCACACCTTATAGTATTTTGTAACATAATGAACAATTTGTCACTATATATGTGTGATTTTAGTAACAAATATTAAATGAAACATTGACAACATAAAAAGTTATCACTTTTTGTCACGCCGTATGTTATTTTGTAACATAATAAATTATTTGTCGCTATATGTGTGGTTTTAGTGACAAAATATAATTGAAACACTGACAACATACATAGTTGTCACCAATGATCACACCTTACGGTATTTAGTAATATAATGAAAATTTTGTCACTATATGTGTATAATTTTAGTGACAAATATTAAATGAAACATTGACAACATAAATAGTTGTCACTGTTTATCACACTGTATGTTATTTTGTAACGTATTGAATTATTTGTCACAATATGTGTGGTTTTAGTGACGAAATTTTAATGAAATATTGACAACATATAGAGTTGTCACTAATGATCACACCTTACGGTATTTTGTAACATAATGAACAATTTGTCATTATATGTGTGTGATTTTAGTAACAATTATTAAATGAAACATTGACAACATAAAAAGTTGTCACTGTTTATCACACCATATGTTATTTTGTAACATAATGAATTATTTGTCGCTATATGTGTGGTTTTAGTGACGAAATTTAAATGAAATATTGACAACATACATAGTTATCACTAATGATCACACCTTACGGTATTTTGTAATATAATAAAAAATTAGTCACTATATGTATGTGATTTTAGTGACAAATATTAAATGAAACATTGACAACATAAAGTGTTGTCACTGTTTATCACATCGTATGTTATTTTGTAACGTATTGAATTATTTGTCACTATATGTGTGGTTTTAGTGACGAATTTTTAATGAAATATTGACAACATATAAAATTGTCACTAATGAGCACACCTTACGCTATTTTGTAACGGTGGAAATTTTTTGTCGCTACACATATGTTTTTAGTGACAAAAATTCAAATGTCTCTAAACTTTTTGTCACTAAACATGATTTTTTTTGTAGTGACTTTATATTATACTTTTTCTCTCTATCTCTCTCCTTCTTCCAATCACATCACTTGTACTATATCTATTATTTAATCAGTTTTCTTAATCTATGTGCCAAAAAGTAGCGGGAAGCTTATAGACGGACGGAGGGAGTATTTAATCACTCTTTTTAATTCATGTGTCAAAACGTAACGAAAAATTTATAGATGGACGGAAAAAGTAATAAAAAAAGAAAATGTCTAACTTACCTGGGTAATTCTTATGGTAGTCAAATTTTACAAAGTGACTACATAGTCACTTTGTCGAATCGCGCCGCGTGGCGTCGTAAACGTCGTAACGACCTGCTACCTGTTATACATGTTTAAGTTATTTATATCATTTTTTAAATTGTATTTTGTTATTTGCTAAATTACCCTTCTTTTATTTAAATTATTTTTAATATATATAAGTAAAATTATTGTTCTACCATTTCTTTATACAAATATTACCTATTTTCAAATTTAGTGATTCCTTAAATTTCTAATTCACCCCACCCCTTTGCATAAATTAATTAAAAGTTACAATTATAAAAATAAATAAAAATTAAATGAAAAAAAAAAAACTATTCTTCATCCTCATAGAATGCCTGGAAATGCAGCCCACCACAATCGCCACGGTACTTCCATCGACGAAGTGTTTTCGTTCACTTTTCCAAACTTAATCAGTACCAATAGTTTTCATCTTGATTCTGAGATCGTTCCCCCATATTTATTTTTCACTTTGTTGTCTCCATGTTCTTCAATTTAACTATTAAAATCGTGATCTTCGCGATAATGAATAATCATCACCGTGATTTTCTGTTCCCATCCCTCACTCTATTTACCATTCTAATCGTTTTAGTTGTCCCGTCATTCTCCCATACTCCATCGTCAAGTTCATCAACCATTGCACCAAATTAAAAAAAAAAAATCAGTTTCAAAATTTTTACGCATATTTGATGCTTCTCAACATTGCTCCATATTCTTCGCGATGATGGAAGGGAGGAGAGGCGTTGACCATGAATGTTTAAGTTTTACGATTTTTTGTTGTGGACTTTTTTTCTAGGCCTTGTTGCAGAGTTTAGGGAAGAAGATGATTAGAGATGGGAGATGGGCGGTTTAAGTTTGGATGGGATTAGGTTTTGTAAAAAATTGGAGTATAAAATTTTATTTAACATTACATATTTTAATTAAATTAATAAATATAATAAATTATTTTATTGTATAAGAATAAAAATGTAATTTTACAATAATATATTTTAATTAATTTAATTTAATAGAAAATACAAATTTATGACAGGACAATACATACCGTAAAATTTACAAAAGGTAATCGGTCATCAAATTTAAGTCTTTAGATTAGATTTTTAATGGTTTAGATTAATTGACTACTAACTACATGTATAGGAGGTCCCAACTTACCTTCTAAAAAGAATAGGAATACATTAATATATTTTCAATTTAAATTGATTTTGAGATTAAGGGTGGGGCTATCAACACCCCAAATTATGTTATTCCCACCCCATATGTTAAACACACCCCAATAAATTTTAAAATTCCTTTTTTTTTTACTATACACACCCCATTTTATTCCCTTTCTAACCTTTTTTACTTAAAACTTAAATTATTTTGTCTTCTAACACAATACTATACACACCCCATCAATTCTCTCTCCTAAAATAAAAAAGAAAATCAGTCGTGCATCCGTCAGGCCTCACCCCTCCCCAAACCGTGTCTTTCTTCCCCCTTACTCCCAAAAGAGCCGTGCATTTCAAGGAGAGGAAGAGCCGAACAATCTCTCACGATTTCTAACGAACAACAAACGAAATGGAAGATCGATATGGTAAGAATTTTGTTTCATTTTAAATGTTTTTACTTCAAAAAATCTAGGGTTTATATGGTTTGTGAGATTTTTCAAATTATTGAATAAGTTTTAGTGATTTAGTGTATAAAAACCCTAATAAAATGCATTGGGTATGAATGTATATCATACATTGAGTTTGATTTTGGGTTTGTGTTGTGTTATGGCTCTTGCTAGTGTGATTTGGGGCTGCAGCGTTCGCGCACGGCCAGAAACGCAGCCGTGCGGCCTGCACTGTGCACGGCCGGTTCGGCCGCACGAACAAGTGTTGCACGACTGGTTTGGCCCCACACACTGTGTAGCGCACGGCTGGTTGGGCCGCACAAAATGTGTAGCGCACGACTGGTTTGGCTGCACACACTGTGTAGTGCACGGCCTGACTGGCCGAACACCAACCCCTGTTTTTTTTTTTTTAAATAAACCTTTTAAATTTTATCTAATTAACTTTGATTAATTTTTTTCAGGGAAAAGATACACGGACCCACCAAGAGTTAGACCAACGGGGTCCGAACGAAGACGTCGGATCCGAACGTATCAAATGATCCAAGACGTACCTCCTATTGAACAAGAGGTCGAAGGTGCACCTCTGGTTCATCAAGATGAAGAGGCACCTCCGATTCAACAAGATGAAGAGGCACATCCGGTTCAACAAGAAGAAGAGGCACTTCCGACTCAACAAGAGGATGAAGAGTCGGATGGCGTGCTTAAGGGACCTTATCCCGGTGGTCCGGAGGATCCATCTTTGCTAAAGAGTTTCAAGTCTCATATAGCTGCAAAGATTTGGAGAGGGCAAGAACGTGAGTTGCTGAAGGTGCATTGCCACACAACAAAGTTTTTAGAGTGGAATTATGCAAATGACGAAACCACTCAGGTTTGGAAGGACTTGGTTAGGGATAGTGGAATGTTAGGTCTACGAGACTTTGCATACCCTAGTCCTAACAAAGCTCTCATTTGTGCTTTTGTTGAGCGATGGCATCCTGAAACAAATACGTTTCATATGCCTTTTGGGGAGATGACAATCACGTTAGACGACGTGTTTTGTCTTACCGGATTGAAAGTTGAGGGTTCACCTGTGGAGTTTGAAGTACATGAAGACATGGAAGATGGTGCAACAATTATGTCTAGATTGTTGGGAGTTAGCGTCGAAACCGCGACTAACGAGTTAAGTCAAGTACGAGGTAGTTCCATAAAGTTGAGTTGGTTGGCCGAGAATTGGAAAGGTGACACGACATCTGATGATCCTCACACATTAGATTGTGCAGCCCGTGCTTACATGCTTTACACTATTGGATGTGTTTTATTTTGTGATAAAAGTGGATCACGGGTCGGGACTCATTTTCTTCGGATCTTGGATGAAGTCGAGGAAGTGGGCGACTATGCATGGGGGACCGCGACTCTAGCCTACTTATATAGGCAACTGGGGATAGCATCTAGACATGGTGTTAAACAGATTTGCGGATTTATTCCCCTATTGGAGGTAAATTTTATTTGTTCACGACCAATCAATGCTTTTGAGGGTAAAAAAATCATTGAAAGGTAGCGTAGAATTTTTAGTCTCTACTGGTTACTTGCACAAGTTCCACCCTAGTAATCCTTGTTTACTCATTTGTTTTCTATATGAGTTTTAATGTGGGAGTTATTTATTAGTATTAAAAGAGATAAAAGTAGAGAATATAATTTTTCTATATATAATTGTTCATGTTTTGTGATTAATTTTTTAAATTAAATGTGTAGGCATGGATTTATGAGCATTTTCCATTTACTCGACCTGCCCTCAACAGAGGGTTCAATCCTCAGTTTCCGTTGGCTAGGAAGCGGTTGCCCTCAGCACGAGCTGGAAGACAGTTTCATGATCTAGTCAATTATCGAGAGAAATTAGATGCACTGACAGTATCTGAAGTAAGTATTTTTGTTAGTTTAATGATTTCAACCTATTAATTTATCAAGTGCATTTGTTTATATAAACGTGATTACTACTTGTAGGTCGAATGGAACCCTTACGCAAATGTTCGTGAGTATCATCCATTGAATGAAATTGCTTTCTTTCATGGATGCATTAGATCATTCGATATTGCTGAGCCCTATCATCCGGACCGTGTTCTTAGACAGTTTGGCTACGTTCAGACCATTCCTGCTGCTCCTCTTGGTCCCAAGTATGCATCTAGACCTAGTAAAGGTCTTAAGTACAAGCTTACTTGGGCTGAAGGACTTAAAGGCTACTATAGAACGTGGGACAATCACGTTCTGTCTAACCGTCGTCGTGGACGTGTTGTTGCTAGACCGTGGGATTGCACGAGTGATTATCTTAACTGTTTTAGAAGACATTCTCATCCACTCGTGCAGTGTCATGATCGTGCCACATGGAATGCTGTGCCAGACGCTGTTGGGGGAGCATCATCATCGTTAACTCAGCAACAAGCTGCCCTTGCTTTGTTGGAGATGCCGGTACGCATGTGGAGATTACACCTTCATGATCTCACCCTCCCGTATGCCATGTCACAGATGGATCAGGCTTACATTACTTTAGGAGGTATGGGCTGGCCTGATGCTCCCAATCCGGATATTGATGATGATAGACCTGAGTCGTCCGCACGTAGAAGACCACGTAGATGATTTACGGATGATGTTATTGATGATGATGTTGTTATTTAGACTTGAATATTGATGGTGACGTTATTCATGGATGATGTTTAATTTATTGGTGATGTTATTTATGGATTATGTTACTTTGATTTATTGATTGTGACGTTATTTTGATTTATTGATTTTGAAAATTATTAAGTTCCACTTGTTAAAATACTTGAATATGGATGGGTGACATTATTTAGATTTATTGATGGTGAATATGGATGGTTACATTATTTTGCTTTATTTATAGTGAAAATTATTAGGTTCCACTTGTTAAATTACTTGAATATACTGCATAAGAACAGGTCTTGGACTGCACGACCGAAATGGTGATCGTTTTGCGTACCGCACGGCCACAATGGACGTACAATGGTCAAGTGCACGGCCCTAATGGCCGAACACCGCTCTTATACACGGCCCAATTGCCCGAACATTTGTACTATGAACGGCTGAAATGGCCGAACAGTTGTACTAAGCACGGCCCAATTGGCCGAACAATGGCTAAATGCACGGCCTAATTGGCCGAACATCATGCAATCCAGAACAGAAAATTTGTACAAAAAATCTGCCCAAACTAATGTCAATAAATCAAAATAACGTCTATAATAACAAGTGTTCACCATATGCACCAATTAAAAAATAATTTCTACATTAACAAGTGTTCAACAATATGCACCAATTCAAAAATAAATCCTAAATTAACGAGTGTTCAACAAAGATTAATAAATGTCGGGAATGCATCATCGTCTTGTTTAAATCCAATAAGTTTGTAACACAATAATATTCGTTGCTTGCAAATTTCTTTCCACGTTTGAGCACATAGATCACGATGCTCTTCCCAAGGAGGTGTTATGTGAGGCAATGGGTGATCTATCTTCAAGTTAACCTGCATAAATGAATGAATCATTATAGATAACAACTACCACTACATATTTAACGATGTCAAAATAATACGTACCGCAATGAAATGTTGTCTCTTTTCGAGTAGTGCAATACAAATGCATCTTGGATTTCCCTTCAGTGCAATCGTTCTAAAAGGCAAGTATGTGTTGCACATTGCGTTAGACAATGTGACAAGTATCACATTGTATGTCGATGCAACACGATATCCCATCTCCGGCAAAGTAAACCAATGAGACTTATGAGCAAAGCATTCAAAATTTTTCAAACTCAGCATTACTTCATCGACCACCTTCATACCATAAAATACCTTCGAATACAAATCTATATGCATTGTTAACTCCCCCATGAGATCACGCCGAACCTTCTGCCATTCATTCTCTCCAAAGCCCATCTGTTCAGGAATTGCACGGAACCCACAGTGACCATCGTCAACAACATCTCGAGTACTCACAACATACCCACGGATCCATGTTGGTAGAAGGTCAACAAACTCAATCGTACTACGTGGGGGTACAAATTTTCGACGAATCTGTTAAAAAAATCATGTGGCAATTACACACACAATAAATTGAATGCATTGAAAAGTAAACATGAATATAAAAATACTTGTTGTTTTTTTCCTTTTGCATTACTGAACATCGGTGTCATAGACACTGTCCCACCTCACTCAATTGTAGGTTGAGAACAACTATCTACCATTGATTCAACATACTCAAATGCACTCTTCTCACGCTTGGTGGATGTGTCTTTCTTCTTTTTACTTTTTTCTTTCGGCCTACCACGAGTCTTCTTTCGAGGATGTGGCTCAAGTAGTGATGTAGTGGTAGGATTTACAATTTCCCTCAACCTCTTCAACATCAATAATTGTTCTGAATCATTCTTGTTGTCAAATTTTTTGACAACATCCATCAACGTGTCATTCAACCGACTTCTAATATCATGTGCAACCCCCTGACTTTGTTCCTGACTCGGCCCCTGATGTTGCCCCTGACTTGGGCCCTGTTGCTGACCCTCACTCCACCCCTGATTTTGCCCCTCACTCGGTCCTTGACTGAACCCTTCGCTCGGCTCTATGGCCCTCATATCCAACTTCGTCCAAAATCTGTCAATTATGTCAAGTGGGATGGGAATGTCTTTAGCTTTGAATTACTAGATCTCATGTGAGCAAGGCAACCCACAAGTCTTTCTTAGAACACATCCACATAGCAAAGGATCGTCACAGGAACGGGTTTCCATCTCTTTGAGTATCATCTCCAATGCCTTGATTGATACCTCTCCTCTTAAGAACTTGAATAAAGATGGCTTAAATTTATGTTGCACCACATTAATGCTCTTCTCAAACGAAGCCTTAACCGCAATGTGTGAGGTCTCAAGAAGAGAATGAATTTTGATCCAACATGTCTCAAAGTTTCCTTGGCTCGTTTGTAGACACCTTTTCAACTTCGCATGATTACTTTCCACCCTACAACAATAAAATTAGACATTATAGGCATAACCAAATAATTTTTTAAAGATTTTAAAATACAGAATATTTATAAGTGTTTACCTATTCGTCGTAACATTGTCATAGTGCATGAACTTGTTTGTATAAGCCGATACAAATTTGTGTTTGTAAGGTGTAATCTATTGTTTCATACAATAGTTAACGGCTATTTTGGACTTCGGGTTGTTCATGTACTCATCTTGAAACCGTCGTAGACAATCAACAAATTCTCCTTCATTTTCAGCATCAATGATGATGTCAAATGAACGGCTAAACGCCTTCCACTCATCCTTGGTGGAAAACCTTTTCCTGCACTTAGCCAACACATTTTTTCGAATGTGCCATTTACACAACAAATGCGTGGTGGATGGAAACGTGGACTGTACTGCATTAATCAAGGCCAACTCTCTATCGGTGAGAATAATTCTAGGCAAACAATATACGTGCATCAGGTCCTTTAGAATGTCGCAAGCCCACATGTAATTATCCTCCCGCTCAGACTCCATGTAGGCAAATGCAACAGAAAATGTCATGCTTGTTGACGTAATTCCAACTATCTCCAACAGAGGCAGACTATAAACGTTGGTCATATAAGTACAATCCATAAACAACACATGTGGAAAGGCATGAAGTAACTCAACACTTGTAGAATGAGCAAAAAATATATCTTTTACCATGTTGGTCTTCTCGCATCGCCTATGATGAAATGAATACCTTTCAACTTCTAATTTTCCCATAAGGTACTACATTTGGGATCGGCCCTTACGCTCCACCACTCTATGTTTTATTCGAGCATTGTAGATATGTCTAAGTGTAGCTTTTGAATCCGGCCATTCTTTTGTCAAAGCATCTAAAATGTGTATTGGTTGACTGTTTGCCATTGACAGATTTAACACAAATGCATCTTCTGCAGGAGTTAAGCGTCCAGCAAACGCATGACCTTCCAAATATTCCCCAATTGGATGGTTGTGTGTACCCCGTATAACCTTTAACTCCCACTGACTTTCTAACCCAATTTGATTCCCTTGCAATGTAAATTGGCAACCACATTTTTTTGTCCCTGTACTTCTTCTACCAATTGAACTCTTAACTTTCTCTCCTTCTTTGCCAACACTAGATTTATCAACACTCGGTACATTCTTTCTAGAATCACGGTAGGTACCACTTCTTTCACAAGTAAGCGTCACACGAGGCCGCCTACCTTTCTCGGCATTGTCAGACCTTTTAATTAGAATGACCATGTCATTCAACCGACCGGTTTCTTGAACCCAATTAATCAACTCTTACCTAGAGTTAAACAAAGCCATTGTGGTAAATAAATAACCATAGTCTGCCACCATTTCATTTTCGTTTGGTTCCTGTACCAACAACAAATTAAAATATTAAAACACAATTAAAAATCTGCATTATACACACTGTACGGCCACAACTTCATGTACACACATGAAACTGTTCGGCCAGAACATAATGTACGGCTATGGATATGTTCGGCCAACAGACAATGTACACATCCAGGTGTGTTCGGCCAGTAGTGGCCGTACACTACTTAACGAAAATTTCATAGATTGTGTTCAGCCGAATGTGGCCGTACAATCCTGTATGTGTGCGGCCAATATGGCCGTACAATCCTGCATGTGTGCGGCCAATATGGTCGTACGCACAGTGATTTGTTCGATCACGATATCGGTTGTGCACGTCGCGACTACTGCTACTGAAAAACTGTACAAAGTATAAAAAAGGTATAAAAAAGTGTAAAAAACATTAAATATACTTACATTAATTTCCTCCATCGCTTTTTCTTCTTCCATAATCATGTTTGTTGTGATTATATCATCATATGAAGGTTTATGGTGGTAGGGTTTATGCATGGAGAATGATTTTAAGATTTAAGTAATTTTTTTATTGTAAAAGTAAAAATAGATGAATTATGGTTAAATGGAGGGTAGAATTTAAGTATGGGCCTATGGGGTGTGTATAACATGGGGTGTCTTTAATATTATTAGGGTGTGTTTAACATTTTTTAAATAATTTAAAAGGATATTTTAGTAAATTCAATTAAGGCTATTTTTGTCCAAAAAATTATGGGTTAGGAATAACATAATTTGGGGTGTTGATAGCCCCACCCGAGATTAATTGCAACTTTCCCTTATTGAATTACACATTGTTCTGGAATGTTCGATTTTCCATAATAAAATGAAATGAGATATTTTTATATATACAGGAGAATGACGAGATAATGTTTGAAGAAAAAACAGAGAGTAAAATGGGGGAGGAGGTGAGCAACAAGCAGATTATACTGAAAGATTATGTAAAGGGTTTTCCAAAAGAATCCGACATGATTCTCAAATCCTCCATTGTCAAACTGAAGCTCCCTCAAGGCTGCGACGGCGCCGTTTTGGTCAAGAATTTGTACTTGTCTTGCGACCCTTACATGCGAGGGCGCATGGGGAAAACGGAGGGCAGCTACATTCACTCTTTTACCCCTGGATCTGTAAGTGATTTCTGAATATATATAATAGCAATTGTTTTTTACCCAAAATTAGGACTCTGCTGTCACTATTCACTGATAGGCTGTTTGGGAATTTCAACATTTATAGGAGTATTTTATTATTGTTATTTTATTATATTAGGACGGAATGGTCTTACATTATATTATAAGAGACGTAATGTTGTATTATGGTAAATGTAGGATATATATAGAGACGTAACACTCACGTCCAATCTGAGTGAATCCTAAAAGAAACATTTCCAAACGTAAGATAAAATGGATATGGTTGGTTGAAGTTACGTTAGGTGTGAGTTGTGTGACCAATCAAGTCTAGACCTAACACTTGGTTACTATAATTACATGATTACCTAAGAATTACCTAACTTTGTTAAATATTTTTAGGGATTATTAATTCTTTTGTCCATTACTTATAGTCTATATTGAATTTAATTAGCCTATATTTTTAACCATATGATTGTAACTCAGAAGCGTGCTCCTCTTTAAGTTTGGTTTTAATCTAGAACCTCGTAAATGAAAGGTGGGATTGGTTCCCAAATTAGTAGATTCTTGGACTTAATACCGAAACTTAAAAAAAAAAAAAAAAATTGAAAATGTGTTATATATAATGATGATATTTTGATTAAATCACATATATTTAGCATGTTGCTTGTATTTTGAATTGAACAGGCTATTATGGGATATGGAGTAGCCAAAGTGGTGGATTCATCAAATCCAGATTTCAACAAGGGTGATTTGGTGTGGGGCATCACAGGATGGGAGGAATACACCTTAATAAAATCCACCGTTGGTTTTTTCAAAATTGAACACACAGATCATGTGCCTTTATCTTACTATACTGGAATTCTAGGTAACTTGCAACTTTCTCAAGTACGTTATTGTTATGAATTTAATCACACGATTAACTGATTCACGATGTGTGGAAGAAATAGTTCACGAATCAGTATAGAATGGGGAGAGATCGAAAAAGAGTTCGCCCTTAACATATAGGGCTTGACGTATACTCCCTCCGTTCCAACGAAATTTGCAACCTTGGAATGGCACACATTTTAAGAAATATGTTTTGATCGATGGGTAGTTTTATAAACTTTTGTGAATAAAGTAAAGTGAAAGGTAGATTGAATGTGAAAAAGTAATGACACGTGGTAATTAAATATGTGTATATTTTGAGGGTGTGAGTTATAAAAATATTTCCTTTTATTTTTATGGAGTGATTTTTGGCTTGAAGCATTAGTTCAGTAGGTTTATACGTAAAAAAAAATTGATAGTGTGTGTACTTCGGGGCTAAAAGATATAGTTCATTAATAGTTTGGTGAGTTTAGTGCAATTAAGCATATATTATATATTTTGACTTCATAACGAGCCCAACATTTATGTGTATATGTACAGGAATGCCTGGCCATACTGCGTATACTGGTTTTTACGAGATTTGCTCTCCGAAAAAGGGGGAGACCGTCTTCGTTTCTGCTGCGTCGGGAGCGGTCGGCCAGCTCGTTGGGCAGTTTGCTAAGTTGTTGGGGTGCTACGTTGTTGGAAGTGCAGGAACAAAAGACAAGGTTTGTCCATTCTTAATCAAGAAAAGTTTGAACATCACTAAAAGAAAAATAACTTTTGGTAATACTGCTAAAGAATTTATTTGTATTAGAGTCTCTCTACAAGTTTAGACTTTTAACTGAAACGAATTTATTTCATGTTATTAGAGCTTCGGGCAAAACGACTTGAGTCCAAAGATTGAATTGCAAATGATATATTTTAAATCTGATTAGACATCTATCTTTTAACCCGATTACCCCTCATCTTGGACTAATTTACCTTATCAAACTAGTACTTTTAATATCAATTATCTAGCTTTTTGGCACCAAACATCGTAAAACTAGGTGTATTGAGCAAATACCTGGGTGTGAAAAGCTTATTTCTTGTGGTGCCTCTTGCAAGCTAGCTAGATGTGGAGTAGGGGTGGGAGTAGGAGGCAGCCTTGACCTTTTCTATAAAGTAGAGATTTGTGTTAGACGGTCTCACGATAAAACGGACCACAAACTAACACTTATTATAATTCCGTTTTATACAAGACCTACTAGTTCTACTCCCTCCGTCCCAGAGGAATTTGCACCTTTGGGATGACGCACATTTTAATAAATGTTTAAGAAAAAGTGTAATGAGTGATGTTTTGAGGGGTAGTTTTGTAAACGGGTAAAATGCAAATTTGGTCCCAAGAAAATGTGCCTTCACAATTTTGGTCCCATTTTCATCACTTTTGGTCCCATAAAAATTCTTCCGTTAAATGTTAACAAAAATGGTGCGTGAGCTTCACGCACTGTTAACTACAATTTTTTTCATAAATTAATGTCAATTCAAAATTTTATTATTTTAATACTAAAAATTTAATATTAAAAAATCAGCCTCACCCATCGATTTTCCGGCCAGTCTCCCTTGTGGTGCAACTTCCCGATTAACCATTGCTCCACCCATATACGATTTTCCCAATCCCTTCATTCCCATATTTTATTCATCAAAAATTCCAAAAGTTCTGAGAGAAAAAAGAAATAGCTCACGAGCCCGTTTTCCTCCAACATTGAACCAAAATCTTAAATTTCACAACCACCCTCGCCACACCCGTTGCAAGCAGCATCATCCAATGTCACCCCACGCCACCGGCTCCACTCCAAAACATCAACAGAAATACAAAATTTCAGAAAAACAAGTTTAAGAAAATTGTAAAAAATTGCCAATAATCATGAAGAGAAATCGTAAAATTGGGGATGAAGGAATGATCAAAATTTGAAATTGATAAGGGGCTTTGATTCCTAGAATTGAGATAAGGCTAGAGTGGGTAGCCTTTGTGAATTTTGTGATCGAAATCGAATTTCGTATCCGAATTTTTCATTAATTTTAGAAGTATTCGGGGGTAACGATGGTGGTGCGGTGGTGTTGAGGTGTGGTGGAGGTAAGATGGTGACGAGAATAGGCTGAAGTGGCGGTGTTGGCGACGATTTTCGGCTGCGATGGGGTTTCGCCGGCGAGAAGAAGAACAGGGGTGAGGGAGGTGATATACATACGCAAGTTTTTCTGTTTTTCTTTACTTGCTGTATTTGTTATACGGAGTATTTGTTTTAATTTGATATTTCTGAATTTTTGTAATTAATATTTTTGAATTTCATTCGATAATCATTTAATATTGGTTTGTATTAATTATATTTTGTACCTTCAAATTATATTTACAAAAAATTTATATAAATGTTTTTTTTATTTTAATTTTAATATAGATTTTTATTCAAAAATTATTTAGAGTAATTTCATATTTTACCTAAGATTATTATTTGGTTTGAAAAAAATATTTTTAGTATTTTTAAATTATATTTCAATCCTATAAATAATTATTTAGTTTTCAAATTTTACATAAATTAATTTAGTTTGACAATTTTTTATACGTTTTGTATTTTTAAATTATATCCAGATAATATGGGTTAAAAGAAGTTAATTTGTATATATTTCAGTTTTAATTAAAATTATTTAAATTTCAGAATTTACATTTATTTGTTTTTTTGGTATTTTTAAATTATATTCAAATTGTTGTGTTTTAAAAAAAATATTCAAATTCTATATATATTGTTTTTTATAATTTTTACTTAGCACTTAACGGAAAGTGTTAAAATTTTAACGGTTGGGACCGTTTTTGCAAAAAAGGGGACCAAAAAAGAACATGGGACTAAAATTGCTTTTCAAATATTCTCTTGGGACCAAATTTGCATTTTACCCTTTTGTAAACTTTTATGAATAAAGTAAAGTAAAAGGTAGGTTGAGTGTGAAAAAGTAATGGCATATGGATAAATATGTGTATATTTTGAGGGTGGGGGTTATGACAATATTTTCTTTTATGGAGTGTGCAAATTGGTATGTGACATCCATGTATCGAAAGTGTGCAAATTCCTATGGGACAGAGGGAGTATAATAGAGAAGGTTAGGTACCGTCTAGATCACTTAGCACGAGTTAGTTCTTACCTAGTCAATCTATTTGGGAGGGGTGTGTTGGCATTGTTTCTTAATTTATATGCTTATAATTAGTTTATGTTCTTGAAGGTTGATCTTCTAAAGAACAAATTTGGGTTTGATGATGCCTTCAACTACAAAGAAGAAGCTGATTTGAATGCAACTTTAAAGAGGTGAGAATGTTTTTGTTTTAATTGAATCTAGAGTTAAAATTTGTCTCATAACTTTTGTCTTTTTCGTAAAACGTGCAAAGGTAAAGTTTCCTAATTTAAATCATATGTACAAATTTATATTTTGTCTGATTTTAATCTCATATTTAGTCGCTGAAATTTGAACTACGACGTCATTTTGAACATGTGCTTCTGAAGTGGTGTAAAATGGGGAGTATCGTTTTTAGCAAAAGGCCCCAAAATTGTATCCCAAAATCACGTCTTACTTTAAATTCTACATGTATACAAAAAATCCTCATTCTAACTTGTCATTTTACATACACCTAGGTATTTTCCCGAGGGATCGATATATACTTTGAGAACGTGGGAGGAAAGATGCTAGACGCCGTGCTCCTCAACATGAGGGTGCACGGCCGCATCGCTGTGTGTGGGCTGGTCTCGCAGTACAACCTTGAGGTACCCGAGGGCACTTATAACTTGGCTTGCCTCATAATAAAACGAATTCGTATGGAGGGATTTCTCGTCTTCGACCACTACCACCTCTACCCCAAGTATTTGGAGATGGTGTTGCCGCTCATCAAACAAGGGAAAATACATTATGTTGAGGACAAAGTTGAAGGCATTGAAAATGCACCAAGTGCTCTTGTAGGCCTCTTCTCTGGTCGGAATGTAGGCAAGCAGCTTGTGGTTGTTGCTCATGAGTAGTAATTAACCACCTATAGTCAGTTCGAATATCTTAATTGATTCACATTGAATCGTAGATGGTGTATTTTTTGGTCATTTGATACGTACACAATCGAATATCTTTTTTCATTTTCATGTTGGATAGAAATTTTATTTTAAATCTGATTAGACATCTATTTTGTTCCTAATTAACCACCTATCTTAAAGTTAATTTAGCCACTAAAATTATATCATCACATTTTACTAAATATTTCATCGTCCCTGTCTATTTATTTACTTTTTTTTTTCTACCTCTTTCCACATTTTTTTAAAAATTTCTCTCTATATACTTCAACATTCCACTACACATTAAATACTACTGTCTCCGCCCCTTCGACATTTACACATTTTATCATTGTAGATGTTCTACTGAAAGTTACTCATTTTAATTTTTGACAACTTCCACGATCTAATCAATTTTCTTTACCTTCTCTCTACACCAAAACAACCACCGTCCAAAACACCCACTCCCACTTTTTCAGCCCATACCGCCCACCTTCTTCAACCTACAATGCCCATCTTTCCTCAAATTTAGAAGCTATATTGATCGATCACCGCTGTCCATCCACCGCTTGTTCGTTGGCACGGTCGAGATCTGCTGATCAGGTGCAAAAAAATTGTGTCTTTGATGATCAAGACGATCGATTCTAGAAGTCTTTACTTTTTATTTTTGTGGGATCAACGGGTTAGCCCTCCCTGATGACGCTACAGTGGCCGTTCTGGTGAGAGACCCGTTGATCCCGTTTATTTTCCTGCATTTTAGCTTAGTTCGTTTTTTTAGCCTAGTATGTTTTTTTGTTGTTTTTTTCTGTTTTCTTTTGGTTGGTGATGCGGCCTTAGATCCCTTTGTGACCCTTTCGTCCCTTTGTGGAGCCTTCTGTCCTTTGTGGAGTATGTTGGTCTCTTTGTTTGTTATGTTGTTGTGGTGCTTGAAGGTTGTGGATGTTTAAATGCTTTGGATGTTGGTGCTTGGTGACCTTTGCCTTATTTTTCTCTTTGATTCTTAACACTAGACTACCTTAGTGTGTGGTTTGTCTCGTTGTTAGAATGGAGATTTGTGCGTCGCTTTTGGGTAAAGTGTACACTCGTATCCTCACTTCTCAAGATTGAAGCGGGTAACAACACCGAATTGATCTGTCTCGTTGGTTTGAAGATCTAGTGCTTAAGTATATATTTATGTAATCGAATTGATCTTGTAAACCCTAAAAAAAAAAAAAAAAATCGAGTTGATCTTGTAAACTTCCACGATCTCTCAACATTTTCTCATTTTTATATCCCTCTATCTTTTTTATTTCTCACCCTCTCTACCTCAACAAATCACTACTCATATAATAATATATTTCTGAATTAATTGATGTTTAAAAAGTAAATAAATAACTTTAAAAGGAACGAAGGGAAATATGTTTTTAAATTTTTTAATTAATTCATTTATATTAATTTTCTAATACTCCCCTTCATCCGTGGATCAAATTATCACATCTACCCTTTAAAAATAAGACTATCCATTTGGTGGACAATTAATATATTAAGGGGGTGTATTTGTTGTGGATTCTGTAGGATTTTTTTGGACTTTCAAAGTCTGGAGGTATTCAATTCGAATTTTAAAAAGTCTTTTAAAATTTTGAGGTATTCAATACGGATTTTAAAAAGTATTTAAAAATCTTTAGGTATTCAATAGTCTATGGATTTTTATACTCTATGAATTTTGTTGGATTCTCCCCAAAAATATAAATAAATTGCACTATCCAAAATTTCTTCTAAAAACAAGAGATTTCAACGATTCTCTCAGAGAACTTTGAAGACGAAATATCAGAAGTAGGGATGACAATATTGACCCGACCCGCGAGCTTTGGATCAAGTCAGATCCGCACCGTATTAAGTATGGGTCGGGTTTGGGTCTTATACCCGACCCGCCCGAATTAATATATAAACTATATATATATATATATTTTTTTTTTTATTGGTAAAATACTTTATTTATATATATTATTGGTAAAATATTTTATATAATATATATAAATATAATATTAATTAAAAAAAAAACTATTTGCATCAATATCGGAATTTATATAAATCAATAAAAAAATCATAAATTCACTTACTTTTTAAACTTAAAAAAAATCCAATAGAATTTCAATTGAATACACCTCCTAAATTAACGATCTAAGTAATTTTTAATACACTTGAACCGTCGCTGCCAAATACCACGCATTTATTCATAATTATTCATTCAACAAAGAAAAAACATATTCCGTGGGCTACGGGTTATATATTTTTTCCTTCACAGTTATCTATCTTTAACGAATTTTCCACCACACACGTCTTTCTAATTTCAACATTACTTTTTTCGTCCCGAAATAACTGTACGATTTGATCGGTAGATTTAAAAATAAAATTAGTGATTGATGATGTAAGATAAATGAGAGATATTTTAAGTGATTTGATGAGGTGTAAAATTAATTAAGTTGAGTTATAAAATAAAATGTACAGTATATAATAAAAATGATATTGTAAGAATATATATTAATTTAATTTTATGAGGTAATACCTAAAAATAGTGTGCAAGTAATTACGTGTATTTTCTAAAGATGTGACATATGAGAATTATATTAATTTATTAATTACAACCAATTGCACTTTGTGCGTTTTTGTCTTTTTGATGCAATTTTAACAAAATAAATTCGACCAAACGACCTTTTTAAAAAAATCGTGAATTATAAAACTATGATTGAAAATTATAAGTTCGTACAAACTAATGCATTTATAAGCATTACTCTCTTTCTAAATACATCAAACTTTTCATTAATTAATTACCTCATAACCCTAAAATGATACTTTTCCTTTTAATAGCTCTACCAATAATCTTGATTTACCTCTTCCACAAAAACTCCAAGCAAGTAGAAACCCTTGCTCCACCGGGCCCTCCCCGGTGGCCTTTCATCGGAAACCTCCACCAACTAGGCGGCTCCGGCAACATTCTACATGTTCACCTATGGCAACTTTCCAAAAAATATGGTCCCATTTTTCACATGAAATTAGGTTATGTGCCTATAATCGTAATTTCGTCCGCAAAACTCGCAAAAGAAGTGCTCAAAACACAGGATTTATCGTTTTGCAGCCGACCTAAGCTTCTCGTGGCGAGAAAACTCTCCTACAACTTCTCCGACATTGTCTTTTCGTCGTACAATCCCAGTTGGAAGGAGTTAAGAAAACTTACCGTCACTCATCTCTTCAGCCCTGCGAAGATCCAATCTTTTCGTCCAATTCGCGAAGACGAAATTTCAATCGTTCTTGGAAAGATCTCTTGTTTTGCTACTTCCAAATTCAAGGAGGGGTCTAATACAGGTTGGCTGGTTTTTTTTTTTTAATGGTATTGAAAAAATAGGGAAATAATTTTTTTACGTCCCACAACTTTTCAACTTTATTAAATTACGAGAATTACCTCTTTAAAAAAAGAGTCAATCGACGATTTTATCAATTTTTTCTATTTTATGTTATGTCCTCGGCTTCAAAACTTTTATATTTGATTCCCCTAAAAAAAACTTTATATTTGATAAAATAAGATGCAAAAAAGTAAAAGAATTTTGTTTGATGTAATAACACTATAAGAAAATCGATTTTTAATAATATAAATCTTGTCATTATAGCTTCTCTAGCTAAAAAAAATATGCATGACAGAAAAAGAAGGAATTAATGATAGTACGTGTTATTAAAAGTTAGGATTATACACAATATTTTCAAACCACAAGTCTCGTGCAATTGATCTCATAAGATTGACATTTTAATTACGTACCACCAAGTCACACCCGCTTTACTTATTTTTTCCTAAAATGAAAATATTTAACCCTTTTAAATAATTATAAATTCTGTACTATATTTTGATCCTGATTCCGCCCTTGCTTCCAATCAAGTTGTGAACTTCAGTGAGTTAGCTAGGGTTCTTTCTAGCAACTTGATATGCAGAGTTGCTTTTGGCAAGAGATATGATGAGGAAGGACCGGAGATGAAAAGGTTCGAAAAGCTTCTTCATGATGTTCAGACATTGATGGCTAGTTTCTTTGTGTCGGATTTCTTTCCGGCGTTTAGTTGGGTGGATAAACTCACTGGATTGATTCACCGGCTTGATGTAACTTGCAAGAACTTGGATTCGTTTTACCAAGAACTCATTGACGAACATCTTGATCCGAATAGGGTTAAGAAGATGAATGAGGCGGAGGATTTTCTTGATAGGTTGATTCATATTAAACAAGATAAGACATGTTCGACGATTGACCTCTCGTGGGATCGCATCAAGGCATTGTTGATGGTACCTTACATTTAACTACTCCATTTCTGTTTTTCGAGTATCACTGTTACGCATACGAAGTTTCACTGTTTAAAAAAATGTGAATTTTTTAAAAAGTGACATTTGGTATGTGCAACGGCTAATGATATTCATATACGAAATAGTAATACTTGATTTTTTTATATATTTTTTTTATGTAAAATTAATATTTTCCGAATCATTTTAAAAAATATAAATATATACGCCCTCAGTCTCTCTGTAATATAATTGACATTTTTTTTAAAATATATATTTTTCTCATAACTTTCACATATTTTTTAAAACATTTTAAAAAATATAAAAAAAAACTATTTATGTCCCATCATTTCGTAATGAAATGGGCTTAGTAATGTAAACGTCCAAAAAAAATGATAAAAAAAAAAAAATCCACGTCTGTATAAAATTATTTTGTCTTCTGTGTCTCATCGAGCATAAATGTATGGCTACGATGAACTTCATCAACATATATGATAATGACATTACACAATTTTTCCATATTGGTGGGCACAAACTTGTTTGTTAATTATAATTAATTTCATTGCAATTATATGAGTCGTTGAATAATGCCATTTTGCAATTATTTGTGTCTGCACATAAATTAATATATATATATATATATATATATATATATATATATATATATATTTAATGCACATATGACATTTAATTTTTTAGATTAATTAAATTCCAATGACTTTAGAGCTAATTAAACAAACAATATCTACTTCTTCCTGTTGATTTTAATTAAAATGTTTTTAATTCTTTCAATTGTCAATATTAATTAATTGCATCTTTTTACTATAATTTAACTGTACAGTAATTCAAAATAATTTAAATAATAATAATTTTAAAAATTTTATATATAATTCTAAAGCAATTAATTAAAGGTATAATAGAAAGTTAATTTTTTTCTTAATATGTGTGTATTGATCCAAAAATGACATATATTTTGAATTGAACAAAAATCGAAACTTATGAGACTATATATAGTACTCACTCCAATCCATTTTAAGTGACGTTTTAGAACTTTTAAGAATTTGTAAATTAAGTGACGTTTTGAGCATTATTTTTAATTTATTTCTAATATACCCTTTTACTTCATTAACTCTCAAGTTGAATTAAAACTTATGCATGAACACAACACCACAATCTTCCTATAAATATACAACATGATCCTTTTAAGAATTATGTGTAATGTTTTCAAGAAACAAAAAAAGAATTATGTGTAACTTGTTGTGAACTAAATATTTTGTTTTGACTCTATTTTTTTTTTTTTTAGGATTTGAAGCTAAATTTGTAGACTTTCTCATTTCCATCATTTAAATCATGAATATGGGAGTAGTATTATTAATTTAAATCGTGTTGCATATGGAAGTAGTGGGTGGTTTTGTGTATTTGTTTTGGTCAATTATAATTTAAATAAGCATTAAATAGATATAATTGTATGTTGAATAATTAATTTGAAACGTTAAGTATTTTGTTGATTAATGAAAAAGGCTTTTACTTAATTAAGGGCATATTAGGAAAATTGTATTCTTCTTAATATTTGTGAGGAGCTGCAGGACGTCACTTAAAATGAATTGGAGGGAATAGAAAAATTTCAAGTAGTACATTAATTTATAGTGACAACATTAAACTTCTTTTTCTTATTGCTCTATGTAGAACATATTTATTGCTGCAACGGAATCAAGCGCGGCCTCAATCGTTTGGATCATGACGACACTTATTAAAGAGCCAAAAATCATGGAGAAAGTTCAAGCCGAAATTAGAAATTTGAGTGGAAAAAATGGTAATGTAAATGAAGATGATTTGCCCAAACTTCACTACCTAAGAGCAGTCATAAACGAGACTTTGAGATTGTACCCTCCCGCTCCATTGCTTGTACCAAGAGAAGCAATGGAAAGATGCACTTTAGAGGGCTACAAAATTGAACCTAAAACAGTTGTTTATGTTAATGCATGGGCAGTTGCAAGAGACCCCGAGTATTGGAAAAATCCAGATGAATTTCTTCCTGGGAGATTCTTGAATAGTAATATTGATATAAAGGGGCAAGATTTCGCGGTGATTCCATTTGGATCGGGACGAAGAATTTGTCCTGGGATGACTATGGGACTTTTAGACGTCGAGCTTACGATTGCAAATCTACTAAATTCTTTTGATTGGGAATTGCCTATTGGGATTCAAGTACAAGATGTTGATACTGATGTTTTGCCTGGAATTGCAATGCGTAAGAAAAATGCACTTCTCGTTGTGCCCAAGAAACGTGGCTAGAGACGGATTTTGGGTCATTTTTCAATATTTTTTTAAAAATTCACTTTATATATGTACCGTAAGGAACTTTTTATTTAGTACTCCGTATGTGTTTTTCACCCGATGAGGGTTTTCCATAGTGGGGCTTCGATCTCTAAACTGAATTTTAGTCTCATGGCCCTAATTTTTTTTATTTTTTTTTAACAAAAGATCTAATTAGTAGAAGAAACTTTTTATTTTGATTTTAAATATGATACTAGACTAGAAAATATAATACTACTAGACCAAAAAAATATTTTACTACTACAAAATTAAAGTATTATTACTATAAAGGTAAAGTATTGTTACTACAAGACTCAAATTATATATATTACTACAAGTCAAAAAATATTCTAGCAAATTCGCTCAAAAGCAGTGTCTAAAATAATTTTGAACTTGTAGTAGTACTTTTTTGATCTTATAGTAACAATATTTTGATCTTGTAGTAATATAGTTTTAATCATGTAGTAAGATAATATATCAGAACGATTTTTTTTTTAATTAAGTTTAATCCACATTGACTTGGGTTTGACCCGTAAATATTTACCCCAAATTACTTTAATTGTTAGATATATTTCATGTATGTATACTCATTAAAATAATAGTGACAAAGATTAAACTTTTTTTTTTTTTCTTATTCATATAAATGGGTAAGAATTTTAAAATCTAGAATTTGTCCTAGAATACCGTTGCAAAACTACTAAATTCTTTTGATTGTGAATTGCCTTGGGATTAAGTACAAGACGTTGATACCGTAAATGATATGCACAAGAAAAATGCACTTCTCGTTGTGTTTAAGAAACGTACAAGCATGTGTTTAAGAAAAATGCACTCCTCGTTGATGATCTCCGCATCATGGCTAGGGAGGCTGGTATACAAGCATGCTGCTTTATACGACGGGAGGCTAACCAGGTGGCCCATTTTCTCGCACATTGTTGTAGTGTGATCGATATTGAAACTTTCTGGAATGTTGATTTTCCCAGCGAATGTAATAGGCTTAGCTTGGAGGATGTAAGGCGTAATGCCCTGTTTTCTTAATCAATGAAAGGTGTTACTTTCCTGTCAAAAAAAAAAAAAAGAAACGTACGTGGATTTAAAAAAATAAAATGAAGCGTACGTGGTTAGGGACGGATTTAATGGGACATTTTTCTATTTAAAAAAGAGTTGTACTCTTGTGTACCAATTACATTACGGGAATTTCACGTTTTAGGTCTTTCCACCTAGTGTTTTTTTAAATAAGGATCTGGTTTAAAATAGTTTCAAATTAAGGACAAAATGTAACATAAATGTACCATCATGCCCTTACTAACTAATTTCAGAATTAATATGGAGAAAGTCAATACATTTTTTGAAATTTAAAGTCGTGTCTATCAGCTCCTCGTTAATTACGCACATAATTAACACCTTCCAAAATTAAAACCTCTCAACAGCTTCGGTCAATCAATTAAATGATTTGCAGAATTTTGGGGAAGAAATCTTTGTATGATTATTCTACATCCCCAATTTTAGGACTTTCCCAAAGATATGGTATTCAATTCTTCCCTAAATCTCTGATATTCAAGTCTTTTACAAATATCGCATTTTTCCAAAGCTCTGATATTCAATTTCATTGTCAGACTTGAAGATCTGCACAAAAATCGTCAAATCAAATTAGATATTTTCTCCAGAAAAATCTCTGACTTGATTATGCAGAAACATCTACAGGAAAATCGTACAATGCAGAAAAAAAAATTAAAATTGCATGAGCATATAAATAATGCAGAATTAAAGTTGCATCAACATATAAATAATGCAGAAGTGTGCAGTACATTATGTGCATATACAAATATCATTATGCAGAAAAATGGATTTAATGCAGAAAAAAGAATTAGTATAATTAGAGAATTTTTAGGGCAAAACTCTTCATCTCACCGGATTAAGACGCCTTTTCGGCAGAGAAGAGCGCGAGAACCTCCGCAATTGGAAACGACGATCTGATGAGGTGAAACCACCGCCACGACGGCGGTGGATCCGACGAATTTGCACTCTGGAGATACCATCTCGCATCGGCATTTGGCGGCGGTGCTACTTGACCACTCTGTGTTATCCTGATCCATTTTTAAGAAACTTTTACGCATTATATGCTCCCACGAAGAATCGGCGCCATTTTCCACTTCGTTTTTCACGATTTCGTGCATTCGATATTTGCATCTGGATGCAACCTGCAATAGATCGCCATAATCAATAAAAAAAACATCAAAATACTACTACTAATTTAATGGTGAGGTGCTTACATGAGAGCAGCCATAGCCGTCGAAAACTCCGAAGTAGTCAGAAAAATTAGAAAAAGAAGGGTGAATCACAATCTCGTCTTCCATATCTTTTCTTAGTCCGCAAACAGTCGTTATCCCGAACTTCGGGCCTTGCTGAGAAGTTTCTGGCGCCGTCGACGGCTTTGTTTCCGGTGATTATTTGATTCACAACATCTGCATACAGTGAAGATCGACTAACACGAACCAACTTAGTCTTCCCATTGAATTCGATTTTCAGAATCACCACACAGTCCATCGATTCAAATTCTGCAGCTTAAATGAGAAAAAAAAAAAGCAGAACACGATCAACAAACGACAGGGACAAAGAATTCTGAATTAGGGTTGTTTTTGGGAAATTAAGATTTGTTTAATTGAAAATTCCTATCAATCGTGCAGATTGCATACGAATAAGGAAGGTGAGATTCTTATTTCCATATGAGTGATATTAAACGGAATGAGTTTTGGGAAATGGTATGTTGTTGAATATATTGCGAAAAATAAGGAAGGTACGACTTGTTCCTTTATTAAATAAATTAATAAGTTAATCTGCATATTTAAATGTAAGGGCATAAATGGTTATTAACATATGTTTTTGTCCTTTTTTAAAAAGATTATATTAGTTGTCCTTTATTAAGAAGGTAGGTGTATGAATGACCTTTTTTATAAAAATTCTCTTACATGTATATAACTATTATATCCAATCCAATATATGTAACTACTGTATCCAATTCATTAACCCATTACAAATATGACATGACCCATTTACTATATACAATCCAATAACACATGACTCATTTACTATATCAATTTAACACATACATTTTTTCATGGGCCTTTATTTTACTTCAATTAATTTTTTTTAATTTTATCATTAAAAACTAATACTCCATTAATTTTTTAAAATTTTATTTTTTTATTTTACTCAATTGATATTTATATTTATCTTCTTAATATTATTTTTTAAATTTATTTTTCTTCCTGTTTATCATTTGTGTTTCAAAATGATAATTTTTTTAACGTAATTTCTTTTTATGTCATAAATAATCATTCTAAAATTTTAAAATCTAATAAAAAAATTTTAAAAATAATATTAATTATTTTTTTAACTATTAAATAGTATAATAATAATTTATTTTAAAAAATAAAACTCTCACATCTCTTAGGCAAGTGTTCAATTTTATTGGTACTATTTTACTTTAATTAATTGGTGTATAATTTTCACCTTATCCTTTCAAAATTTTACTTCATTCCTTACAAATTTAACTTCGTTTTACATTATTTAATTATTTTTTTCATTTGAACTTTCATTTTTTAATCACTTTATTTTAATTTTTTATGAATATAATTTTTAGTTTATAAGTGTTATGATAAGCGTTGATAAGTATTATGATATATTATTAGTTAATATGCAGTACTGTACATATTAGTTCATATATAGTATAATATTAGTTTATATTGGTATAAGTTTTAATTTTTTCGAGTTTCGAGTTCACATACTTTATGGTAATAGTTCAAATATAGTATAGTATTAGTTCACATATTGTATAGTATTAGTTCATATACTCTATGGTACTAGTTCAAATATAGTATAGTATAAATTCAAATATTGTATAGTATTAGTTCATATATTAAATACTCCGTAATATTTTTATACCCACATTAATCTCTAGTACTATACAATATATTAAGTAGTACTATACCATAGGCGTACTAATACTATATCGTATTTAAACTAATATTTATATTTAACAAAAAATACATAACTTAACACATTTATAATTCCAGGCATACCATGCAAATTAATACATCAATATTAAAAAAAATGATATTAACTAACTAGTAAGAAGAACAAAAGTGAGAATGAATCACACTGAACACACAATTCAATTAATAGATACGATCACACTCAATAAACATATGAATGCATCAACATGACGATGACCCAAAAAAAAATAATAAAGTTGATGCAATATTATGCTAGTTTCTTCCTCAATTCTCAACTCATTTAAGTTTCTAAATATAAATTTTATTTTTCAATTAGATTATATTATTAATTAGTTTTAAAAAATAATCTACAACCTTAAAAAACTTGTAACAAACCAGATATCATTTTAAAAATAATGAAGACATAACAAAATAATCTTAGTTATTATAAATCAGATTAAAGCTAGAAAGTGAGCATGTCATATTCATACATTTATACCCAAATTAGAAAAAAATTGAATTTTTTTAGTTTAGTTTTTTTTCGATTTTTTTTCCTAAATTTTGGTCATTTTTTGAAAAAAAAAAAAACTGGAAATTTTATTTCATAATTTTTTTTTTGAGTTTCATATTTTTTTAATATTCGTTATGTTTTTATATTTATTTTTTAAAAGTTAAAAAATAGAATAATAACTCATGTAAAAAATTGGATTTAGTTAAATGTATGTAACTTGTACACATAAGTGCCTAAAAAAAAGGGAGTGTGGATTTATTAAAAATGAGGTAAATAGCCAGTTACATAGGTACACATAAGCAATTGTCTTTAAAAAAATAATAATTTATGTACACACGCAAGAAACTTTTTATTTATTATGTGTTTTGTTCTCGATGAGGGTTTCTCTTAGTGGAGCTTCGATCTCTGAACTGACTTTTAGTCTCATGTTCTAAGTTTTTCTTTTTATTTTTAACAAAAGATCTACTCAGTAGAAGAAACTTTTTAAGTTAGATTTTTAAATTTATAAGAATTATACAATTTTTTATTATTTGTAATTGATGTCATGTTATAAGAATAGGTAGATAAATAAAGTGAAAGTGTTAATATAAATGAAAATGAGTAATTTAGTCTTAGGACGCTTCAAATGAGGAATTTAGCTCGTGGAGTAATATTTAAATAATTAAAGGCCCTGTCTATATACCCCTCCAGCTCGGTTAAGTATACTCCCCCGATATATACACCACCCTTAAAATGATCTGCCTTAAATGTACTCCCCCACGAAATATCTAAAATACCCTTCTACACATTTAATTTATATTATAGATACACTCCCCACTTAAATATAAAACCCTAAACCTATTTCTCCTTTTCTCTTTCATTTCTCCCTTCTTCCCCAAAAATCACGCTGCCGCTGCCGCCGTCCCAAGAACTCGCGGTCGCCTCACCTTATCGCAGCCGGCTGCGGACGCCTCACCTTCTTCCTCCATTATCGTGGCCTCCCTCCACCCCACAAATCGGTCGCCGCCTCCCCCCACCATAAAAATCGGTCGCCGCCTCCCCCTCCGTTCTTGCTGCTGCCCCCACCCCCAAAATCGGCCGCCGCCTTCCCCTCCCCCTTTCCCTCCGTTCTCGCGGTTGCCCCCTTCCACAAATCGGCCGTCGCCGCCCTCCCCTCCATTCTCTCGGCGGCGGCCGCCTCCCCCCATTCTCTCGACCTTGGCCGCCCGCCTCTATCCCTCCCCCATCGCGGCAGTCTCCCTTCGGTGTCCAGGTATGTTTTTTTTTTTTTTTTCAATTTCAACAAACTAGTGTCGATTAGATGTACTATTGTCGACAACAAATTGTCACAATTAGTGCATCTACTCGACACTGGTTTGTCGAAAGATTTAAAAAAAATATTTTTTTTTTGAAATTATTTCGACAAATATGTGTCCATAGTGTGCATTCTTGTCAACAAATTGTTGTCGACAGTAATGCATACTATCGACACTGGTTTGTCAAAAGTTTTAATTTTTTATTTTTTAAATTGTTTCAACAAACCAGTGTCGATAGTATGCATTCCTGTCAATAAATTGTTGTCGATAGTAATACATACTATCGACACTGGTTCGTCGAAAATGTGCTTTAAAATTTTTTAAAATTTCTTTTGTCCAGATTTGTTCTGAAATTTAGGTGAAAGTATTGTAGATGGAATTTCTGTTGATTTGTGAGCAAAATATTTGTGGGTGAAAAGAATTTTATGTTAGTTTTGTTGATAAAATATTTTTTTGGTTATGTTTGAGTGTCATTTGGGTGGTGGGTGGCTGCCGGAGATGGCGGCGGCGCCGGGGCGATTGACGGAGGGCTGCTGGTGTAATTAGGTTAGAGTTTAAAATTGGGGAGTGTATTTATTAGACCAAGTTTATTAAAAGGGTAATTTGGGTATTTTACATATTTATTAAATTAATAAATGAGTGGGGGAGTAGACTTAACAAAGCTGGAGGGGTATATAGCCAGGGCCTAATTAAATTGACCAGTTACACGTAAAGTGAATGACAAGCCCAACTTAAAATGTGGACAAAAGGAAATGGGCCATAAAAAATTCAGTACACATGAATTAGCATTTGGGCCCAAAACTTTGAATTATTTTAGCCCAAATTGATAAGAAGATCGCTTACAAGTTTTCATCCCATTATTACAGCTTAATCAAGGACGCGGTTATAGACACCCACTGGATGAGTACACACACCGTATGTTGAGGACACCCACATGAAAAATCCAAAAATACCCTTCTAACACTTTAAAACCCTAATTCTATTTCATTTTTCTCATTTCTCTCGTTTCATTGGTACACCCTTCATCCCTCCTCCCCCGCGCCGCCCCGCCCACCTCCCCACGCCTCCGCGACTCGCCAGCCACGTCGCCGCTCACGTTCGTCGCGACTCCGCCACACACCTGCTTCGCGACTCCGCCGTCCACCTTCTTTGTCGCCACCCACCTGCTTCACAGCCGTTCCCGGCCAAACCCCTCTCTCTCCCTCCGCGGCCGTTCGCGGCTGCAACACCTCTCCTTCCCCTTCGCGGCCGTTCGCAGCCGTTTGCGGCCGCAACCCATCTCCCTCCCTTTCGCGGCCGTTCGCACCCCTCGCCGTCCCGTAATTCCGGTAAGTTTAGGTGTTTAGGTTTTGAGCACATTTTCAATTTTTCTTATTTAGGGTTTGCGCACACAAAATTTGCAGATTAGGGTTTAGGGTAAGAATCAACAATTTTTTTTTGCGATTTTCTTTGAAATCTGCTTGTTCAATTTTTATTTTCGGAAAAATGAAAGTTGTTCAAAAAAAAATTCGAACACACTGAGTTTGTTTTAAAAAAAGTTTCGAACATTTTAATTTTGTTCATTTAAAATTTTTGAACACATGTTTTTTTTCGGACAATGTTGACTTGTCCGAAAAAAAATCCCGAACACATGTTTTTTTTTTGGACAATAATGATTTGTTCGAAAAAAAATCCCGAACACATGTTTTTTTCCGGACAATAATGATTTGTGCGAAAAAAAATTCTCGAACATCTCTTTTCTTTCTAATTTTGTATTTGTTAAGAATTTGTTTAAGACTATGGTGATGGTGGGGATGATTCGGGTAAAAATGAAATGGTGAATGTACTCATCTTCGTGTTTTTCTAATTATTTTACAGAAAGATATATTGGACATTTTTCTGGAATAAAAAATTTGTCAGGGTGTACTCAATAGGTTGGTGTGTATAACCGCGCCCCTTAATCAATGGATGAAAGTGAAGTACTGTATTACTTATTGAGGAATTTTTATTTGGCCGCGGTTATACCCACATACTTATTGTGGACACCCATTGACTAAATACACACGCAGTAAAATCATCATCTCATGTGATAAACCAAAAAAATACTTATTCTTCCTCTTAACTCTAATTCTTTTTTTTTTTTTTTTTTTGTACACCCACTTTCCACTTCTTTCCATCCCTAAATTTTCTTCAGCCTCTCCACCCAAATTGCCGCCTCTCCCCCAAACCACCGTCCAATCGTTGACACGAACGCACATGTGTATAACCGTGACCTTTTTATTTCCCCGATTAAAAGTTTAGTGAGACCATTTTTTATGACGGATTGGGTCCATTGGTAAAACCCTTGTTAACCTTGTGAAGAATATCAACAAGTCAAGTCAACAAATGAAAGATTATTACTTAGAGATACCATGTAGAGATGTAAACACACACTCATCTTATAATTGTAAAGAAGGAAATACAAAACAAAAGGTATTTCATATATGGAGTGTTACAATGTTTACAATGCTTAAAATGCATAAAAAATCCAAAAGACCCTAATCTATATTTATAGACTAAGTAAGTAGTAGTTACTAACTAACCACTAACTATCCAAACTAACTAACAAAAGGAAGAATGCTATTTTATATCCGTTACACCCCCTCAAAATGAGAATGGATGTCAATCAACCTCATTTTGACAATGTCGTAATTCTGAGCAAAGTGCATTCTCAAATCGTACAAGCTCCAAACGTGTATCCAATCGGCACAAAGATCATTCCATGGTGCAACAATTGCCAAAAATACAACAATCCCACAATCGTATGCAAGAATCCAATCGAAAATCCGTATGAGATACAACTGTTGAATGTCTACTACAAGATTAAACTCTTACCTTCTTCACTGCCCAAAACGACACAAACAGAGCAGAAATCATCACCGCCCTCTGCACGTTCCTGTTCCTCGCTTTCACCAGAACGTGAGTTAGAAACGCTAACAAATCACCACAATTAACTAACTGCAACTGCGATCGGAAACACCGACAATCGCCAAAACAGAGCAACAATCAATTCCGCGGCGAACAAACCTGAATCAACACATCGCGAGCAGAAAATTGCAAAACGATGACCGAACAGGAACTGAATTGATAATTCTTAAAACCAAACAACACCAATAATCGAATCATCCAATCCGTGGTGAAAATCCACAAATATTCCAAAAAAAAAAATTGAAATCGTGATAGACACAAAAAATCGATTTCGAATCAACATGAAATCGAATATAAAACTCACGAGCATAAAACTCGCAAAGAAATGAGTATTAAACTCAAGAAACTCTAAAAAAAACAAAATGAACTACTCCTCTAACTACTCTAAGTAATAATCTTTCATTCGTTGGCTTCACTTGTTGCCTTCACAAACCTAATATAACAACGGTAAACCCTTGTTAAATTTATCGTTATTATGCGAGTTTTTTTTATGGTGTTATGAATTCATTTCAATTAGTTATAATTTTATTTAATCATAGCAACCATGTCGCAAGGGTTAATTGTATAAAAAATCACAATTTTTTTTTGTGTGTATCAATTTCCACATGCTTTTCTAAAATTTACTACTCCGTATTAATTTGATACACAAATTAATTAATTGTTTTAATTCAACGCATTGGACTAATTTATTTAATTAGACGTGGTACTAATGCGGCTACAAGTCTACAACTGCCCCATTAATTTTAATTACGTAGAAATATATGTAGTTGAAGTAATAGATTCTCAACTTTATTTCTCCGATTAATTTATTTCTTTCATAAATTTTCGAAAGAGGGGTGGTCCTCATTGATTGGATACATACACCATTTTGTGTGTACCAAAAAAAACTTATACTTCCCTCCCCACCAGTTTCAATTTTTTTCTTTTCGATACATCTCACAATAATTTTCACACTCTTCACTACAAAAAACAGTCAATTTAAAGAGTGCAAAGGTGAGGGATTCACCCTCTTTAAATGGAATGGCGACAGTATAGGCAGCACTAATTTATTGGCGAGAGCACGCCAAAGTGCTCTCGCTAATTTATTGGCGAGAACACTGTCGCTAATTAAAGAGGGGGGCCCACTCGCGTATTAAAGAGGGACAATATAGGCGAGGGGGACTCTCTGTCGCCAAAGTGCTACTCGCTAATTTATTGGTCGCAAATTAAAGAGGGTGCGCCCCCCTCGCCAATTAAAGAGGGGGGCCCACTCGCGTATTAAAGAGGGCCTCCACCCTCGCCAATTTCATTAATTTAAAAAATTGTGAATTCTCGGTTTTGAACCCCCAACTCCCACCCAATTTAATTAATGGCATTATCTCTCTCCCAAACACGCACGAGAATCGAACCCGGGGCCTCCGAAACGAGAAGAGTTTATGCGCTCCTTGTGTGCCGTTTAGGCTAGGAGCTTTAGTCGTTATGTTTAGAATGCAATTAATATATATATTATAATTTCAGTTTTTTCTTCTTTCCTTCAAAGTAACTTGTTTATCTTTAAATTGTCAAAACACATCTAATATATTTATTTTTAAATGTGAAATTATAATATTATGTGTTACAAATAATTAATTATGTTTATTTTGTTTTCCAATTATAAAATTAAAGTTACTTGTTTATTTTTAAATTGTCAAAACATATTTAATATATTTATTTTTAAATGGAAAATTATAAAATTATATGTTACAAATAATTAGTTGTGTTTAATTTTGTTCTCCAATTACATTTTTTTAATTCATGATTATTCAATAATTATGTTTAATTAATTTTCTTCATAAATATATATATATATATTTCAAATTTGTAATTAAATCATTGTTGTTAGTAAAAAATATTTGAATATATATACCTTCAGTATAATTAAAATTAAAAATTTAACATTAAAAATAAATATCAAGTGTCATTAATAATCAAAACTTAAAAATAAATACACCATTAAAATTGAAAGTAAAAGATAAATATTTAAAATTTGAAAACTAAAGAAACATGTTACTTTAAAAAATATTAAAACAATAGTTTATAATTATTATAATTTTCAACTTATAACAATTATAAAATTTATATATATAAACTCCTTATTAATCTGATCCAATTTTAATTCATGATTATTCAATAATTATGTTTAATTAATTTGTTTCCCACATGTATATAATTAACAATATTTAACTATTTAATCAATCAAATAATGATAATTAACTATTAACTTAATTAATTAATCATATCTAACAATTACAGTAATATATATTAATTACACTAATTAGTATATATATTCCCCGGCATTAATTCCGCCCTCGCCAACTTCCAAAAAATCAATCCCTCGCCACTTGGGTTTCTTCATTTCCCGAGGGGTATTAATTTCCCTCGTCAATTTGCGAGGGATTTTGGTACCCTCGCCAACGCGCTCGTAAATTGGCGAGGGCACTTTTTTCCACTCGCTAATTAGCGAGTGTGATTCCGCCCCTCGTCAATTCCCTCTTTATTTGTGCTTCTCTTTAAATCCCTCGCCAAATAGCAAGGGTTAAATCCCCCTCTTTAACTCCCCTCGTTATTTGAGCAATTTTTTGTAGTGCTTTCACCTTCATAATATTCTCAATTTTACACGAAATATGTCGTATGATTGATAAGATCTCGAGCTTTGCTTCATCTTCTCATAGAGTTGTCAACCTGAGGAAAAAGGAGCCGAAATGCGAAGGTCAAGTTATCAGTTTGATTTATTGATTCCACTTTTTCTATATTTCATTGTATAATTTATTTTACCTTTTTAGGATTACTTGTATAAAAATTACGAAATTTTCACGTATTTTTAATACGACATAGTATATTTTTAAAATTTTCATTCTTTTTTTTTACCAAAAAAAATTCCATTTTTTTAGTAAGTCACGTGTGAATATCTCATATAGACATGTTCAACACGGACAATTTCGATTTTCGAAAATTTTGAATTGAAATTGGTCAGGTAACGATTTTGAACTGTCGGTTTTGATTTTTATTTATTATTATTTCGTTTTTTCCGTTTGATTTTTGTTTACTTTTTTGTTCGTTTTCATTCATTTTTTAGAAAATAAACTAATACATAAGTGTTGAGTGAAAAAATGAGTTGAAATTTAGGTATTTATATAAGAATATTAAAAAATTATTTTAAAAAAAGGACAAAATTGTCGGTTTGACCGGCCGAACCGCCGAATTTGGTTTTGAATTTTAAAATCGAACCGAACCTTATTTTAAGGTTACGCTTCGATTTTTTAATCGAAATCGGCGATTCGAAATCGACTGGTTTAGCCGATTCCAGTTTCGATTTTACAGATGTCTATTCTCGCTCTCACTTGTTACTTGTTCTTCCACTCGGATTGGTACACTTCATGACTTCACCCATCCCAATTCGATAATTAAATTATCGGAGATATTTTTTTATATATATACATTACACGTATACTCATTATAATTAGTAGCTTAATTTTCAATTATCCAATGGATTACCCTGGACGGTATATATATATATATATATATATATATAGTATGAAGATATTTGATTTGAGATTTCAAATTTATATTAAATCTCATGATTTTGGATGGGATATGAAAATTTAAAAATTGTTCAACTTCGTGATTTTAAATATGATTTATAAAAACCACTCTTTTACTTATAACATTTTTAATTGACAAAAACGTATATACAATATTTTACAATAGTTTTATTATGAAATATGCTCAAATAGTTATTTGGATCTGATCCACCATATTTATATCTGCACTCCTTTTTCTATAAAAAAAATAGATATGAGCTGACTCTTTATATTGGATCGTCACAGTTATTTGCCCCCTCCCCCTCCTCCCCTATTTTATAAGTCATAAGAACCATCTTCGGAGTCAAAACAATCTTTCTAATGCTTAAACTAACATTTGACATATTTTTAACGTTTTTTATTTTACTAAAAAATACAAAAACATAAAATGAAGAATTGTATAAGATAAAATCGTATGTGGACCTGTTTTAATTGTCTATTATTGTTATGTATTTTGTAATTTTTGGGATGAACTATTCAAGATGCGTGGATCTAAATCTATATGTTTTTTATTTTGGGAATGAACTGAGTATTTCATTCACGCAGTAATGACATTTTATTCATCCAGTAACACATATTTATCAATAAAGTAATACACTTGTTTTTTTTATATAGTAACACAATTTTCAATACCTTACATACGTTACTTTAAGGACAAATATGTGTTACTCAAAAGTCAATTATGTGTTACATCTCCTTACAGTAACACATATTTGTCCGTATAGTAACATATAATTGTATTTATAGTAACACAAATAAAAAACAAGTTTTTATGTTTGTCTTTTGTGTGATTTTTTTTCTTGAAAGATCTACTCCACTTACAAAAAGTCTGTGAATTTTTTATCCTTACTTAAATTAATTGTACTAATATTTCATGTGAAAAAGTCAATTAATGTGTTATTTGTACTTACAGTAACATATAATTACCTTCATAGTAACACAAACTTACGTAGCAATGGTGGTTTGAATTCTTTCGGGGCATGTTGAAGTATATAAATACAATGGCATGCAAAGGCGTGAAATATGCATGCAACACACTCAATACATACAATATACATATAGAAGGGTAATTACATATTTAACAAATAATTGTTAGATAGAAGACTTTAGAATGTTGAGTCCTCTATATATAATGTACACTCCACACATTATATGTTTTGGTTGAATATACACAATTTAAACAACCATGTTATGTTTGACTCGGGCAAGAGTGGGCTGCCCTACCTTGAAAACTCAATTGCAAATTTTTTAATTTAAAAAATTTATTATTGGTTTGTTAATATTCAATAATCTAGACCAAACTACAATTACTACAAAATCAGTGATTTTAGCTGCAATGGAGAGAACTTCCAATGCATGTATAGAATGATATCATTGATATCCACATATATTTCCTCCATCCAATTTTATTACACACACTATTATTATACTCATTCAATTTTTTTAGGAATAATAGTATTCATATTACTTTATATTCATCATTCCTCATCACTTATTTAAGCACATTGTCATTCATTTTATTTATAAGTGGACTTCATAATACTCAATCATAACCTCCAATTTATTTACTTTATATATAAACTAATCAATACTTATTAAAATATGAACAAAATTTGGATGGAGGTAGTAGTATATATTGAAATTTGATATATCATTTTTTCTTACCTAACAAGATCAATTCACATCAAATAAACTACGCGCTTAATAATAATGCGGGACCATGTGTAGTAATAATTTAATTTCCAACTAGATCAATAAATAATTGCTGAATTTTTTGACATTTGATTAAGTTTCCAAAAAAAGGAAAATTTCAGTAATATTTGGAAGCTAGCTATGGTAATGGTTAGTGTGAACAATGAGATATGATCACCGTTGAATTGGTGAGTGGGGAATGACTTGTATTTATATGAGTAATTACATTGTAACACAATTACATAAATTTAGGAAAAGATAAATACAAAAGATAACTACAACAATATATGTCCTATATACAAGGAATGTTTGACTATTCCTTAATATCCCCCGTCAAGCGATGCGTAGGATGAGGGAAAACGCAGAGCTTGGATCGAAGGAAATCGAACGTTGGGCGAGGAAGGCTTTTCGTGAAGATGTCGGCGAGCTGGAGATGTGTGGGGACAAACTGCGTAGACAACTTTTCGGAGGTGACGAGCTCGCGAACAAAGTGACAGTCGATGTCAATGTGCTTGGCCCGCTTGTGAGCCACTGGATTCTGGCTCAGAAAGAGGGCACTATTTTTGTCGGAGAGGAGAACAGGGCGAGTGGCGAGTAGGCAGTGGAACACGGAGCTCGCAGAGCAAAGAAGTGAGCCAAACGACCTCGGCAGCTGCGTTGGCTAAGGCACGATACTCCGATTCACAACTGGAGCGAGCTACTGTGGGCTGTTTCTTTGCACTCCAAGAGACCAGATTCCCACCTAGGAAGACTGAATAACTATAGGTAGAACGACGAGTTTCCACGCAACGAGCCCAGTCGGCATCTGAGTAGGCGACCACGGAAGAGTCTGGGCGACGAGTGAAGGAGAGGCCATAATTGATAGTGTGCTTGCCATAGCGAAGAATCCTCTTCACCGCCGAGAAGTGGTCGCTGGTCGGCGCCTGGAGAAACTGACTGACATGATTTACCGAGAAGGATAGATCAGGTCGAGTGATGGTGAGGTACTGGAGGGCGCCTACCAAAGAGCGATAAAGGGTCGGATCCGAGAATGGATCACCAATGCTGACCAGGGTCTCACCCGCGGCCAAAGGGGTTGCGATGGGCTTGGAATCTTGAAGATCTGCTCGCTCAAGAATTTCGCGAGCATATTTGGATTGCCCGACGAACAGCCCAGAGGAGGTGTAGGAGATTTCCAAACCCATAAAATAGTTGAGGCGACCAAGGTCCTTGAGGGCGAACTCCTTGTTCGCCCGAGCAATGAAACGAGCTAGTGTAGATGAGTCGTTGCCAGTGACAATAATATCATCGACGTACAAGAGGAGGTAGATGATCGAGGAGCCTTGAAATAGGTAGAACAGCGAGGAGTCAGACTTGCACTCCTTGAAGCCAATGTCGAGCAAGAAGGAGCTAAAGCGCTGGAACCAAGCTAAGGGAGCTTGGCGGAGACCATATAATGTCTTTTTCAATTTGCAGATATGATCAGGGAGCTAAGGATCGACAAAACCAGGGGGTTGAGCCATAAAAACTGGTTTCTGGAGATAGCCATTGAGAAAGGCATTCTTGACATCCAACTGATGGAGGGGCCATTTGAAGCGAACAGAGAGAGATAAGATAATCCGAACAGTGGTCACCTTAAAACCGGGACTGAATGTGTGAGAAAAATTCGTGCCAGGGATTTGGGTAAAGCCTTGAGCGACCAGTCTGGCTTTATGCCGCTCAATGGAACCATCAGATTTGTACTTGGTTTGAAAATCCCAGATTTTGCTCGCGTGATCATTTGGTGCGTGGACCGTGGTTGCCGTGCTGGGGGGTCAATGGTCGGCTGCGGCTGCTCGGCCGATTCAGGGGAAGCAGGTGGCCCCGCAACAGGGGCTGGCAGAGGATGAGGTTCCTCGCCAGGATCAGAAGAGCATGCCGAGCAAGGGATGGTCGTAAAGGAAGGAACAGGCCCTGGCGAGGGATTAGGTGAGGAGTCAGACTCCGCATCCAGAATGGATGAGACTACCTCACTGGTCGGCATGGGCCGAGCAGTACCTGAAAAAGGGAAGCACTCTTCATCAAATACGGCATGGCGAGTAATAAAAGTTTGTGATGAATGAGGATCAAGACACTGAAAACCCTTATGTTGGCTACTGTATTCCAAGAAGATACATGGTCGACTGCGAGGAGAGAGCTTGTTCGAGGCATAGTCTCGAAGATAAGGAAATACTCGGCAACCAAATGTCTTAAGATTTCCATAAGTAGGCACAGTTTCGAATAAGACCTGAAATGGTGATAGGCCGCCCAAAACTGACGACGGAAGTCGGTTGATGAGATGAACAGCAGTGGCAAAGGCATCAAACCAAAATTCTGACGGGGCGCGAGCATGAAACAATATAGAGAGCCCAGTTTCAGTGATGTGTCGATGTTTTCGCTCAGCACGACCATTCTGCTGAGGGGTGTATGGACATGACTTACGATGCTCTATGCCATGCTCGGCCATGAAGCTGCGAACAGCTTTGTTGACAAACTCTGTACCACCATCACTCTGAAACACTTTGATGGTCGAGAAGAATTGATTTCACACATACTTTTGAAAGGCGACCAAGGTTGCGAAGAAATCTGATTTTGCTCGGAGAGGATATAACCATGAAAAACGAGAAAAATCATCCACGAACACAACATAATAACGAAAACCAGAAGTAGCAGTAGTAGGAGCAGGACCCCAAAGGTCGCAATGTACTAAATCAAGAACTGCAGATGCACGTTTTTCATTTATAGTGAATGATAATCGTTTACTCTTAGCCAATTGGCAAAGGGTGCAAGTTTTCGGATTTGGTAGAATTGAACTAACAGATAGATGCCCTAATCTATTCAAATCTTTAATAATGTCAAAAGGTACATGACCCAAACGGGAATGCCATAAATCAAAAGAAGCACGAACGACACCAGGCTTTTTCAAAGCAGCGACCAAAGCTGGGAGCGCCCGTTCCAACACGTACAACCCCTGCTCACATCGACCCTGAGCCACCACCTCCTTGGTGGCCCGATTCTGAACAACAAATGTTTTGTCAGAGAAGCAAACATCAACCGGAAAGTCAGACGTGAGCTTGCTAATGGATAAAAGGTTCTTGGTGATGTGAGGTACAACGAGAACATCTAGAAGGCCAATATCCTTAGAAATTGAGTGCAAACCAACATGAGAAATTTGTAAGGAATTGCCATTACCAACAATAACCTCACCATTACCAGAATAAGGTGCCGAGGAGTCCAGGTGCGAGGTACTGGGAGTCATGTGGGCCGAGGCTCCTGAATCAACATACCAATCCGAGGAGGTCGGCGAGGAGACGGAGCAGGCCAAGTGAAAAGCCTGAGCAAGGTTGGCGGATGGGTCTTCGGACAGATGGGCAGATGGGCGAGCAGTCTGGCGAGGAACTGGTCCGCGAACAAAACGCTGAGGGCATTTGTTGGCATAGCGCTCGCCGCGGCAGATTTAACAGCGGGGGACGTAGACTTTACGCCCTCCGCGACCACTAGATAAATCGGGGCGACCACCACGAAGAGGCCCAGAAGGGCGACCACCAGTATGATCGCGCGGATTCGGGCGAGCAAAGAACGCGGCTGGAGCAGGCTCAACTGGATCAGGCTTATTCATGATCTCAAAGGCAATAGCCCGATGCAGTAAGTCACGGAAAGTTGGGATAGGCGAGAGGGCCATTCTGGTGTCGGTAAATCCGCTGAATTTGGGACCAAGGCCCCATAGAAACCAGTGCGAAATGTCAGATTTGTCAACTGGCTTACCAATAGCGGCCTGTTGGTCGCATAACGCTTTAAAACGCCGACCATAATCGGCAACAGGAAGAGAATCACGCTTGAGGAGAAGGAGCTCCTCACGAAGCTGAGTGATGCGGGACTGGGAGGAGTGGCTGAAGGCATCCTCCAGGGCAAGCCAAGTGTCGCGGGCCGTGTCACATTGAACGGCCTCGGCCAGAGTTTCTTCAGTGAGAGAGGAGAGAAGAAGGGCAAGGACTTTCTGATCCTTCGTTTTCCAGGCAGCGAAGGTCGTGTGAGTGTCGGCAGTGGGGGTGGATGAACCATCCACAAAGCCATATAGATCGACACAAGTGATCATCGGGACAACCTGCTTCTTCCATAGGAGATAATTGGAAGAAGAGAGTTTCACGGTTACCATATGAATAAGGACATTCATAGGGATATAAGAGTCTGTCATTGAAGGGAGATGGGCGAGGGGGACAAGCTCGACGATTGGGGAAGCGGCGGCGGCACAGTGGCGGCGGCGGCGGCAGAGAGGGAGAAAGAAATTAGGGTTAGGGTTTTAGGATCGTGTTTAGGCTGATACCATGTGAACAATGAGATATGATCACCGTTGAATTGGTGAGTGGAAAATGACTTGTATTTATAGGAGTAATTACATTGTAACCAAATTACATAAATTTAGAAAAAGATAAATACAAAAGATAACTACAACAATATATGTCCTATATACAAAGAATGTTTGACTATTCCTTAATAGTTAAACGTAAACACCAGTGTAGCATCCAACCTTTTTCCTTAAACACATGTCATGACATTTTTCTGAAAGCCATTTACACCAAACACAAACTCTAACTTGTTATATAAACTCGATTACATTATTAATATAACTTTATTAATTTTATATGTAAAAACAAAATTGTATTACTATTAGCTGCAAAACGATGTGCATTTTAGATTCGTAATGTCTTGAGTTGCATTTTAGATTCGTAGTCTTGAGTTGCATTTTAGATTCGTAGTGCGCAAATCAGTTGTACTTGAAAGTTTTTTTTTTTTTTGCAATAGAATGTAAATCTTGTTTTCAAATCGCATACAATTATTGATATTGGTGCAACTTTGTACGTAAAATGTTTAATTAAATATTTTAAGAGGTGCATTCATCCATGATCCATCTCTACATTTATATGTGTCGAGATAATTAAGAGTGAAGAAAAAAGGGAATCTTATAAGCTATATTTGTTTTACATGCATATAAAAAAATATATATAAAAAGGCACTGATATATCGATATAAAGGCTTATAAGATGATAGAAATCCACATGTAAAGGCTTATTGTATCGATATAAAAAGAAGTCTTATGCACTCACAATAGAGTCGTTTTAAGTATCTTACCTGATTTTTTTGGTCTTGGATTCAAAACAAATGAAATGTTCAAAAAAAAAAAAAAATTATAATAATTGGTCAACCAAATGTTTGACTTTATACAATCAATTGTCTATCTAAAACCTTTTAATTCGTGAAAATCAACATGATAGAAATTGAAATAATATTTTTTGCCCTTAACTTTACCAATTTTAATTTTAGTCCACTTATTTTTCGATTTTGAAATTCGTTACTTATATTTACCGAAATCAACATTTTCATCTTTAACTGATAAAAATTTAAATGGTTGAATTTAATAGAAATAAAGAGTTTTTTTTTTCTGTTAGGATTAATGCAATATTGGATGTCATCTAATATCTATCTATCAGAAGAGTTGCTATTGTTCTGATCTTGGAGTTCAGCAAAGTTGAGTTAAGGAGTAATTCAACTGATAAGGTTTAGTGGTCTTATTAGGAGTCAACTAATCTGAAATTATGAGTTTGGACAACTCTGCTAGACAAGTTATCTGAAGTCAGTTCAGGAGAGTTGGAGACAAGTCTGCTGAAGACAAGTCTGCTTATCCCAAGTCTGCTGAGACAACTCCGCTGGGTCAAGTCTACTGAAATCTAGTTTTCAGAGTTAGTTAATTCTGTTATTTCTGTTAGTTAGTTAGTTGGTTAGTGGCGGTTATCCAATGCATTGTACATCTATAAATACACCATCTAGTGCATAGGTTGTGGGTTACTGAAGGTTACTGAATTTGAGAGTTTCGAGAGATCAAGCTTAGTGAATACTTGTAATCTGTAACTTTCAATTGTGATTAGTGAAGAGAGTCTTCTATCCTCCGTGGACGTAGATCATTTGATCGAACCACGTAAATCCCGTGTTCTTTCTTTGAGTTCTTTATATGTTTCAATTCATTGCGTTTCTAGTTGTCTTGATTTATCATTTGTAAGGAGTTGCTTTGTGGATACAATTCCGTAACATTTTCCCTTATGTTGGAAGCACTGAAATCAAAATTGGTGAAAGTTTTATTTATTGAACCTCTAATTATCCTCAACTCATTCTCCATAACTCAAACAAACGACCATGCTGATATAAACCATCATGGGTAGAACTTGCCTGTCCTTATTCCAGGCCATATAGGCCATCACGTCCGCGGTCCGCCCGATTCGATATTTGTCAAAATTGGTGAAAGTTAAAAAGAACAAAAAAAAAAAAAGTTTAGAGAGGGGAAAGAGCTTCTATCTCTAGAGAGTTGCTTCTCCCCTTCTCCACCGGTCAGTCCGGCCTCCACCGCTCGCCACAACCGTTTCATTTATGTCGTCGACGTTCCGTCGTTGCAGTCGTCCTCTCGCCATCGTTCCTTCGTCGATCCGTCACCGGTCAGCCGCTGCCTTCTGGTTTTCTTTTCTTTTTTTTTTTCAGTTTTTTTTGTAAGATTTAATCAGTAGATCTTCAGATCTACTTTGTTCTCGAAGTTCTCGACACTGGCCGCAGCCGCCGTCGTCACAATTTCTTTCCCTTTTTATGTAGTGTTCTTCGTAGGTTGTTAAGGATCAACGTTTAAAGTATCCCTAACGGAGTCCAGGTGACCGTTCGGGTACTTTCTCGTTGATCCCTTTTACTGTTTTTTGTTGGAACTTTTGAGCACCCAACAATGGCTTTACAAAATTGACAGAAATAAATAAAAAAATTATAAATACAATTAAATTAATATTTACACAAAGTCTTCGATTTTTCTCTTTTAGTAGCTTCCCAAAATATGTAAGTTCTCGAAATCAGCAGCAACGACCCCATCTCACGAACAATAGGAACAAAGTTAAAGTCGAGTCAAGGAAACCCTTTTCCCGCAAAACGAATACGTCCCGGCTAGTGCTCACGGTTTGACGTAACGTTTTAAAAGGTAAAACGACTTTCGCCTCTATACGAGCAGCACCACAACGTATAGAGTTCCAACGAACTGAATCGACACGAAAACTGGACTACACTCTATATGCTTGATGCAAAATGTGTGATGCTATGATTTTTCTAGAAAATCTCAAGTGTTGTGTGTAAGAGTGTTTTGCAACATAAAACATGCACCCTATTTATAGGCATGTTCCAACATGTGAGGGGTCTCCACATTTATTATGGCATTCATGTTATTTGTAACGCCTTGCGGTTACAAAATTTAAGTATGACATTCATGGTTTTGTAACTCCTCTGCGGTTACAAATTCATTACTGAAACGTCTACGAACCTGGACAACCGAACGTCCAAGTTCATCACAATTTGTAACGTCAATGTACCAAGACATCCTCAACGTCCAAATTCGTCATAGTTCAAATTCAACTTTAAATTTATTTGGGTTAACCCAATTTCGATGGGTCTGAAAGCCCAAATCTAAAACCCACGAGTCACGAGCCCAAGACTAGGCCCAAACTCAACCGGACGAGCACACACGTGCATCCGTATAGACTATTGGATTGCTCCTTAGTCATTATTATTTGAACCATTGTAACATCCTCCTATTTATAAGGAGTAATTAGCCCCATTAAACTTTCAAAGTTTCAATGTGGGACAATTAACATGATATAACACTTTATCCCATAAAGTGTATTATTTGACGTTTCAACTTCGTGAATTAATTTCTCACTCACCGAAATTCGGTTTTGAGATTTTAAATACACTACGAACATCTACTCCGAGAGTAGAACGATTATATGCCATTTAATTTCCTTGAAATTACATTTATAGCCCTCAATAAATTGGTCAAAGACGAGTGTTCTCCACTCTCATTTTAAAATCAATCAATTAATTAAAATTAATCAATTTCTAACCAATTTCTCCAACATTTTTTTAGTTAGTTTTATGGTGTTTTCCTAGTATAGATGTTTAGATTCCGAGTCTTTAGTTTTTTGGTTGCTAGTTTATGTTGCCCCTTGTGGTGCAGCTCGTTCTCCTTTATGGACCAATTGTGGTTGTGGGACTTTTACTTGGAGGTGGGGCTCTTCTAAGATAGACTCGAGAGTCCTTGGGATCTGATATTTGGGATCGGATAATTAGTGGAACTTTATCTATTTATTTTTTTTCTATTCTTGACATGAGAACGCCTTAGTGGGGGGTTGTCTCGGGTTAAAGGTTGAAGACCTAGACGTCTTTTAAGACAAAGAGAACACTCATTTTTTCTCTTCACACGATTGTTGGGGACAGCGATACCTGGTGATTCGCAGTGGTTTGAAGATCAAGATCTTGCTCATGAAGTTAATTTTATCTTATTTCGTTATGATCTTGTAAATCTTGTTAATTAAACATCCCTTAAAAAAAAAAGAACAAAAAAATTTCAACCGTTTTAAATAAATCTATATATATATTATTGGTGCGTCCTAATGGAATGCATAATGAAACTACAAATCTAACATCGATCAACCGGTTAAAAACGACGATACGCGAAGCTGCTCGCTACTAGCCTGCACTCCAATAACTATAAAACACGTCAGAGAAATCTTCGACAAGGCTTAAATAAAAAAACTGACGATCTAAAGGTATATTCAGAAAATATTAGATCACATGGTGAGAAGAATGTTCTCCTTATATGCAATATGAATCTCAGTGTGTGCAATTGTACGAACGAGTGAAGTGTGTTGTAACTGATTCAGATATGTTGACTGTGATGCAGACAAAATATGTCATCACATAGAAGAATGGATGTCCACTCCCTCTTCTTCTAAAGTAGTTGTTTTCAAAGCTTCAGTGGCCGCAAGAGAAGCTAGTTGTTCGGGCAAAACTTCTAGTATTAGAGAAGAGAAGGATGTTTCTGATCTTAGCCTAAAAGAACAGATCGATAATATTGATGATTAAAAGATTCGATAAGTTGAATGTTCAGCATGGTAAGTATAAGCGTTTCTATAATGATTATAAGAATAAGAAGGTTAACCATCAAGGCGAGAGCTCATCATATAAGTCCAAGGATCGATCAGAAAGGACTCCTGAACAAAAAAGAGATGAGTCGTCTAATCAAAGGGACAGTATTAGACGAGATGTAATAATATTTTTGACATGTAATAATACACTTTTGGTCTTGTAGTAATAATATTTTAGTCTTGTAGAAATAATAAATTGATTATGTAGTAAACCACTTTGTTTACAATCTATGAATTTTTTTTGGATGACCTGAATCCAATTTTTTGAGCTTTTATTTTTTTTAAATGTCTTGATTAAATTTATTTTATGTTTGTGTCACGTGGTACTAAGGCGGCTACAACTGCCCCAACTTAACTCCCTTCTGACATATTCTACGACTAATTTATTTCCTTCATAAATTTTCAAGAGAGGGGTGGTCCAAATTGAATGGGTACATACACCATTTTCAATAATAATAAATAAACTTATCTCTCATTTGGGCGAAATTAGTTTATAATATTATTGGAGTTTTGGAACTCCATTAAGCACTATTTAATTCACAATTTCCAAATTCAGAACATATCTAAAATGGTACTCTTTAAGTCTTAATATTATTATTAATTCTACCAATAATCTTGCTATTTCTTCTCCAATAAATCAAGAAAAATAATAATGAAATTAAATTTCCTTTCTCCACCAAGCCCTCTAGGGCTTCCATTATTGGAAACCTTCATCGAATCTCCAAAGCTACCAAAGAGAAAATTGTGTTTTATAAATTCATTCTTCAATTTCAAGTGAAAACTTTGTATTCTTCACAAAAAAAAAACCTCTAAGAAAAATTTCTACACTCAAATTTTCTATTATTTTTTATCTGACATAGAGAGGAGCATACTCCTAAGTTTTAAGTATACGCCACTAGATCAACTTCTTGGAGTTATAAGTAAGACTATTTTTATAAGTGATGATTTGATTAGGCTATTTATGAAAATTCCCCCAATTGAATCAAGCAAGTATCATGGCAAAAATTCAGTTAAAAATAAAAGTTTGCATATCTTGTATTGGTATTGAACTATTGTCTCTTTTTCATTTATTGTATTACTATTGTTTTTCATTTTGACTTTGAAGATTATAAGTTATGGTGTATTTTTTTCTTCTAGTTCTTGTTTAGACATCAATAAGAAAAACAAATGCACAAATCAAACATGCATGAAAAGATAAAAATGAAATAAATAATTGCGAATATAAAATTTCAATGATATAATGCTCAATCTACTAAAATTTTTTTAATTAATATAATATATATAGACATTTAATTATGAGAATTGATTTCGAGTATAGTCTATGAGTACTAGATGTGTTTTGTTGATTTTAGAGGATACATTGCGTATACGTACACATACATACAATTAAAAAACAATTGTGTGTAACTGTACAAGATACAAATAATTAGACAATTTGAAACAAATCTATATCATATCTACGGATAGAGACTAATTAAAAATAACCAAGTTCTAGAATTATCGATATCGTACCCTTATATTCCATTCATTAGATATATTGAGTTATCTATAATTCAATTTGATAAATCATGATAGTGTTTTTTTTAGTCAATTATACACACAATTAAAACAATTACTTGTTGCCTTAATTGTGTGTACCATGTAACTGAATCCATTTTGTAAATGGATTCAATGTTAACCATGGGTTATGTGCTGAGTTTTAATTAGACAAGTCACAGTTATTTATCCCCTTCATTTTTTTATGAATTCACCCACAATTTTAAAAAAATAAAATTACATGTAAAAAATTATATTACTATTTTATCAATTAAATTAAATCAAAACTCATTAAAATTATAATTGTACACCCACCACCACCGAGTCACCAATGTACCACTTAGTCACATATTATATATTTTTTATTTTTAAAAAAAATATACACAAAAAAAAAACTATGAATATAAAAAAAATAATAGTAGAAAAAAATATGAAACTTAAAAATAAAATTTTCAATTTTTTTAAATGAACAAAATTTTGGAAAAATACTATCGAAAAAATACAAAAAAAATCTTTAAAAAAGAACAACTAAATTAGTACTCCCTACGATCCATTATTATAAATTTTCTTATAGAGAGTTAATAATATATTTATTTATATATATATTCACAAAATTAATTTGAATATATACAGGCCAACCTTTTACCGAATATATAAAAAGAAATCTCCCAATAGATTTAATCCGATTCCAGATGTCCTTGCGTGCTTTAGTGCATCATTACTGGTGTACTATAGTGCCCTCTTGGAAGAAACTCATCTGCTATTCTTCCCAGTTCTGGCAAACGGAATCGGCTCCGTTTTACAAATAATTTACCTAATAATTTTCATTAAGTATGCATCCACTTGGAGCATGGTAAGTACCATTTAATTAATTTTTAATTTAATTATTTCTTTCATTCAAACTTTATTTAATCTATCTTGTTTTGTTAATTTATCAATTAGATTGAGATGTTTTGCTTACTTTTCCTCTTCATCATTGGAGGATTGGGAGTAATAACGTGGGTGACCTACTTCTATGTTAGCCCTTCGAAGAGGGTTGATATAGTAGGGTGGATTTGTGTCATATCTTTTTACTCAGTTCGTAGCTCCAATTATGGTCATAGTAAGTTTTCTAGTTTTTATATTTAAAAAAAAAAAAAAAAAACTAGTGTGTGTTCTTCTTTTTTCATTTAAAAAAATCGTATGTATTGCAGAGACGGGTAATTCGTACACGGGGTGTGAAGACTTTATCATCCACCCAGTCATTAATAATCACCATCTGTGCCACACAGTGTGGTCCCTCCATGGTTTCAGCATTGATGATTACTACTCCGCCGTAAGTAGCAAAATAATTTAATTATATTATACATATAATAATAATAATAACTTTCTCCTTATACACATTTCATTAATTAATCTCAAGTTGATTCTATTTTGTTGTTGTCTGTGCCAAATGTTTTTGGAATATCATTTGGAATGACGCAAATTGTAGTATATTTTATATACAGAAGAGGAAATGAGAAGGAAGACACCTATGAACTCCGTCATTATGGGGAACTCAAAATGACAACATTAATGTCCTCCCTCTATATTATTTAAATCTAATTTTAACCCCGTACATATGGACCTTGCATTAAACATGCATATACATATCATGCACAAAATTTGCACGGATCGTGCACAAATTTTGCACATGACATTTGTATTTTATACACATTTTAGAACATGATTGGTATGGAGTAATAATGTACAATAAAAAATATTATTTGACTTATCGATCAATTGTGACTTGTTTTCCGAATGGATCGGATGTGATTCATTTTCACGTAAGGATACATAGTAGGGTGGATTTGTGTCATATCTAGTTTTACTCAGTTCGTAGCTCCAATTATGGTCATAGTAAGTTTTCTAGTTTTTATATTTAAAAAAAAAAAAAAAACTAGTGTGTGTTCTTCATTTTAAAAAATCGTATGTATTGCAGAGACGGGTAATTCGTACACGGGGTGCGAAGACTTTATCATTCACCCAGTCATTAATAATCACCATATGTGCCACTGTGTGGTCCCTCCATGGTTTCAGCATTGATGATTACTACTCCGCCGTAAGTAGCAAAATAATTTAATTATATTATACATATATTAATAATAATAACTTTCTCCTTATACATATTTCATTAATTAATCTCAAGTTGATTCTATTTTATTGTTGTTTGATATACAGGTGCCAAATTGTTTTTGGAATAGCATTTGGAATGGCGCAAATTGTAGTATATTTTATATACAGAAGAGGAAAGGAGGAGGAAGACACATATGAACTCCGTCATTATGGGGAACTCAAAATGACAACATTAATGTTCTCCCTCTATATTATTTAAATCTAATTTTAACCCCGTACGTATGGACCTTGCATTAAACATGCATATACATATCATGCACAAAATTTGCACAGATCGTGCACAAAATTTGCACGGATCGTGCACAAATTTTGCACATGACATTTGTAATTATACACATTTTAGAACATGATTGGTATAGAGTAATAATGTACAATAAAAAATCTTTTCTTCTGGTTAAAAGTGTTTAATATTAAGTTAGCGTAATGTTAAAGACTTTAGCTAGCAAATAACAAGATTTATGTCATTAAAAATTATAAATTTTTTTATAGTGAGTTAATAATATATTTCTTTATATATATATATTCACAAAATTGATTTGAATATATACAGGCCAACCTTTTACCGAATATATAAAAAGAAATCTGTGCGAAGACTTTATCATTCGTACACGGGGTGCGAAGACTTTATCATTCATCCAGTCATTAATAATCACCATATGTGCGACAGTGTGGTCCCTCCATGGTTTCAGCATTGATGATTACTACTCCGCCGTAAGTAGCGAAATAATTTAATTATATTATACATATATTAATAATAATAATTTTCTCCTTATACATATTTCATTAATTAATCTCACGTTGATTCTATTTTGTTGTTGTCTGATATACATGTGCCAAATGTTTTTGGAATAACATTTGGAATGACGCAAATTGTAGTATATTTTATATACAAAAGAGGAAAGGAGGGGGAAGACACCTATGAACTCCGTCATTATGGGGAACTCAATATGATAACTTTTAATTAAGCAATTTGAATTGTAGTATAAATTTGATTTTAGGTGTCAAAACTACCCGTTGTAATTAGTTTTATTTATTTATTTTATATTAATTGTATTTTCTACTTTGAATCTAATATAGTTTCATGAAAGTCAAATCAAAACTGAAATCATATCTTGTTCATGAAACAAATTTTACAAACATCTTTCTCAAAACGTTAATTGAACAAAAACCCTCGTGACAAGGGAAAAGCAAAAACTTATGATCGACCACGCCGAAGTCATTCGGGCGAATCACGAGATAGTCGGGCGTCGGTGTTTAATCGGATGGGCGACAAGAACGAAAGAGGTCCTCGCCCGGTAAATTTCAATATTGATGGTCGTCCAAACAAGGACGACCACCGAAGAAGAGGTTAGGGAGATAGAGTCTCCGCCCTCGAGCGCGTAGGGGATAAAGCGCGAGCACTAGAAAAAAGTTTCCACAACTACCGACCGGAGAGATCCCTCCATCACTCGCCCGAGCGATCACACCGGAACCGATATGATCGGTCAGTCGGATCACACCGAAGCCAACATGACGAGCACGTTGTGCCTCGATCACAAACTGCCGAAGAAGGGCAGATCGCTCAGTTCACCGAAATCCAGAAACAATTGAAATTGGAGGTTGAAAACTTGCGGGCAGAGGTGGTCGCATCCAAATGAGGAAATATCCCGCCGATCACTCTGCCCGTCTCACCCTTAAGCATCATGGTCCTCACTGCCCCCATTCAAAGAAAAATCTAGATGCCTTCAATGGCGGCGTAAGATGGCATGTCCGACCTACGGGTGCACTTGTCAAAGTACTCCAATTACAGTGCTTCAATCGGGGCAACAGAGGCCACACAATGCCGAAACTTCTCCCTGACTTTGGGAGACTGGGCCCATCGTTGGTACACAACTTTGGGAGCCGGGTCCATAAGCTCCTTCATCGAGCTGGGGCAGCAGTTTTTTACTTACTACGGATCCATTGCTGCTCGCCCAACATCCAAGCAACGTTTGACAAACGTTCGCTAAAACCCAACCGAGTCAGGAAAGGACTTTATCGAACGCTTCGATAGGTTGGTAATCGATGGGGAGGCCGTGAATGACGAAACCAAGCTGATCTCAGCCGTTTCCGGCCTAAAGATAGGTTCCAAGCTCTGGGAATCTATGCATACACTTTTCTCGGAATCTTACGCAGATTTCCGCTACCGGGCCGGTAATATCATTCAGATGGAGGAAATTTTGGACACCGCCAAGGCTAACGAGCAGCCTGAAGCGACCAAAGAAGTGTGGCTAAAAAAGAACATTACAACTAGGGAGCCCTCCCAGCCAAAAAGGGGAGTTAATCCGGGGAACAGTGCTCGTCCATCAAACTTCAAGGCTTTTGAAGAGGCACCGGAGATCACGCAGTTCAGAGAGACCCTTGTTTTTTATCCAAGGGTCATTCTCGATGCAATTAGAGGAAGAAATCCGCTACCCCCGGCGAGGGCAATGCACACCAATGAGAATAATCTGAATGCAGATAAGTTCTGCAACTATCACAACTCTATCGGCCACCAGACGAACGAGTGCCGAGATTTAATGAAAAATTTGTACAAGCTGTACATAGACGGCAAACTCGCCGAGTTCATCAAGCCCAGAGGTGGAAATGACGACCACCGTGGGAAGAAGCGTCGCGACGACGGCGAGGGCGACCAGGATCTGTGCCAAACAGATAAATCCCCAAAAACTGCTCCCCCCAATGCCGAACGGTCCTCCTGGCGACGTCGATTTTGTGGGCAGCTGTTTTGTGATAGAAGGTCCCCTTGGGGGCACCCATTCTGGAACCGCCCTGTCTGTTCGCCGACAGCAGAGCGAGATGCGAGCACTAAATAATGTACACCAAATGTGCGTCGCACCGGCTGCCGAGAAGCCCCTATCCCACCAAGTCCTGTTCTCGGGCGATGACCTAAATGGTGTGGTACAACCAAACAACGATGCTTTGGTTGTTACCGGGAAAATTATGGGAACAAATGTCCATCGCCTGATGGTCGACACTGGGGCATATGCCAATGTCCTTTTCAAACATACTTTGGATGCCCTCGGTGGATATGCTGAATATATCGAGCCCTGCGACGATATAATTGTGGGTTTTGGGGACACCCGCTCCCTTCCTCTGGGAAGGATCAGGCTATCACTGGAACTGGCATCGACGAAAGAGCCAGCAATGCATTACACTAGGCAGCTCAAGTTCATGATCGTCGACATGCCGTCCTCCTACAATGCTTTCCTCGGCCGACCTTTCTTCGACGAGTTTAAAGCGACCGCCTCTACTTATTACTATTGTATTAAGTTTCCAACCCCGACGGGAGTTATAACCGTCAAAGGTGATCAGGTGCGGGCGAGGGAGTGTCTCGTCTGTTTTGTTAAGCGTCATTTTAAAGAATCTCCTATGATTGGAAAGTATATCATGTGTCATAACGAAGAAACAAAATTTAATTACTTGGAGGGATTTCCCAACAAGTATCGAAAGATAGAAATTGGGGAGACAAGTCAGATTTTTTACGACCACCAAGCAGAGGTGGACGAGCACACCCAAATTGGGAACCTAGGTTAGGCTTTAAGCCAGAGATCGGAATCGAGGATCCTCGTTGGAAAGAACCCAAAGAACGGGCAACTCCAGCGGAGGACCTTGAAACCATCCATCTAAATGATGCTCGTCTAGAACTTGAAGTGTGTATAGGGTCAAATTTGCCAGAACAGTTGCGGTAAAAAATGATCTCCTTTTTAAAAGAAAACATCAAGGCATTCGTCTGGTCGCACGAAGATATGGTGGGCATCGACATGGATCATGCCTGCCATAGATTAAACATTGATCCAACAAGAAGACCCATCACTCAAAAACGAAGAAAGTTTGGGCCTAATAAATATGCGGCTATGGCGGTCGAAGTTAAAAAATTGATCGATAATATGTTAAGTGAGAAAACACGAAGTGATCCCGAGTGGTTGGCAAACCCCGTGCTCGTCCGAAAAACGACCGGATCGTGGAGACTGTGTATAGACTTCACAGATCTAAACGATGCTTGTCCCAAAGATCATTTTCCAATGCCCCATATCGATCATCTAATGGATAACACGGCGGGGCATGAAATGCTAATTTTCATGGATGCTTTCGCGGGATACCATCAGATAGCGATGCATCCCGACGACCAGAGACATACAACGTTCATGACGGCGATGGAAATGTACAGCTGGAAAAGGATGCCTTTTAGTTTGAAAAACGCACGGGCAACGTACCAAAGACTGGTAAACAAAATGTTCGAGAAATATATCGGTGAGATGGTGGAGGTCTATATCGACGACATTGTCGTCAAGAGCTTGTGAAAAGAGGATCATCTCCATCACCTCGCCATGACATTTGATATCTTGAGGGAATACAACATGAAGTTAAATCCCAAGAAATGCAGTTTTGGAGTTGGCTCCGGAAAATTTCTGGGGCACCTGGTTAGTCAAAGGGGCATTGAGGCGGATCCTACAAAAATTCAAGCAGTCATCGACATGCACAGCCCGAGAAATGTAAAGGAAGTACAGAGATTGACAGGATGTCTAGCATCGCTGAACAGATTCATTGCACGAACGGGTGATCGTTGCAAACCTTTTTTCGACGCTTTGAAAAAAGGAAGGTTTGAATGGACCGATGAGTGCGAGAAAGCTTTTGAGAAGCTGAAAGAATATCTATCGGATCCGAAGGTCCTATCTAAGCCGGTCCCGGGCGAAATTTTATACCTGTATTTGGCGGCCACTGACTGTGCGATCAGTTCAGTGCTCGTCCGAGTAGAAGGGAGCACACATCAGCCAATATACTATGTGAGTCAGTCACTGAGAGATGCCGAGTTAAGATACACTCCGATGGAAAAATTGGCTTACGCTTTGGTCATGAGCGTGAGAAAGCTAAGGCAATACCTATTCGACCATGAGGTGGTGGTTCTTACAACGTTTTCTCTACGACGAGCACTACATTGTCCGGATACCACTGGAAGACTTTTGAAATGGTCGGTGGAAATCCGGCAATTCGGGCTCACCTACGGACCGAGAACGGCGATCAAGGGACAAGTGTTGGCAGAATTCATAGTGAAACTCACTTTCCCAAATAAATTAGACAAGGAAATCGAACTTCCTTGGTCTTTGTTCGTCGACGGCTCATCGACGAACACTAAAGCGGGGGCAGGAATTGTCCTCACAAGCCCATCTGGACAAACTTTTGCTTCGGCGATCGAGTTCGAGTATCGGGCGACCAACAACGAGGCAGAGTACGAGGCCCTGGTCGCTGGGATCAAATTACAGGCGAGTACGAGGCTCGCGGCGACCAGATGTTGAAGTATCAAGACTTAGTGAAAGGATTACTCGAGCAATTCGATCAAATCCACATCGAGCAAATCCCTAGGGAGGAGAATACGCAAGTAGACGCTTTAGCTCGACTGGCCACTTCAGAGGGGGAGGCAATATTTTCAGAAGCGACGATCACTAAAATTTCTTCCCCATCAGTGAGTAGAAGTCAAATTTTGCAGGTTGAAGCGACCAGCGACGAGGACTGGATGTCGCCGATCATCAAATACATCAAGACCGGCGAGCTCCCGGAAGACAAAGTAAAGGCGACCAGGCTACAACTCAGGTCGGCCAGATACACCATTTTTCGCGACCAACTTTACAAACGAGTTTTTCAATGCCTTTATTGAAATGCCTCGGAGAAGACCAAGCAAAGATCGTCATGCATGAAATCCACGATGGAGTATGTGGAAATCACACAGGGGGGCAAGCACTCGCTTTAAAGATAATGAGACAAGGCTACTTTTGGCCTACCCTGAAGAAGGACGCAATCCACCACGCGCAGACGTGCAAGAAATGTCAAGCCTTCGCTCCCGCCATACACTCACCACCAGACGAGCTCACCTCGATGTATAGTTCTTGGCGTTTTGTGAAGTGGGGGATCGACATCATAGGACCTTTCCCTCCAGCTGCGGGGGGAGTAACATTCGTCGTTGTAGCAGTCGACTACTTCACCAAATGGACGGAGGCAAAGGCATTGAAGACCATCACATCAGCCCAAATGACAAACTTCATTTGGAAAAATATTATATGCAGGTTTGGCCTACCACGAGCTATCATGACGGACAACGGACGCCAGTTCGACAGTCAAGACATGATGGATTTCTGCGTAAAGTGGAACATCAAGAAACTATTTTCAACGCCCTATCATCCACAGTCGAATGGTCAAGTAGAGGCCATAAATAAAATCATCAAACACACACTGAAGGCAAAGCTGGAAGGACTGAAGGGCAAGTGGGCCGACGAGCTACACATGGTGCTATGGGCATATCGGACGACCACGAGAAATTCTACGGGCGAAACTCCGTTCGCACTCGCATTCGGAACAGAAGCTGTCATACCAGCAGAAGCACAGGTCGCCACTTTCCGAGTGGCAAATTTTGACGAGCAGTTGAACAATGATGCACAACTCTCCGACTTGGATCTTCTAGAAGAACGAAGACTAATAGCGGACGAGAGGAATGTGGTCTACAAACAAAGGTCAGAACGCTACTACAACACCAAAGTACGTGCTCGACAATTTACTATTGGCGAACTCGTACTTCGACGGGCGACGGGGCAGTCCATAGGCATACTTGGCCCGACTTGGGAGGGCTCGTACCGTATAACGCGCACGCACTCAAACGGATCGTACGAGCTAGAAGATCTCGATGGCAAGCCGAGCAAGTACCCATAGAACGCGGTCAAGTTAAAGAAATATTATCAGTAAGTTTTATTTTCGTATATTTGTATAAGTTGTATCTAGAATCATTTCAATACATGTCAAGTTCTAAGTTGCATCAAGTGTTAGATAAATTTTAGAATTTTTAGATCAAGGCTTTGCGAAGCCAACTAGAAACGAGTTCAACCGACGAATGGTTAACTCTAAACACATACGAATGTAAACTGCTGAAAGGTAGAGGTCCGGAAACAAGTTCAACCGATGAATGGTTAACTCTAAATACATACGGACATAAACCGCTGAAAGGTAGAGGTCCGGAAACGAGTTCAACCGATGAATGGTTAACTCTAAACACATACGGACGTAAACCAACAAATGGTAGAGGTCCGGAAAGACAAGTACTCGTTGAAAGAATACTTGCAAAAATAATCACATTTTGTAAGACAGTGACGAGGACGATCACTATAAAACATAAACGAGCATAAACCAACGAATGGTTGAACTCAAAAGACAAGTACTCATTGAAAAAAACTTGCGAAAATAATCAAACATAAATTAAAAGAAAGTGATGACGACGATCACTCAAAAGAAACGAACACACATTTGTAAATAAAAAGTTCATTCATATCAAGGCTTTAAAAGCCGAGCAGTTACAAAAGAAAAAAGCCTCGAAGGCTGAAATTACAAAAAAGACCTCTAGGGCCGAACACTACAAAAAAGGCCTTATAGGCCGAGCAGAAATAAAAACTTAATCAACATTAACAACTTCTTCCCCGGCTGGAGCATCTTGCCCGCCAGCAGCCACCTCCCCGGCAGGATCATCTTGCTCGCCAGCAGCCACCTCCTCGACAGGAGCACTCTGCTCGCCCTGGACCGGTGGAAGTTGGGGCGGACTCTCAAATAAAACTTTCTTCACCAAAAGACGAGGAAACATGAGACCCATTTTCACTAGGTCGAGCAAGGGGGGGACAGAGCCTTCTTCAGGTTCTTCCTCAATGAGATGATTGTCAATAAAATCGCCGAAGAGGGACACATCTACCTCCGGATGAATATCTTTGAAGTGGCGAACAAGCTCGTGCGCGGTGTAGGCCGCCGAGTAGCAAGCTCCAGATCCAGCGAGCTAAGCTTGATTGTCCCTTTCTTTCTTCACGGCGACCAACCCTCGCCCAAGAGAAGCCAACTCATTCTCAGCAGTGGCCAGACGAGTTTGTGCAGAAGTCGCCTCCTCGTGAGCAGCAGCGAGCACTTTGGACTGCTCATCCTCGGCAGCTTTGAGGCGAGCATGGAGATCTTCGATCATTTGATGATCCTCCTGCTCCTTTTTCTGAACAACTGCGAGTTGGGCCTCCAGGTCGGTCACCTTATTCTCAGAGCCCTTGTTAGCCTTTATCAGATGGGCAATCACCACGTCCTTCTCATCGCTGCCCTTCCAAAGATCGTAGATTTGAAGGGAAAGTTGCTCGGACGCATAAGCTTGGCGACAAGCGCTGATCTTTCCTCCGTTAGAGCCCTCGACTATGTCGCGCTCACGGTTCACCATCGCAAATCGAAGGGATCGGTTCACCATCACGTCTTGTAGTTCGACGGTCAGAGGAAGATAGGTGATAACCTTCGTAGGAACCACTGCTAAAAACAAAGTGTCAGCATTTCACAAAGAAAAGAATAGCAAGGGTAGTGAAAAGAAATTACTCGTTACCTGGAGGAAACTCTCTAGTGATGTGGTGAGGAGGTACTCGAAGACCTGCTCGCTCCCTTATGCACTCGCGGTTTAAGAAGCGACAAGACCTCTCCAAGTAGTGACGACAAGCGACGCAACAAGTATGGTATTGGAATAAAGGTGACAAACGATGCTCGGCGGTCTTCGCGCGAACAGATTCACCTACAAAAGCGAGGAGTTATTCAGTATAGACAAGAACGAGCACAAAATCAAAGGACTTACCATGAATTCTTCTGTAGTCAGTCGCAATGGAAATACGATCAGAGGACCCATCGGGTTTCACAACACTCTTCCAGTCCCCTGCGACCCACCTCCAGTTGGTTTTCCAGTCCCGAATTTTGTTGGGAACACCCTCGACCAACTTGATGCGATTGCGACCTTTCACATAATACCAGCTCTTTCCCACCTTCTTTCCGGCTTCGGCCACCTGAAGGAGATAGTTGATCTCTCGAGGACTGAGGCAGGTATGGCGACAACCGTTCTCTACGGCCTCTAGACCGAACACTGTGAGGAGTCCGATTATGTTCGACCATCCGTTCGACGTCACTTGAGAAGGTGCCACCCCAAGAAAAAATAAGAAGTTAGAAATTTCGGGGTGTAGTGGGAACCTCAGCCCGGCCTCCATCATGCCAATATTCACGGCGACCATCCCTTCAGGAGGCTGGTCGGCCCTCTCGTCTTCTCGCGGTACGAAGAAGCAAACATCTTGAGGCAGTTGGTATTTTTTCCGAGAGTTCGCTAGTTGGGCCGGGGAGACGGTGCTCGCATACTCCGATTCATATGCTTCTCGGTATGTGCGGGGAATCTCTCTAGGCGGATACTCGGAAATATATTGATAATATGTTTCCCTCGAGAGCTCGTCCCCATCCAGCTCTTCCCGACCGCTCAAAATATCTTTGATGCTCGCCGCGTAGTGAGCAATCTCTTCATACTCCTCGCGGAGGGTGTGCGTCAAGGTGTCTTCAACTCGGGCCGGGTCAATTTGTTCGCCCGCCTCTACATTCAAATCTGGGTCACCCAAATCTGAGTCAACCTCCTCGACATCGTCCTCGGCATCATTGCCGGCATCATCCCGTTCAGACTCGTCGGTCTCATTGGCGACCGCGACTACCTCTAACATTTCTCCCCAACTATCGACCGGATGGTTAGGGATTCCTAAGCTAAGGAGGTTAGGCGATTGCACGCCAGAATCAGAGGAGACCACTTTTTCTCTTGGGTCCCGGCGAGGACTCTCGCCGGAAGGTCCAGCACCACCACCAAACGGCGATGAACTACCACCGGAAGTCCCAACAACCACCATTTTTTCCGATGAAAAGGGGGGAAAATGGAAGAACAAAAAGAAAATATGAGTTATTTACCTTTCACGCCGATCAGAAACACCCAAAGTCGCCGGAAAGCTCGAAGAAACTTGTTTAGAAGAAAACTCGAGAAGTTCGTAAGAGTGCAAAGAGTGAAAAGTGATTTCAAGAGAAGTGAGGTCCTATTTATAGGCAAAAGTGTTCGAGGACCAAAGTGCAAAAAAAGGGGGTAAATTTGGTAATATTTCCAAAATTTGGGGGTCGTCCCCGAAATCAAGGCCGAAATGGGGCTCCACGCGCAACCTTTGAGTCCTCGCACGCGCCCACACGCCAAATTCAAATTTTTGGGCACCGACCACGTGCCTGACATTGGCGGCTGCTGACGTCACTAAAACGCTTCGGAAAGTGTGCTCGGTACGGAAAACGAGGCGACCGCCGACAAATCTCATCATTAAGATTTTGTAATTAATTTGTTTTTTGAAGTCAATTCCGCCTTCCAAGAAGACGATTACACTGCCCGCCTTCTTGTTTTGGGAACACGGAGAAAGGCGACCAGGGAGCAAATGTTATACCCAGTCAAAGAAGTCAATCTTTGACAAGTCAATCCTAGTCACCAGCTTGCGTGGCGACGACTAGTCAACCAGGTCATACGACGACTAGTCAACATGAAGAAAATGTAATGGTGTGCTCGCCCAAAGATGTTAGCGAGCACATGAAGAGCTAGCTAGATATGAGAAGTATAAAAGTCTTGGGAGAGAGTATGAAGAGTGGCGAGCACGACAAGTGGGACCACTTTCCAGGAAGACGGCCGGACGACCAGGTCCTCTGACGACCACCGTTGCCCAGCTCCTCGTTCCGGTGAGGACGACCACCAAAGAGGCGGTTTAGCATTAAATGCGGCGTCCCATCACCTTTTCGGGCAAGATCTCAGGTCCTGTGGTAGCTTGCCACGTGTAAAGGTCGGGCAACCCGAAAAAATAGTATATAATGCCTAAAAGACTCATTTGTAAACATAAGTTACATTTTTCCTACAAACACCCAACCCAAAGCAATATACCTCCCAAGCTCAAAGCTTTAGCTTCTCATAAAAGCTACCTCTTGTGTTCTTGCTTGTTCTTCATACTATTCATCATAAATCATCATATTAATCCATATTAACACGTAATAAATCTCGATCATAATATATGTTTGTTTAGTGCTATCGAAAAGCCCACATCCAAATCAACTCTACAAAAGCACGTACAACACCTTTGTCCTCTTATTATTTGAACATTTACCACTTACTCTTTACTGTAAAAATCTTTCCTAAACATCTACTTATTTACATCACATGCCATTATTTTTTACACATAAACAAAAGATTCCCTTTTCAATAAAGTAAAATCACTCTTAATTTCTCTCTTAACGGTCAATTTTATCACATATAATACTAATAAACAATTCATAAATTAAAATTTGTGCAAATATTAAATGTTCAATTAATAATGAAACATATGGAGTATTTTTTTTTCAATTTTTTTCTAGAGGATGTTGATAAAAGTATGACCGATTGCTATAATCTATTGATCTGGTTATGAGGAGCTCTCGAGTACATGGTTGCAATTAAACATTTTGCAATTGAATTTCAATCTTTATTTGTTGAAAACTCAATCAATATTGTGAAGAATATGCTCAACTCGGTGGTGAACTTTTTGTTATGTAATTTTTTTTTACTTCATGTTTGTTATGATTAAATACACATTGATGTTACTTCTAATGTTTTATGATAATTTATCTAATATTACTAACTTTGTTTTGTCAAATCAAGCTCTTGTTGACCGAGGAGTGAGCAACTTTGAGTTTATCATACATCTCTCCAATTGATAGTATAGTAGTATTAGTTTAAATATAGTATAGTATTAGTTAATATATGGTATAATATTACTTCATATACAATATATAATTTTACTTTGTCTAGTTTATTCAAGTATATCAACAATTATTATTTATTCTTTTGGTATTAAACTCAGCAGTATAATATTAGTTCATATACAATATAGTTTTAGTTCACATACAATAGTGTTTTTAGTTTATATACAATATAATATTAGTTCATATACAATATAGTATTAGTTCATATATAGTATTATATTAGTTCACAAACAAATAAATTATTGTCTCTTACATTTGTTATGTATAATTTTGTCAATTTGCTTCTAATTGTATAAAATAAATATGTATTTTAATGATTAAGTAGTTAGAGATGTGATTGAAAAGAAAAATATAAACTAATACTGTTGGGATATGAATCCTTATAAACAATGTTCTAGATGATGAAAGTATGTTTTGATGGCCAAAAGCAACTTAAAGTTAGTGATATATGTGGTTCTAAGTCATCTTAACTAAGTCATCTGATGAGAAACTTAAATTGAGATTACTGATCTTAATGATATCTAGTTTACTGATCTTATTTAGTAATAGTAAGAATAAGATTACTGATCTTAACTGAGTCATTTGAAATAAGATTACTGATCTGAGTATGGAAACTGAGAATAATTTTAGTGATCTTATATGAGGTATTTGAATCTGAGTCACTGATCTTATATATTTACTGATCTTATATGCTTACTGATCTTATATGAAAGTTATTGATCTTACATGAGTTACTGATCTTATTGTTTACTGATCTGATATATGAACTGTTAGGAACTAAGCTGATGTTTTGTATTGTATAGACAGCTTATAGTATAAGACTTGGATATACTCATCTGTATGTAGTTCAGTTGATGTATAAATAGGTTTTATATATGTAAAGTTGTATTTTATTATAATCAGCATTGTAAAAGATCAGAACAGTAGATTAGGAATAGATTAAATGAAGATCAGAAGACTACTTCAGAATAAGAAGACTTCAAGAAGAGTTGAAGAGAAGCTTAGAAGAGTTCTGAAGAAGTACAGAACAATTTTGGAGAACTGTGCTGATTGACTAAGAAGAGTAAAAATCAGAGCAGTAAGTTACTGTGCTGATTTGGTAAAATTGAAGAATAAGTTTGGAAAGCTTATTTAAAGTGTAACTGAAGATTTATTGAAGAGATGCTGACTTGGAAGTTGAAGGAAGTTACAAAGTCGGTTACAAGAAGAAGTTACAAAAACAGTTTTAGAGTTAGTTGAGAGTTAGTTCACAAACTGCTAACTGTCATACTAAGTTCTATAAATACTGTGTGATCTCCTACTGTGAAGACTACTGATCTTAAAGCATTCACAAGCAATCTAAGTCTACAGAGCACAAGAAGAACTCACAGAGTTGAAGGAGATTAAAGAAGAGAAGCCACAGAATTGAAGAGAAGAATCAAAGGCTATTCAAAGAGAAGTTTTACTTTTCAAGTTTAAGTTTGTATTTTGTAAAACAAGTGTGCTAGTTACATGGAAAATGTTGGGAATAAAATGAGATATGTTTTGATCTAATACCAAAACCCCCTGAGACATGCCTAAGTCAAAATTGATAGTGTTCTAGGAATGATAGAACACATAGCATAAGGCTAGATGAGAAGCTGAAATGTTAGGCAGCTCTTAGACAATTAGATGCACAATTTGAGGGGGAACCTATGCTTTGAAGATGATCAAGATCAAGTCCCCTCAAGGCTCAAATTCTGGAAAAATCACTTAAGAACAAGGACACTCTATGGAAACCAAATGCACTGATCAGGAGAGTTGTCCAGAGAAGATGTTCTTTTGAAAGAAGAAGATTGTAAAAGGACAAGTCCAATAAGATGCTCTGATCGGGAGAGTTATCCAAAGAAGCTGTCCATATGCAAGATTGGTAAAATCAAATGACAAGCTTAATAACTCTGATCAGGAGAATTGTCCAAAGAAGCTAGTCATATGCAAGAACAAGTTTACCTAGCTCAAAAGGACAAGGCTACTCAAAGGTTTTGATCAGGAGAGTTGTCCAAAGAAGCCAACTCTATGTGAAAAATACTCTGATGCTAAAAGACCAAATATGCTGATCAGAAGAGTTGTCCAGAAGAGTTGTCTCAGCAAGATTGAATCAAAACAGATACTCTAAAGGTTGAAGGTCAACTATGCTGAAGGATTAGAGACAACCATACCCTGAAGAAATACAATGCAACATGCCAAGATCATCTTGGAGTGAAATAAAGGGAAAGAGCCAAGTCATCTGAAGAAGAGCAAGCCAACCTTGCTGAAAAGCAAAACTGCTGATAGTGATAAGGAGAGTTGTCCAGATGATAAGGAATGTTGTCCTATCATTGGATCAACCTTCAGAAGCCATGTCCAAGTCCTAACAAGAAGTCAAACATTGGGAAAAGTGCTGCAGAATGAAGACAAAGTCTTACAAGCCGTTTATTACCCAAATGAGGACATGTCACTATCAAGAATCTGTCTTCCAGTTTGAAGAACTCAAGGAAGACATTTATAGCAATTTGGGGCTGCCTCTCCAACGGGCAAATCCTCCATTTTGTCTATAAATACAGAAGTGTGAAGATCATTTGAAAGCACCTCAACCTTGACAAGAATATCCAACAATCCTACAAAGTGCTTTCAAAGCTATCAAAGACTGTCTTAGTCTTCAAACACTTCTTCTAAGCTGAACACATTGTATATTCATACACAAGCTTAGAGAGATATCCTATCCTTATACACTGATCTCCATTGTAAAGGATATCTCATTAGTTGGAACCTTACTTCAACCCTTAACCCTTTCAAGTGAGAAAGTGAGAAGGTTGTAGTAGTAGAAGTGGTAGGAACTGACTGTTGAGAGAAGAACAGTTCAGTTCTGAGTTGAGAAGAGGGTACTAGGACTCTAGACATCCTAGGGATCAATTCACCAAGGAGTGGTGTTCTTGATCAAGTGCACCTTGGCACTATAAAACAAGTTAATTCCAAGAGTGAAGGAATTATCCTGTTAAATCAGGGAAAGTGGATGTAGGAGCTTGAGTCTCTGAACCACTATAAACTCTTGTGTTGATTTGCTTTACAAGTACTTACATTCATTCAACACTGCACACAAAACTGATCTTTCAAAGATACATATTCAAAGACTGTGCAAAACTGATTTGGACAAGTTCCCTGAAGCTTAACTGGACTGTGTTGCATTGACTAAGTGATTTCAGTAATTAAAGGAGTCTAAACTTAAAGGGCCAACCACTATTCCGCACATATAACTCCCCTAGATAGTTGTTCAACTAAGTACTCAATAGTACTTAGTAGTTTGATTATCTTAGAAGAGTTAATCTTCTTCAGTAGAGTTGTCCAAGACAACCTTGCTGAACTCTGGTTTGATCAAATTAGCAAAAGAATCCCATACAAGTGTATTCCCCCCCCCATACACTTGTTGTATACTCCTTTCTGGACCAACAAGTGGTATCAGAGCAGGGGTTCAAAGACCACTGCTTCTGAAAATCCATCTTGATTTTCAAAACTCTCAAATTTGTGTGGTCACTGAACTGATCTTTATCTGAAATCTATTACTTGTTGACTAACTGATTATTCTTGAGAAATGGCCAACAACAATGCTGTTCCTCCACCTGCTGTTCAAGGATTAGACAACATGGCCACAAATCCAGTCAACCACATTTCTCATCACAAACTGCCCATGTTTTCAATAGACAATTATGATTTCTGGAAAATTAGAATGAGGGCTCATCTTGCATCTCTCCATACTGATATGCTAAGAGTAATCACAAGAGGACCTTTTGTGTTTACCCAAACTAACCCCAGAGTGACAGCTGAGCAAAAAGCAGATGTAAGGGAACTGATTCCCAAAGATGAAGATGATTTCACTGCTGATGAAAAGAGGAAGGATAATCTGAATTATCTAGCAATGAACACCCTCTATCAAACAATTCCAGATGCAGTCATGGGAAGAGTCTACCACTGCACAACAGCCAAAGAAATTTGGGATACTCTTGCTGAAATGTGTGAGGGCACTGAAAAAATCAAGGAGAACAAGCTCCAAGTTGCTGTGCAAAAGTTTGAACAATTTTCAATGGAAACTGATGAGTCCATTGACAAATTTGCTGGTAGATTCACTGATGTGATGAATGAAATTAACTCATTGGGCAAGGTCTACACCAAGAGAGAAGTGGGATTAAAGATCTTGAGGAGTCTCACTCAAAAGTGGGATGTCTATGCTGTAATGATGCAAAACACTAAAGATCTTTCCACCATGCCCATGCAACAAATCCTCTCTGAACTCAAGGCTTATGAGTTCGGCCTCAATAGAAGAAAGCATATTGAGGAACCTTCAAATCCTACTAAGGGAGTGGCATTCAAAGCCAAAACAGCTGAACCAGAGATGCAGCCCACTCCAAGACCATCAAAGTCAGTCTCAAAGACTGAAATGAAGGAAGAACTAGCCTTGATGGCTAGAAGGTTTGAAAAGTTGAATTCAAGGTTTGGTAGATACAAGAAATTCTACCAGGACAACAAATTCAGGAGATACAACTCTCCTGAAGCACAGGCTGAAGTCAAAAAGCCTGAAGAGAAAAGATCAGAGGACAAATACTCTGATAGGAGAAGGTCCAGTAGAGCTGAACCTTCATCATAAAAAAGAAGAGAAGAATCAAAGAAAGAAGATGATGAAGATCTGTGCTATAACTGTAAAAAGAAAGGGCACTTCCAGTATGACTGCCCTGAATTGAGCTCTAAAGAAAGAAGAGAGAGACAAGCTAAAAGAGACATAAAGTTCACCAATAGAAAAGCCATGATGGCTGGTGAAGAATCTGATAGTGCTGAAAGCTTCAACTCCTCTGATGGATTATTCTCCAACAGTGATGATGATGATGATGTTTGCAACATGGCTCTTGAGGATGATGAGGTATCCTCTACTTCTAGTTCACCATCATTCATCTCACAAAACACTAGTGAGGTTAACCTGAAACTTTCCTTGGGAAAGTTGATGGAAGATTTCACTAGATTACAAGAATTTCATGATAACTGTGTGAGAGAAAATGAAAGATTGGCTATTGAACTTGCCAAAAACTCTGAGGTAGCTGTTGATGTCAAATCTACTGAATTGTATCAACAAATCTTGAGAGAGCTTGAGGAAGCAAATCTCAGGATAGTTGACCAACAAAAGGAGATTGATGATCAACTTCTCTCTCAGAAGAGAAAAGATTTTGAACTTAAAATTCTCAATGCCAAATTTGAAAATCTCTCACATGAATATGATATTCTTAAATTAAGTGAAGAGAGCCTGAAATTAAAGATGTCTGCTTTGAACAAATCCTCTAGAGCAATAGAGGAAATTCAAAGTTATCAAAGACCTATGGCTCAAAGAAGTGGATTAGGTTTTGATCCATTTGAATCTTCACCTTGTCTTAGTGTTGCCTCTGTAAGTAACACTAAGAGAATCTTTGTTAAGTCAGTGGCACAAACTGAAAACGAAGTGATTCAACCACTGAACAAAGGAAAGGGCAAAATGGATGATCTGCCTACTCAAGTGATTCAGGAGAACAGGCCAAAACCTAAGGAAATGGCCAAAACTCCTGAACATAAGAGGAATGTTGGTCAGCAGAGTAGACCCAATGGAAGGGCAACTCTACTGAACAATGTTCAGAGGAATTATCCAAGGTATAATCAGCCTAGGCGAACTCATCTGAGAAAGCCTCAGCTGAATAGACCCAAGGATAACTTTCCTCAAAGGCAAAATAAAATGAGACAACCAAAACCCTTCATGCCAAAGGGTAATGGTCAAAAGAAAGTCTTTCCTCAAAGATTCCCTCAAGTAGCACAAAGAACTCAAAAGTTCAGGAGATTTGACAACTCTCCTGAAACTTATAGAATTAACACTTTCACACACACTTTCCCAAAGGCATTTAAGGGGAAGACAGTGTATGTAGATGCTAGAGGAAGACAACTCAGCCACCTTGAATCAATCAAGGTTATTAGGCAAGTTTGGGTTCCCAAAGGTACAGCTAACCTCTCAGGACCCAAAACTCAAAGGGTACCTAAACCTATCTAATTGCAGGTACCAATGGGCCACAAGAAGAGGAGCATGAACAAAAAGACAGCATGGTACCTTGACAGTGGATGTTCAAGGCACATGACTGGAAACAAGGAACTCCTCACTGACTTCATTGAAAAAGAAGGCCCAAATGTTACTTTTGGAGACAGCTCACAGGCAACTACAAAAGGTTATGGTACTTTGATGATTGGTAACATCAAAGTAACCAATGTGTCTTATGTAGCTGGTCTCAAATATAACCTCCTGAGTATCAGTCAATTCTGTGACAAAGATTTTAATGTTGAGTTCTCAAGTGGAAAGTGTCTAATTAAGGATAAAACTCAACAAACCTTATTGACTGGAACTAGGAAGGGAAATGTGTATTTTGCAGACTGGGACAAGTCTACTGATGCTGCATGTTTTATTGCTAAAAGTTCTAGTGAACAAAGTTGGTTATGGCACAAAAGGCTAAACCACCTGAACTTCAAATCTATGAATAAACTTGCTAGAAATGCATTAGTTAAAGGACTGCCTAATGAGGTTTTCATTAAAGAACATGTGTGTAAGCCATGTCAAGAAGGAAAACAGATTAAAGCCTCATTTAAAGGTAAACCAGTCATCTCCACTGGAAGGGTACTTGAACTTCTACATATGGATCTGTTTGGACCAATTACCCCTACAAGCATAAATGGTAGAAAATACACATTGGTGGTAGTAGATGACTTCTCTAGGTTCACATGGGTAGTATTTCTCCTTAATAAGAAGGAAACACAAGTCAAACTACCTGAACTTCTAAAGAGACTGTCAAATGAGAAAAGCCTTAGCATTATCAAGATAAGATCTGATAAAGGCACTGAGTTCATTAATTCATACATCAATGAGTATTGCACATCTAATGGAATAGCTCATGAAACCTCAGCAGCTAGAACTCCCCAACAAAATGGAGTTGCAGAAAGAAGGAATAGAACCTTAAAAGAAGCTGCTAGAACTTTAATTGCTGATTCAAAGTTACCTAAGAGGTTTTGGGCTGAAGCTATAAACACTGCATGCCATACTCAAAATAGATGTTTGATCACTAAAGGGCAAGGAAAAACCCCCTATGAACTCTGGAAAGGAAGAATGCCTAAAGTGTCATATTTTCATATATTTGGTTGTAAATGTTTCATTCACAATAATGGGAAAGAACAGTTGAAAGCTTTTGACAGCAAAGCTGATGAGGGAGTATTCCTTGGATACTCTCAAATCAGTAGAGCCTTCATAGTCTACAACAAGAAAACCCTTATAGTGGAAGAAACACCTCATGTTGTGTTTGATGAGTCTATCTTTGAGATCAGGAATGATCATTTGGAACCTGAAGAAATCACACAGAGGACAACCAGACTAAGCCTTAAAGACAAAGACACTGATTTCATAGATGTTGTCCAGGCCAATCTGCCTGAAGAACCCACATTGGACAACAATCCTGAAGGCAACCTTCCTGAGACAAACCCTACTGGTGGAAATGGTGAACTGAATGAACCAATCCCAGTTCACATCCAGGTAACAACTACCAATGAAGAAGCAGTTCCTGCTGAGGTAGTTAATGGGTCAAATAATCAAGGGGGAACTCAAAATGTTGAAAATGCCAATGTCCCTGACATTGAGGACAACACCCCTGATTATGATCCTGAATTAGATCCTGCATTAAATTATCCTGAATTCTATGATCAAAATGACTCACCTTCAGTAGAGGACAACTCTACTGAAGAGATCAGGAAAAGAAGGACTTGGTTGTCTGACCACCCTACTGATCTGATACTTGGTAATCCAAGTATAGGAGTCAGAACCAGAAAGTTTCATGGTGAAAGTGCTATGTTCTGTTGTTTCTTGTCAGAGCAAGAACCAAGTGATATTGAAGAAGCACTTCAAGATGCCAATTGGATCACAGCCATGCAGGAAGAACTGAACCAATTCACCAGAAATGAAGTATGGGAGCTGGTGGATAGACCTTCACATCAAGATGTTATTGGAACAAAGTGGGTGTTCAAGAACAAGAAAAATGAAAATGATGTGATTGTCAGAAACAAAGCAAGACTAGTGGCAAAAGGGTATTGCCAACATGAAGGCATTGACTATGATGAGACATTTGCACCTGTGGCAAGGCTAGAAGCAATAAGGCTCTTTCTAGCCTATGCAGCCCACAAGAGGTTCAAAGTAAACCAAATGGATGTCAAGAGTGCCTTTCTGAATGGAGTCTTGAAAGAAGAAGTCTATGTGGAGCAACGTCCAGGTTTTGAAATTGGAAATCAAGTTTATAGACTCAAGAAAGCTCTATATGGACTCAAGCAAGCCCCTAGGGCTTGGTATGACACACTGTCACAATTCCTCTTGGATCATGGATTCACCAAGGGAACTGTGGACAGAACTCTCTTCAGAATATCTGAAGGAGAGGACATCTTGCTTGTCCAAATTTATGTAGATGACATAATTTTTGGATCCCCTAATGAGAAGCTGTGTGAGAAATTCTCCAAGCTCATGCAAAGCAAGTTTGAGATGTCCATGATGGGGTTGATGAATTTCTTTTTGGGTCTACAAGTCTAGCAATCTAAAGAAGGAATCTTCATCAACCAAGCTAAGTACACCAGAGAAATGATCAAGAAGTTTGGGTGTACAACTAGCAAGCCAGTAAGGATCCCTATGAACACAAATTGGAAGATGGATCCTGATGAGAGTGGTATTCCAACCAACTCTACTGAGTATAGAGGAATAATTGGTTCACTCCTCTATCTCACTGCCAGCAGACCTGATATCACCTTTGCAGTAGGTGTGTGTGCAAGGTTTCAAGCAAATCCTAAGAAAAGCCACCTTGAGGCTGCAAAGAGGATTTTGAGGTATCTCAAAGGCACTGAAAATCTAGGCCTTTGGTACCCTGCTGATGACAATATTGAGCTAACTGGCTATTCAGATGCTGATTATGGAGGATGTAGGATTGACAGAAAGTCCACCTCAGGGACTTGTCAATTCTTGGGCAACAAACTCATATCTTGGTTCTCCAAGAAACAGAATACAGTGGCCACCTCCACCACTGAAGCTGAATATGTTGCTGCTGGAAGTTGTTGTGCTCAAATCCTTTGGCTAAGACAACAACTCAGAGACTACAAAGTCAACTCCACTGAAGTGCCAATTTTCTGTGATAACAATAGTGCCATTGCTATATCACAAAATCCTGTCTTGCACACAAGATGCAAACATGTGGACATCAAGCATCACTTCATTAGAGATCATGTGGAGAAGAAGGATATCAAGTTGGTAAAAATTCACACAGACCATCAAAAAGCTGATATACTAACTAAGCCACTTGCAGAGGCAAGATTCCTGGAATTATCAGCAGAGTTGGGACTTCTTGATCCAGGGAAGTTGGAAAAATGAGTCCAAAGAAGTTCATTGATTGAAAGGGAAATAAACTCAAAACTTCAGCAGACTTGGTCAAGTCTACTGAAAATCAGAAATATGACCTTACTTCTTCAGGACACTTGTCCATTAACATTCAGGACCCTTGTCCACTTCTCTTCAGGACACTTGTCCATGCAGGGTCAGATAAGTTGTCCTAGCTATCAAACCAAATCTTGGTATGATAAGCACCTATTTTTTGGTGATCAATACCTATTTCGAAATCTGTCCCATTGAATTACAGTTTTCACCTTTCTAGGATTTAATTTGTCTCCCACTCAAAAGGTCACTTTCCATGCATTAAATGCTAAGATTTAAATCTTGTTTGCATTAAACTTTTTGGGACATGATCTATCTCGAAAAACCCCCAGCCTTAAACAAACATTAAAAACCACCCACGTTTTGAATAAAACAGTTATTTCACTGTTACATTGGTTTTTGACCATTGGATCAAAAATGGACAACTCCCCTGAAATCAATCCTAGCCGTCCATTTTGGATTTCCATTTTTGATCATCTTTGAATTGCTTCAAGACCTTACCAACTCATTGACAAACATTCTTTTTAGAATATTCACAAGTCTTAAGATCCCCTCAAACACTTCTTCCCCAAGTATTCGAAACCCTAACTCAAATTTTCTTCAAACTCTCTCAAAGCTCTCTCTGCAAATTTCAATGGCCCCCAAAGTTAGACCTGAGATGCTTGTTGATTTCTCTAACAAGGATCTAGACCTGGATTTTGGCTACTTAAGCAACAAAAACAACCTTCATTTTGAGCCAATAGTATCATTTGAAAATGAGGACCCTGAAATCACACCAACCCTGAGATGGTTGAGGAGAGCTGGACTTCAAAAGTTCATGGAGGAAAGACCAAGCTCTTGCTTGGAAAGCTATATGGCAGAATTCTTTGCCTTCCTCAAGTGGAGAGGCAGACCTGAAGATGGTGAAGTATCAACCAGATTATCTTACACAGCAGAAGGAGAGGAAGAAGAGAGATTCCACAGAGTAAAATTCTCCTCAGAGGATCTGGAAGGAGCCTTTGGATTGCCTTCTGAGGGAAGGAATCCAGAAGTTTATGGTACTGGCCATGAAGATGAGATAGCCCAAGAATGGCTATTAGTTCCAGGACCTCTCTCCTCAACTCAAAACAAGAAAACTCTCAAGCCAGAGTTTCTCAACCTTTTTGAGGTAGTTGCTAAGAGCCTCTTAAGCAACACTGGAAGCTTAGAGCAGGTTAGTCATCCAAGGATAAGAATCATGGCTGCCATTATTGATGCCAGTGATAAGGGCATTAAGTTTGATTGGAGGACCTTCATCATGTCTAAGATGATGAAGGAAAAGGCTAAATTCAAGGTGAAAACCCACAATAAGGTGGTGTTAGAAGGGAAACTCAAGTATTGCACCAGGGCAAGCTTGTTGATTGAGAGGTTTTCCCACTATTCTCAAATGCAAACCTTTGCAAAGCCCCTCCCAGCCCAAAAGATCCTATTCAGAAAGCTCAGCAAGAAAACTGAGAAAAGAAGGATGTTACTGGCCAAACCTGCTGAAGCAGAGGAGGAGGAGAAGCCCAAGATGAAAAAGAGAACAAAGGCCAGGGCTGTCAAAACAAGAAAAATGTCTCAATTGTCCTCAAGAGAAGCCTCAGGAGCATCAGCTGAAGTTGATGCAGTGGCAGAAGAGGGAGTGAGTGTGCCTTCTGACCACTCAGAGGAGTTGAGGAGAAAGTATAATGAGACTAGGCAAAAGAAGAAGGGTGATAAGAGAATCAGGGAAGTTGTCCCTGAGAAGGAAGGAAGTGGAAGCAGTAGGGCCAGCAAGAGAAGGGCCAAACCTACTGAGAAGGTGTTGGAGCTGCAAGAAGAAAGGTCTCTTCAATTGGCTCTAAGGGAGAGCAGAGCTGAAAGCAGGACCAAATCCATGTCAAGGACAAATTCATCTGGTTCTGGAACTCCACAATCCAAAGTCCCTGAAGGTCAACCTATAGAGGCCAACCTCCCTGAAACTCAATACCTTGAGCCCAACTCCCCTGAAACCCATGTTACCCCTTCCAACCAACCCATTACCCCTGTAAATCTCACTAAGAGATATTCTCCTGAAGGGAATGTGCAAAGAAGTGGCATAGATGTGCTTGCAGATTTAGCTGTAGATGAGACAAGACTCCTGTCTCCCCTTGACTCATCCATGCTCAATTATTCAAAGCTCTTAGAGCATGCACTCAATGAGCCAACCCCCCTGAGTAAAGCCCCTTCAGATTCATTGCTCTCTAAAGCAACTGAAGTACCTTCATTTGAGCCCAACCCTTCTGAAGCCATTATCCCTGAAATTAATTTGCCTGAAGCCATATTAGGAGAACCCAGAGCCAACTCCCCTATACCCCAAAGTCCCCATTCAAGTGGAGATGAGGAGGAGTATACTTATGAAAGTATGCTCAGAGGAGGAGCAAAGGCTACTGTGGACAGTTTGTATCCACAACTTGCTGAATTTCCCAGAATTCAGAAAACCTTCCATGATTTAAGGATGCTTGTTGATGTGAAAGACAAATCCTTGATGGAGATATCACAAGTCATCCAAGATAAGGGTGCAAACTGGTGGCAAATAGAGGAGAACAGATTGCTACACTTTGCTGGAGTATCAAAGACAAGATTCCTCATTGATGAGGAGATTTTTGCAAAGCTGGTAGCTGATAAGATTGAGGAGGAGAAAGAAAGAAAAGTCAAGGGAATCAAACACCCTGACAGTAGCTCCAATGATGATGATTCCCCTGATGATCCCTCAAACCCTTCAAATCCCAACCCTCCTGAAACCCCTCAAACCAACCTCCCTGAACCCTTTCAACCCAAGTCTTCTATAGCAGACAGACTTTCAAACCCTCCTAAAACCTATCATAGGAAAGGCTCTGTATCTTCAGAGGTGTTGACCAAGGGTGGTAACACAACCAAAGACACATCTGCCAATGAAGGTTCTTCTGAACCCAAGGCACAGCCTAAAGATGTTGAGGTTCCTGTACTAGAGGCTAGTTTTATTAAGGCCTATTCAGTGTCAGCAGAGTTGGACACTGATCAGCCCTTAATCATTCAGGATGACTCAGTGGCTGCTGAGATAAGCACTGTGATCTCCTCACAACTGCCATCTTTGAACCCTGTTGAGGGTAAAGATGCTGCAGGTTTAGGAGAAGGAGTTGAAAAGGAGAGAATAGTTGAAAAATCAGAGGGAGTTGAGGATGAAAGAGAGGTAGTCATCACTAAGATAGTGAGTGTACCACCATATGAGGGTGGAATAAGTGAGGAAGGACAGGTTATTCTTGAAGTCAAATCTGAACTTCAAGAATCCCTTGATGAAAGGAGGCCTGATTCCTTGAGTGAGAACATTATTACAGAAGGGAGAAAAGAACAAGTTGAAAATGAGAAGAAGACTGCTGATGTATCAGAGTCTTATACAAAAGAAATTGAGGGTGATGAGTGCTTATTTCCTAACTTGTTTGACTTGTCTGATGTTGCAGGTATTTCTCTTGATCAAATTTTTGCAGATGAATTCTTAACAGATGCACCTATCCAAGTAGATTCAGGCTCAGCTCAAGCCTTACTTGGGATGCAATCAGAAAAGTTGGACTCCTTGGCTCATCAAGTCCAATCTGCTCATGCTGAAACCTCAGGAGCATTAAATGAGCAAGGAAGGACTCTAGCATCTGTAGAAATGAGACTCACTGGCTCTGAAGATGTTGTGCTACCAACTCTTGAGGCAAGGATCAGTGGTGTGGAATCTGGTCTCCAAACCATCTCCACTGAAGTTCAAAATGCCAAATCAACCATGGAAGCCATCTCAGAGGAGGTCAAGAAAGAGCAAAAGCTGCTGAGAGACAATCACAAAGCCAATGTCAAAGCTCTCAGGCTAACTGTCAAACAAGCTATTGGAAAGAAGACTACACTGCAAAAGAGAAGAGCTGAAGAGCAAAGGCTAGCTATGGTCAAAGCAGCCTCTGAAAAGTTTTCCCAAGAGGTGTTGGCCAACATTGCTGAAGGTGCAGTGGCCAACCTCACTGAGCTTCTGAAGACCCAATTGGATGCATCTCTTAAGGAAACCATGGAGGAGGTTGTTCAACAGAAAATGAAACCTGTTCTAGCTTTTCTTAGCTTGAGCAGTGACAAGATGCAAAATATACATGATGAGAATGTATATTTGTTGGAAGAAATGAAGTCCCTAAACCAGGCCCAATCCCTGATGGCCTCAACAATGAGTGACCTCAAGCCCCAGTGTTTTGATGCTGCCAAAAAGGGGGAAAGGGAAAGAGCTAGAGCAAAAGGTGCCTTGGTGATTGGGAGCCCAGTCAAAGGGAAAGACAACATTGCTGAAGGAAAAGGCAAAGAGCCTGAAGTACTGAATTTGGAAGAATTAAATGAAGAAGAGCAATTAGCACTTGCTTTGAAAAATTCTATGGCCTCAGCTCAAGAAGAAAGGATGAGGTTACAACAAAGACCAGGTGGTGAAGCATCAGGTTTGGACAAGAGTGCTGAAGGTGTCCAAACTAGAGGAAAGATCAAGAAGGCCCAAGGAAAGAAGAGACAAGTTGAGAAATTCACTGACTTTCCTAGCAGCCTTGATCTTCCACCTGAATTCAGAATTGATGAAGATGAGCCTACATCAAAGAAAGCCAAAACTGCTGAAGAGCCCAAATCTACTGAAAAGGACAAATCTTCTGAATCTGGCAAAACTGCTGAAGGTACCAAATCCTCTGAAGACATTGAAGAGTTATTTGCTGAAGGATTTGGACCTGAACCTAAGAAGAAGACAACAGTCCTAGCTCTTGATCCATCAAAACTGTTTCATGAAGGGTATGGCAAAGACCCTGAAACACAACAGAAACTGGCCATGATGAGGGCCCAAGAGAAAATGGACTTGATGGAAGAAGCCAACAGAGCAAGAGATGAGAGAAGAGCAAACTTTCAGAAACCAAGAAGGAGAAGAGCAACCTACAGCAAGATGAAGCCTCAGCTTCTAATCCCAATGGACACCAAATATCCACACTTGGATAAATGGGTGCCAATTCAACTGAATGATACATGGGAAGAGGCCAAAAGGGAGTTTGTCTATGACTATTATGTCATTGACAGATGGAATGGAGGAGATGCAAACTCTGCCTTCACTGAGTTCATGCTAGAATACTACAGAGAGTTGTATCAACAACTACTTGCAGCTGCTGACATTGCAAGAATTGAACTCACAGCTCCCAAGCCAATCATATACATGCCTCCAAAGCTTGAAGGATGGATTGACCAAGCAAGAATTCTGAGAGAATTCACTGAGATCCTTAAGCTAAACAAGATGGTTCTTGGACCTAAGGGAACCAACCAAGAAGCCATGGCATTGAAAAGGAGAGTGTGGGCACAGTATGGAATGCTGCCACCCCCTGAGGATGATCTTTGAAATGGCTAAGTCTTCTGACCTTTCTTGATTAATCAACTATGCTGAAATATGGTCAAGATTGCTGATGTGGTGTGCTAATCTGTTTGCTCTGGTTTGCTATGGATTGCTTTGATAACAAGCTCTGTGCTCTGATGCTGAAAATATTATTTTTGTCTTGAATTGTTAGAATGAAATGCTCTGATGTATTTAAGTGTTATTGATTCATGCTCTGATATGTTAAATTCAACTATCAACATGCTTGTAATGATCTTTGAATGAATGATAGTTGAACTTATTTTGAATCAAGAAACACTAATCTCTCTATGCCTATCTTGAAACCTACTTGCAACTAAAACAGTGAAAACACTAACACATTATCTTTTCAGGAATATTGACCTTAGTCATGTCTTCTGAAGATACATGTAATAAGTATAGACAAGTCACTTTTGCTTAAATAGTGTAGGTTTTGGCATCATCAAAAAGGGGGAAATTGTTGGGAATAAAATGAGATATGTTTTGATCTAATACCAAAACCCCCTGAGACATGCCTAAGTCAAAATTGATAGTGTTCTAGGAATGATAGAACACATAGCATAAGGCTAGATGAGAAGCTGAAATGTTAGGCAGCTCTTAGACAATTAGATGCACAATTTGAGGGGGAACCTATGCTTTGAAGATGATCAAGATCAAGTCCCCTCAAGGCTCAAATTCTGGAAAAATCACTTAAGAACAAGGACACTCTATGGAAACCAAATGCACTGATCAGGAGAGTTGTCCAGAGAAGATGTTCTTTTGAAAGAAGAAGATTGTAAAAGGACAAGTCCAATAAGATGCTCTGATCAGGAGAGTTATCCAAAGAAGCTGTCCATATGCAAGATTGGTAAAATCAAATGACAAGCTTAATAACTCTGATCAGGAGAATTGTCCAAAGAAGCTAGTCATATGCAAGAACAAGTTTACCTAGCTCAAAAGGACAAGGCTACTCAAAGGTTTTGATCAGGAGAGTTGTCCAAAGAAGCCAACTCTATGTGAAAAATACTCTGATGCTAAAAGACCAAATATGCTGATCAGAAGAGTTGTCCAGAAGAGTTGTCTCAGCAAGATTGAATCAAAACAGATACTCTAAAGGTTGAAGGTCAACTATGCTGAAGGATTAGAGACAACCATACCCTGAAGAAATACAATGCAACATGCCAAGATCATCTTGGAGTGAAATAAAGGGAAAGAGCCAAGTCATCTGAAGAAGAGCAAGCCAACCTTGCTGAAAAGCAAAACTGCTGATAGTGATAAGGAGAGTTGTCCAGATGATAAGGAATGTTGTCCTATCATTGGATCAACCTTCAGAAGCCATGTCCAAGTCCTAACAAGAAGTCAAACATTGGGAAAAGTGCTGCAGAATGAAGACAAAGTCTTACAAGCCGTTTATTACCCAAATGAGGACATGTCACTATCAAGAATCTGTCTTCTAGTTTGAAGAACTCAAGGAAGACATTTATAGCAATTTGGGGCTGCCTCTCCAACGGGCAAATCCTCCATTTTGTCTATAAATACAGAAGTGTGAAGATCATTTGAAAGCACCTCAACCTTGACAAGAATATCCAACAATCCTACAAAGTGCTTTCAAAGCTATCAAAGACTGTCTTAGTCTTCAAACACTTCTTCTAAGCTGAACACATTGTATATTCATACACAAGCTTAGAGAGATATCCTATCCTTATACACTGATCTCCATTGTAAAGGATATCTCATTAGTTGGAACCTTACTTCAACCCTTAACCCTTTCAAGTGAGAAAGTGAGAAGGTTGTAGTAGTAGAAGTGGTAGGAACTGACTGTTGAGAGAAGAACAGTTCAGTTCTGAGTTGAGAAGAGGGTACTAGGACTCTAGACATCCTAGGGATCAATTCACCAAGGAGTGGTGTTCTTGATCAAGTGCACCTTGGCACTATAAAACAAGTTAATTCCAAGAGTGAAGGAATTATCCTGTTAAATCAGGGAAAGTGGATGTAGGAGCTTGAGTCTCTGAACCACTATAAACTCTTGTGTTGATTTGCTTTACAAGTACTTACATTCATTCAACACTGCACACAAAACTGATCTTTCAAAGATACATATTCAAAGACTGTGCAAAACTGATTTGGACAAGTTCCCTGAAGCTTAACTGGACTGTGTTGCATTGACTAAGTGATTTCAGTAATTAAAGGAGTCTAAACTTAAAGGGCCAACCACTATTTCGCACATATAACTCCCCTAGATAGTTGTTCAACTAAGTACTTAGTAGTTTGATTATCTTAGAAGAGTTAATCTTCTTCAGCAGAGTTGTCCAAGACAACCTTGCTGAACTCTGGTTTGATCAAATTAGCAAAAGAATCCCATACAAGTGTATTCCCCCCCCCCCCCCCATACACTTGTTGTATACTCCTTTCTGGACCAACAGAAAATTACTAGTAGATCGAAGATATACCTGGAGGTATAATCGATAAGATCACAGTCTTAATCTTGAGACTTTAAGCCACAAGAAACTCAAGAAGGAAGAGTTAATAAAACTTCACAACTGGAGTTGTGAGAGTGGATGTAGACATTTGTCGAACCACTATAAAATTCTGTGTTCTTTACTTTTCTGTTTGATATTTGTTTGAATTGTTGCACTAAGAACATTAAGAATTTATTAAGAAAAGATCTAAAGAAAAATTGAGTATAAACTAGTAAGGCCCATATAGTTTTGAAAAGTACTGATCTGAGCTGAGTAAGCACAGTACAGTACATAAGAAGACTAAATTCCGCATTGCATATTCTGATATTTTGAAAGATTTTTAAAAGTCTATTCACCCCTCCCCTCTAGACTTTTACTAGCTTAATCAATCTTAACTCAACTTTGGGACCAACAAATACTATATTGTATGCGAATTAGTATTATATTGAACGTGAACCAATATTGTACATTTTTCGAGTTTAGATCTTATAGCTTATCATATATACTTTGAAACTGAAAGACAATATCATAACACGTATAATCTAAAATGTAATATTCATATCAAACTAAATTATGTCTAAATAATTTTTTAAAATGTAAGTTTAGATGAAATTAAAATAAATAAGACAACATGAAATAAAAATTTGAGAGATCCGGATGAAAAAGTAATTAATTGAGGTAAATGAAGTGCAATTTTGAGGGATTTAGATAAAAAAAAATGAATTGAGGTGAAATGTTGTAAGAGAAAATGAACTTAGATTGCAAACATAGAAACAAAATGTTTCCAGTTAAGTGAGAAAATTTCTACAACTAAAGGGAGTGAGAGTACTTTATTAAATAATAACACATGTTTATTGTAAGATTAAAATTTATTAGACTTTAAAAAAAATAAAAAATTATTATTTGGACATGAAACAAAACAATATTATTATCTGGGCATAAAATAAATAAAATATTATGCAAATTAAAAGTCCATAAAAAAAAGGAAAAAATTTATTATTGAGGGGAATTGATCCTCCACCATTTAACTAAAATCAAGCATAGCTAACCAATAAGCTACATACATTAATACATATTGTGTTTTCTAAATATATATACTCCCTCCGTTTTTTTAATAAGTGTCACTTTGGCTTTTTAACTAATTTTAAAATAAGTGTCATTCTAGAGTTTTTCCTTTAATTTTGACTATTTTACTCTTATACATTTACCATAAATATTTTTCATAAATAAATTCCACAAAAATTGTTTATACCAAAATTAATTTGATTATGAATACTACCTACATTCTTGACCACATTCTTTATCAAATAAAATTTCTATATTAAAATTAGTATAATTAATGAAGGGTAATATAGACCACAATTTATTATCTTAATTTGTTGAAAAAAGTCAAAATGACACTTATTAGAAAATGGAGGGAGTATTAAACAATTTCAAATATTCATATTTTAAATGATCCAGTTACATGCATGTAACTAGTACATAAGAGTACAATTTCATAATTTTATTTTTTTTGACGGGAGTACAACTTCATAATTAATTGTCTTTTTATGTATTAAAAAAATCATTTTAAATCTGAATATCTATCTTTTATCTAATTAACTAGCTATTTTAAACTAATCTACACTTAAACCTGTTTTATTTTTACTACCTAGTGCCTTAGACAATAAAAGGTATAAAAAGAAAATAAATTTATATAGAACCACAAGTCTAAAAGAACTTAACCATCACTTATTTTATAATCAATAAAAAATCATTCAATATAATTTTTTTGAATAATTAATTATTTTTAATTAATTGATTGATTTTAAATGAGAGTGTAGGACATTCATATTTAACTAATTTATTGAGTTCAAAGTAAACGATCGTAGTCTACTTAAATTGAAATGTTAAATAATACACATTTTACCGAATAAAGTGTTACATTGAGATGGAGAGTGTGAGTTAATATCCAATTATCCAAATAATGTGTGAAATAAGGCGGCTACAACTGTCACATTATATGTACCAATATAGTTGAATAACAAATTATCAACTTTACTCTCTTTCATAAAATTTCCAAAGAGGGGTGGTCCTCTCATTTGGGTGAAATTTATTTATTTAAATCACAATTTCCAAATTCATAACAACTTATCCAAAATGGTACTCTTAGTATTATTATTAACTCTCCCAATAATCTTGCTATTTCTTCTCAAAAAACTCAAGAAAAATACTAGTAATAATTTCCTTTCTCCACCAGGCCCTCGAGGCCTTCCATTAATCGGAAACCTTCATCAAATCTCCAAAGCTACCAATCAACATGTTTCTCTTTGCCAACTTTCACAAAAATATGGTCCTGTTATGCAATTAAATATTGGCTCTGTGACGATACTCGTCATCTCTTCTGCCAAATTCGCAAAAGAGGCACTCAAAAATCAAGATATAGCATTTTCTGGGAGGCCAATATTTCTTGGGCAAAAGAAACTGACTTACAACGGCTCCGACATCGTCTTTTCGCCCTATGGCGATTATTGGAGGGAGTTGAGAAAAATTGCATCCACACATCTACTTAGTCTTAAAAAGGTTCAATCTTTTCGTCCCATTCGCGAGGACGAAATATGTCGTATGATTGATAACATTTCTTCTCATAGAGTTGTCAACTTGAGTGAGATGGCTATGGATCTTGGAACCAATTTGATATGTAGAACTGCTTTTGGCAAGAGATATGAGGAAAAAGGACCCGAAATGCGAAGGTCAGATCATCCGTTCGATTTATTTATTTTACTTTTTTTTATATAATTTTTTCTTTTTATCTTTTTAGGGTTAATTGCATAAAAAATTACTATACTTTTACATATTTTTAAATACGACATAATATATTTATAAAATTTTCATTCCAATTACCATGCATGTGGTGATTCATTTTACATTTAACTCTTTTTTTATTTAGTAAGTCACGTGTGAATGGTCTCACACTCTCACTTATCTCTCGTACTTCCAATCGGATTGGACACTTCACCCACCCCAATTCAATAATTGAATTATAAGAGGAAAATATACATTTTTTTTTATAAAATTATCTCTTAAAATTTTAATCATTATTACATTTTCTTAATATTAATATGTATGAAAGTAATATGGGTAGAGTCACGGAGAAAGTTATTAGTAGCTTTTTTAATTATTCAATGAATTTCTCTGGACGGTGTGGGGATGTACCAAGCAACTAATTTCTACACATTTTTTAGATTATATATATATATATATATATATATAATTTGAGTAGTTTTCAAATTTTATTTTAAATCGATCAATTGATTTTGGCTGGGATCTGAAAATTTAGAAATTGTTCTAATTCGTGATTTTTAAATACTACCCTCTCCATCCTGCAATTACTTTCACACTTTTCTTTTCGAAACGTTTCACAATAACTTTCACACTCTTAAAATAGAAACATTTTTATAAATTTCACCCTCACAATATCCTCAAATTTACACAAATGTCATTACTTTTTCTCTACACATACACAAAAGTCAACTCATTTTTTACTTTATACATAAAGTTTTACAAAATTACCCCTCAAAATTTCACTCATTATTACACTTTCTTAATATGCGTTCACATCTACCTATGAAAGTAATCCTGGGACGGAGAGAGTGTTATTTATAAAAACCACTACTATAACACTTATTTACTCACTATATATAACATATATATTTAATTTCAACACATCAATTGTTTTATTAATATTACAATTTAAAATAATAATTCAAATAATTCGACATTTACCATCACACATAACAACAATATAATAATGCAATAGTACTTTGTACTCAACTTTTTACAAATTAATTTGAAATAAAATAAAATTTCAATATGTTTAAAATCTCAAAATAAAGAGAATACCGTATTACTATGTACATGATATATTTCTAAATCCAATATTAATAAAAAGGGAAATAATTTTTTTGCGTCCCATAATTTTACAATTTTTCTAAAAACGTCCCAAAAAAGTTAAATTTTCCAATTACGTCCCAAATTTTAGCTAACTTTTTCAATTACGTCCCAAAGTCGCCGGAAACATCAAAACGACGTCGTATTATGTCATGGTTACGACGTCGTTTTGATTTTCCGGCGACTTTGGGACGTAATTGAAAAAGTTAGCTAAAATTTGGGACGTAATTGAAAAACTTAACTTTTTTGGGACGTTTTTGAAAAAATAGAATAGTTATGGACCTAAAAATATATTTTATTGAAATTGTTTGATTAATTGATTATATATGTTTATATACTTTTTTTTTAAATTTATATACTTTTTTTTAAATTTTCTTTGTAATGCAAATCTAAACAAATAAATTTACTTATATTTTATTATCGATATATCCTCGTCGCCATAAAGGTATATAATCGATATATATATATATATATTATTTATATAAATAAATTGGTAATTATAGTTTTTGGATAATATTAAATAGTATGTTATCACGTTTATTTATTTTATAATAATTTTAGCCTTTATTTCTTTCAATTTTAGAACATAAAATTATACTGAATAGAATTACATGATATTTTGTTAACATATTATATTTATGGTCATTAATATTAGCATAATTCCTTATGGTAATTATTAATATTTTTATTTTTTAAATTTAAATTTAAATCAATTCACATTTCTTAATTAATATGGATAAATGAAATTTTATTATCTACATTTATTTATTATTACTCATTATTTTTAAAGTAAATTTTAATATTAATTTATCTTATACAATTAAAAAAATTTAGCCTTTATTTCGTTCAATTTTAGAATATAAAATTATACTGAACAGAATTACATGATATTTTGTTAAATATTATATTTATGGTCATTAATATTAGCATAATTTCTTATGGTAATTATTAATTTTTATATTTAATTTTTAAAATTTTTGAAAGTTAAATCGATTCATAATTTTAAAGTTCAATCGATTCATAATTTTTAATTAATACGGATTATATGAAATTTTATTATCAATCTATTTATCTTATAATTTTAATTTTTTCAAAAATGTCCCAAAAAAGTTAAGTTTTCCAATTACGTCCCAAATTTTAGCTAACTTTTTCAATTACGTCCCAAAGTCGCCGGAAACATCAAAACGACGTCGTATTACGTCATGGTTACGACGTCGTTTTGATTTTCCGGCGACTTTGGGACGTAATTGAAAAAGTTAGCTAAAATTTGGGACGTAATTGAAAAACTTAACTTTTTTGGGACGTTTTTGGAAAAGTTGTAAAGTTATGGGACGTAAAAAAATTATTTCCCTTAATAAAAACAAGTGGGATAGCTCAAGTGGTTAAGAGCCCCACTACCTAGGCTTTAGATCCTGGGTTCGAGTCGTAGGGAGGGGAAAACGAGTCATGGGGAGGGGAAAAAGGGATGGGTTTTTAATGTAATTCAAAAAAAAAAAAAATTCACTATAATAAAATGAAACGGTATAGCTGATTTGATGCAGGTTCGATGAACTTCTGAAAGAAGCTCAGGTTTTGTTTAGTGCTTCCTTTATATCAGACTTTTTTCCAACGTTTAGTTGGGTGGATAAACTCTCCGGATTGACTAATCGACTCGATAAGGCTTTTACAAATCTGGATTTATTCTACGAGGAGCTCATTCAAGAGCATCTCGATCCAAAAAGGGCGAAATTAAAGACGGAGGATGAGGGTGATATTCTTGATGTCTTGATCCATCTTAAACAACAAAATTTATGTTCCATTGATCTTAATTGGGATAACATCAAAGCACTTCTAATGGTATGTTTTAATTTCCTTAAAGATATATATACTCATATTTTGTGCTTAATTATTGACATTTATTTAATACTCCCTTCTGCTTCTATATGAGTACTTGGCAACTTTCCCGTGTTGCACGAAAGGTAGTCTCATTTGCTTTATACTCCCTCCGTCCGCCTATAAGTTTCACGTTACTTTTTGACACAAAGATTAAGAAAAGTGATTAAATAATAGATATAATATAAGTGATGTGATTGAGAGTCTCATTTGCTTTATACTCCCTCCGATATAAAGTGAAGTGTAAGAAAAAGTACTTACCAAAAAAGGTATGAGAAAGCTTATAGGCGGACGGACAAAAATAGTAAAATGAAAAACTTATAGGCGGACGGAGGGAGTATTATTTGTCCACAAAATATAGTCACATACCCTTTATAGAAACTATCACCCTTCAACCATCACTTAGTTATTCAAATTGTCATCAACTTTATTTACAATGGACCCCACAATATCCTACAATATCATTACTTTATCTACATTTTTCTTAAAACATGTGTCTCACCCCAATGAGACTACATTTCATGGACGGAGGAGTAATAAATTTCAAGGAAAAATAAATTTTATTGTGCATGTGTGACAAATAAATTTGTGATTTATCGTCCTCACAGGATGTATTTATATGATGTGTTTTAATATTCAATTTTATTGTGCATGTGTGACAAATAAATTTGTGATTTATCGTCCTCACAGGATGTATTTATTGCTGCGACGGATACAAGCGCATCATCAATCGTATGGACCATGACAGTGTTGATGAAATCACCTAATGCAATGGAAAAATTGCAATCAGAAATCAGAAATGTGATAGGCAAAAAGGGTAAAGTGGATGAAGATGATTTGCCTAAACTTCCCTATCTAAAAGCAGTCATCAACGAGACTTTCAGATTGTACCCTCCTGCTCCACTGCTTGTACCAAAACAAACAACGGAAAAATGCACTCTTGGGGGCTACGATATCCAACCAAATACTGTGGTTTTTGTTAACGTATGGGCGATTGGAAGAGATCCCGAATACTGGGGAAGCAATCCCGATGAATTCTTGCCAGAGAGATTTTTGAACAACGATATCGACATAAAAGGGCAAGATTTTGGAGTGATTCCATTTGGATCAGGGCGAAGAATTTGCCCTGGGATGTTTATGGGACTTGCAAATGTGGAGCTTACGGTTGCAAATCTTATCTACTCTTTTGATTGGGAATTGCCTCAAGGGATTCAAACACAAGATATTGATACCGATGTTCTTCCAGGAGTCACGATGCATAAGAAAAATCCACTTGTGCTTGTAGCAAATAAATATATATATGTTGATTAATTAAGTATCAACTACATATGTACTTTATATGTCACAAGATCAAATTTGATAGCTAGTGATTTTATGTTGTAACTCTTGTAGAAAGCAACTTGTAAAGTCTTATTGTATCAATATAAATAAAAAGAAGTCAAATGCTTTCACAATGAATGTAGATTGTTGATAGTCGTTTTAATATGATCTTACATGACTTTGTTGACTTAATAAAAAATAATATTTGTGTGGAGGTATGTATATTAGTCCATGCTTTAATATGATCGAAATTTATAGTAATCAACATGTGTTAGTCCACTTGATACATGGGTTCCATGTACTAAAACTCAAATGGCAAGAAACTTAATTTCCACTAGATCGATGTCTTGAACCATGATGCGAATAGGCGAGCTAGGATGGGCTTGAGCCCTGGTCTCCTTGATTGTTGATCAGGCCGAGGTCTGTTTGCTAACGTGACAAGGTGAAAGGCGAGCAGAATCGCATGGGTTTCTCTATTTGAACGATCTTAAAGAGGTTGGCCATTGACTTGTCTTCGTTGAATCCATGTGGTTTTTTCTCAATCGCTTGTCTTTGATACTGACTAAGACGACCATGTTGACTTGTGAAAAATAGATGAATAAGTGTAACATATATAAGGATATATCTATATCCTTTGTGTTATTTTCATCATTGAGTTTTTTTTATCTATATCTTTGATCCTACCCACGAAGTCCTCCATACTTGTTGAAATAATTGTTAGAGCAGATACACGTGTTGTAGGGTTACCAAGAATAATTTGATAAACGGGCACAAAGGTTGCACCATCCCTTCCAATCGGATCTATAGGGAGAACAATTAAGTACAATAGGTGTATGTTTCCCCATATTCTCTTGTAATCGATAAGGATCTTCTTGTTTCTCTACCATTTTTTAGGTATGGCAAGAACCAAATCACGAACAATCAAAATAAAGACCTTACGTCTTAACTCAATTTTCCACAGATGGCGTCAGTTGATGCGTCAAAATGAACACATAATGATAAATAATAATTTGACTTGAGATTAATAATCAAGGGATTGATCACGAATTGAAACTTCTATCTGAGCACGCTCCAATACCCTACAAAACACACTAGAGAGATCTTCAGTGGAGACTTTGACGCTAAACTCAGAATCAGAAATCTCAATAAGATGTGTACGGAGCACCCAATCCAATGGAGATGCTCATTTATCACGTGAATTAAACCTCACATCTCTCGTGAATTTAGTGAGCAATATATCAATGAATAAACATGTATCATAACCTAACGAATATTTTCGCAAACGGTAAAGGGTTTCTTGTAATGTAAATCACGAGGGGTTTCGTGCAATTTTCAAATCGCAAGAGAATTTTACACAATATTTTCAAACAACGAGGAAGTCTTGTGCAATTAATCCCATAAGATTGACATTTTACCACCAAATCACATCCACTTTATTTATTATTATTATTATTATTTGTAATAAAATGAAAATATTTAACTGTTTAAACTAATTATAAATTTTACACTATATTTTAATCTTGTTTCCGCCATTGCTTCCAATCAAGTTGTGAGTAAGCTAGGGTTCTTTCTAGCAAGTTGATATGCAGAGAGATATGAAGAGAAAGGATCGGAGATGAAAATGTTTGAAAAGCTTCTTCATGATGTTCAAACATTGATGGCTAGTTTCTTTGTGTCGGATTTCTTTTTGCCGCTTAGTTGGGTCGATAAACTCACCGGTTTGATATTACTTGCAAGAACTTGGATTCATTTTACCAATAACTCATTGACGAACACATCTTGATTTGAATAGGGTTAGGAAGATGAATGAGGCTGTTATACCTAGTCAAAGAGGTCAATCTTTGACAAGTCTATCCTAATCACCGGTTTATGTGGCGACGACCAGTCAACAAAGTCAAGCGACGACCAGTCAACAAAGTCAAGCGACGACTAGTCAACAAGAAGAAAATATAAGATAATTATTGTATTTAATATATTTGAGTGCTCGCCCAAATATGTTGGCGAACACATTCTAGTAAACTGCTCGCCCAAAGATGTTGGCGAGCAGGTATATGTCTAAGCCAGAGAAAGCAAGTGTTGAAGCTTTGGGAGATGAGAAGACGTGGCGACCAGGTTTGCCGGCGAGTGACGAGCGGGTTTTCCAGTTGCTCGGCACCTCGCCGAGGACGACCACCAGGGGCGGTTTAGCATTAAATGCACCGTCCCATCACCTTTTCGGGCAGAAGACAAGTCCAATGAGGGCGTGCCACGTGTAAAGGACGGGCAGCCCCCAGAAATCACTATATAATGCCTAAAAGAGGCTCATTTGTAAGATACGTTCACTTTTCCCTACAATCACCCCAACCCAAAGCAATAAACACTCCCAAGCTCAAAGCTTTAGCTTCTCCAAGAAGCTACTTTTGGTGTTCTTCATTGTTCTTCATAAGATCATCATAAATCATCATATTAAATCCATATAAACACGTAATAACCCCCGTTTAATTATATATGTTTGTATCGTACTAAATACAGTCCACATCCGAGTCAACCCGATAAAAGTGCATACAACATTTGGCGCTAGAAGGAGGGGAATCTTTACGTGTTTATCACCAAAGTTTCGTCCGATCATCGAGCGATCGGTTAGCAAACTCCCTGTTTCAAGTTTTAATCGGTATATCTACCGTTTAAAACATCATCTACGATCTTTAGTGTTCTTGAACATTTACAGTTTTCGTAGCATATTTTGGAGTTTGATCTCCTTGTATTTGTGTTTTCAAGTTTCTTTTGTTGTTACTTTACTAAATCTAGTAGTTGTAATAGCACGTTCTTCTGCGTAAGAACTTTAATCTTTCGTTTTTTAGATCATTACTTTGTAATCTAAGAAGAGACACTCTTTAAACGATGTCTCAACATACGAATCTTAACGGAATCCCACCGCACGGAGGGAACGAGCACCCTCCGCCGCCGGTGGTTCCAACGGCAAACCCTTTTGCCAACTTGAACATGGGGGATATTCTGAATGATCCCCAGCATTTGAAAGACCTTTCGGACTACCTCCTGGAGAAGAGGAGGCAGAACGAGAAGGAAGAGCTTGAAAAGGACAAAGATCGGGCTTTCGAAGAAGCTCGCAAAAACAGGGGGAATGAGGATGACCGCTCCTATCACTCACACTCTGCTCGCCCCCGAGATAAAGGCAAAAACAAAGTCGACGAACACTCCCACAATAGCCACACGGGAGACTCGCGACAAAGAAATTCGGTTTTCAACCGGATGGACGACAATGATGGAAGGGCTCCTCGCCGAGTACCTTTCAATGTGGACGGCCGACCAGAAAAGGCCGACTACCACCGTCGCACTAACAAGAGAGATCAGGGCGACAGAGTCTCAGCTCTAGAAAGAGTGGGACCAGGGAAGGGTTCGCGAGCTCCGGCGAAGAGTTATCGCGGCCACCACTCTGACAGGCACTCTCCCAGGCGATCACGTCATGATGATCGCCCGGCCGTATCCCATGGGAGTCGACGTGACGAGAACGTCGTCCCCCGAGCACAAACTGCCGAGGAGGGGCAAATTGCCCAATTCCTCGAAACACAAAAACTGATGAAACTAGAGATGGATGCTCTGCGAGCAGAGGTGGTCGCCTCGAAGCAAGGGACCACTCCGCCAATCAGTTTGCCCGCACCTCCACTAAGTGTTATAAGCCTTACCGCCCCCATTCAAAGGAAGATCCAAATGCCCTCCATGGCGGCATACGATGGGATGTCCGACCCCAGAGTACACTTGTCCAAGTACTCCAACTATATGGCCTCAATCGGGGCAACGGACGCCACCCAGTGCAGAAACTTCTCCCTAACCTTGGGAGATCGGGCTCATCGTTGGTACACAACTTTGAGTGCCGGATCTATCACCTCATTCCATGAGCTGGGACAATACTTTCTGACCTACTACGGGTCCATTGCGGCTCGCCCAGCATCAAAGCAATGTTTGGCAAACGTTCGCCAATCACTGAATGAGTCAGGAAAGGACTTCATCGAGCGCTTTGATAGGCTGGTGATCGATGGAGAGGCCGTAAACGATGAGACGAAGCTGATCTCGGCTGTTTCCGGTCTAAGGATAGGTACCAAGCTCTGGGAATCTATCCACCTTACTTTCCCAGTTTCTTATGCGGACTTCCGCACGAGGGCTGGGAATTTCATCCAAATTGAGGAAATCATGGACGCTGCCAAGGCTAACGAGCAGCCTGACACGTCCAAGAGAGTGTGGCCCAAGAAAAACACCAACACTGGGGAATCTTCCCAGCCCAAGAAGGCGACCACTCAAGCTGGCAGTGCTCGCCCAGCAAACTTCAGGCCTTTCGAGGAGTCTCCTGAGATTCTTCAGTTCAGGGAAGCCCTCACGGTGGATCCTAGGGGCATCTACGACGCAATCAGGGGAAAGAATCTGCTCCCCCAAGCAAAGCCCATGCATACGAGCGATGCAAATCTCGATGGTAGTAAGTTTTGCAACTACCACAACTCTGTCGGCCACCACACAAATGGATGCCGAGACTTGGTGAGAAATCTTTTCAAACTTTACAATGAGGGCAAGCTCACCCAATTCATCAAGTCCGGAGGAGGAAATGGCGACAACCGGGGCAAGAAGCGTCGCGACGACAGCGACGACCTTCGCCAGCAGCTCAATCGCCAGAAATTGGCTCCCCCTATGCCGAACAATCCACCAGGCGATATCGATAACGTGGGTGGAGCATGCATGGTTTTAGAAGGCCCCTTGGGGGGAACTCAGTCCGGAAAAGCTCTGTCTGTTCGCCGACAACAGAGTGAGGTGCGAGCACTTAATAACGTGCATCAAGTGTGCGTCGCCCCTTCTGCCGAGCAGCCTCCATCCCACCAACTCGTTTTCACAAACGACGATTTAAATGGCATGGTGCAACCAAACAATGATGCTTTGGTCATCACAGGGAAAATCATGGGAACAAACGTCCATCGGATGATGGTCGACACTGGGGCATACACCAACATCCTCTTCAAGCATACCTTGGATGCTCTCGGTGGATATGCAGATTACATCGAGCCTTGCGATGATATAATCGTAGGTTTCGGGGACACACGCAACCTTCCCATTGGGAAAATCAGACTGTCTCTGGAGTTGGCATCGTCAAAAGAGCCTGAGATGCATCATGCTAGGCAGCTCGACTTCTTGGTCATCGACATACCTTCGTCCTACAATGTGTTCCTTGGCCGACCTTTCTTCGACGAGTTCAAGGCGGCCGTTTCTACTTATTATTACTGTGTAAAATTTCCAACCCCGGCGGGAGTTATAACCGTTAAGGGCGATCAGATGCGGGCGAGGGAGTGTCTCGTCCGTTTCGCAAAACGTCATTCTAAGGAAAGTGCTATGGTTGGAAAGTATATTGAGTGTCAAACACAAACAAAACAAATGAACTACTTGGAGGGTCTTCCTAGCAAGTACCGAAAGATTGAAGTTGGGGAGTGCAGTCGTAGTCCCGACGACCACTAAGTGGAGGCGAACGAGCACGCCTCCATGGAAGTGGACGACCACACCCCAATGGAAATCGACGAGCAGACAGATTCGGGCGACCAGATCCCCGACGACCAGTCTCCAGAAAACGTTCCAGATCTGGAGCCTAGGTTAGGCTTTGAGCCAGAATTCGGAATTGAGGGCCCTCGTTGGAAGGAGCCTAAAGAGCGGGAAACTTCAGCGGAGGACCTTGAAACCATCCATTTAAATGAAGCTCGTCCCGAACTCGAGGTATTCATAGGTTCGAATTTACCAGAACATTTGCGATCAGACATGGTCGCATTTTTGAAAGAGAACATCGGTGCATTCGCCTGGTCGCACGAAGATATGGTGGGCATTCCCACGAATCATGCCTGCCACAAATTGAATATTGATCCAGCAAGGAGACCCATCACCCAAAAACGAAGAAAATTTGGGCCTGATAAAAGTGCGGCTTTGGCGGTCGAAATCAAGAAATTGATCGACAACAAATTAATCGAGAAAACTGGAACTGATCCCGAGTGGTTGGCAAATCCAGTGCTCGTCAAAAAAACGACCGGGTCGTGGAGATTGTGTATAGACTTCACAGATTTAAACGACGCCTGTCCGAAAGATCACTTTCCGATGCCCCACATTGATCACCTAGTAGATAACACAGCGGGGCACGAGATGTTAACTTTCATGGATGCCTTCGCAGGGTATCCTCAGATTGCAATGCATCCCGACGACCAGCGACATACGGCCTTCATGACTGCGCTGGATATGTAGAGCTGGAAGAGAATGCCTTTCGGTTTGAAAAACGCGGGGCCAACTGTTGGGATATAAATTCACCCTAAGCCCCACTTAATGTTAGAATAGTTTTGATGGCCAAAACACTTAGAGTTTATAAATGTAATAGGATCAGCTGACTTTGTATAGAACAGCTTAGACTAGTCTTGTGTGATCAACTGTATTGATATCAGCTGATTAGCACAGTCCCGGCTTACATGCGCTCCCTCAAGATAAGAAGAGTAGAAGACATGAAGACTAGAAGATCCTTGAAAACCAGATAAGTTAAGGTGCTTGTATACCTACCTATCTGATGGAGTCAAAGATTGAAGATGGCCTAAAGCAGGACAAAGAATTGCCAGATCAGAAGAGTTTTACTCGACTGATATCAGAAGACAGAAGACCTAAGGCCAGAAGAGTAGTCAGAAGACTAGTAGTACAGATCAGAAGACTATGTTCTCTTCCAAGACTCGGCTGATTCCCAAAGTCATCTTGCAATTCAAATGAAGACCTACCTTATTTAGAAGATTGACATGATCTCAGGATTGAAGCAATCAAGCTGCTGGAATCAAGGAATCAAGCCATTATGGAAAGATTGCCCCAACAGCTAGTCAACTCCAACGGCTAGTTGCAAGCAATCACCACTATAAATACAAGAGGATGAGAAATCACAAGTACGAAGTCACAACGAGAGAATTCAACAAGCTAAGCAAGCAATCAAGCTAAAGCCATATTGTTCCAAGAGTTCTCAAAGAGCCAGAATCCATTAGATTATCCATAGCTCTTAAGTGATTTCTATCCAACCCTTAAGAACCTGAAACCTGTTCATATTGTATATCATTTGTTTTAGGCAAAGTGGTTAAGCAAATTATAAGCTTGAACCATTAGTTGGATACACTTCAAAAACCCCAAACCCTCTCCGAAAGGTTAAAGTTTTTGAAACCCTCAAAGTGCAATTGCTTACAATCACTTGTGGAGACCGTAGCTGTTAGGACGGCTCAGATCTCAAAGTCCTATCCTTGGGACTATAAAGGTCAAGACCCTTGTAATTTGTGGTAAATTAAAGGGATTAAACATCACGTTAGGACGTGAGAGTGGACGTAGGATCGTATATCCGAACCACTATAAACCTGGTGTTATTTACTTACTGCACTTTACATTTCTGTATTTACACATATTATTATCTAGTGCATACTGTGATTTCAACATTCTTCAAAACAAGGCCACAACTTTCAAACCAGCATCAGCTGAGGACTTTCATTAAAGAAAACAAGTTAACACTTTCTTAAGAAACTATAAGAACGAGTCTAATCAAGGCCTACCATAATTCCGCATATAACCTCCTCTATCAGATCACTATAGTCATCTGGACCAACAGACTTGTAGTCCAGTTGACATAGCAATCAGAAGAGGTTCCCAACTCTATTGAAAAAGTTTTAAAGTCTATTCACCCCTCCCCTCTAGACTTTAATCCCATTCACTACTCGTTCAGGGACCAACAAGTGGTATCAGAGCAGTGGTTCTAACGGACTACTGTCTCTAGATTATCAGAAGACTTGAGGGAGTCTCTCTGTAGTCCTCTTGAACAGATCTTTTTCTTTTGAAAAACTTGTTTTCGAAAACTCATACAACATGAGTGCTAATATGCGTAAGTTGCCTAAGTTTTCAGTGGAGGACTATGATTACTGGAAGATCAGGATGAGGAAGAATCTCACATCAGTCCACTACAAGATGTGGTCAGTAATCACCGAAGGCCCAATCACCATCATGGCAGTCAACACTGCAAATGGTGATCCAGAAGTTCCAGTTGGAGAACTAGCCCCCAAGCCGATGAAGGATCTCACACCAGAAGAGATGAAGCAGTCAAATCTTGACAACATTGCTCAAGATTACATCATTCAAACTCTTCCAAATGAGTACATTGCAAAAGTAATCAACTGTGAAACAGCTAAGGAAATGTGGGATGCTCTAGCACTCCTCTGTGAAGGAACCGAGCTGATTAAGGAGAGCAAGTTGACAACCGCAGTCAAGAAGTTTGAACATTTCAAAATGCAACCAGAAGAGTCTATTGATCAACTAGACAATAGATTTACCAAGATCATCAATGAGATAGAATCTCTGGGCAAGAAATACACAAACAGAGAGAAAAATCTAAAGATCTTAGACTTTCTAACCAAGAAATGGAGACTCAAGAAGACCATCATCAAAGATACTCAAGACATCAAGGAATGGTCTGCACAAACTCTATTTCAAAATTTGAAAGCCCATGAATATGATCTTGAAAGAGAAGAAAACTCAGAAAATGATGAACCTACTGCAACTCCATCTACTTCCAAGACTGTAGCTTTCAAGGCAGCAACAAAAGCTGCAAGCACCTCATCTGGCAAGACCTCTCTAAAAACAGAAGACTTTGAAGGATCAGACATGAGTATGAAAGAGAAAATGGCCCTTATGATCAAAAGGTTCGAAAGGATGAACACTCTCAACAGCAAATATAGAAAATTCTATAGAAACTACAAAGATAGAAGAGCCAGTTCACCCTCTAGAGGTTCCAGAGAAAGAACACCAGAAAGGTATCCTAGAAAGGATGTGGAGTCATCTGACAGCCGAGGCTCCAGAAAAAGAGATGCCACTCCTCCAAGGAAAGGCAGTTCAAATCAAAAACCTGGAGCATGCTTCAATTGTCGTAAACCAGGACACTATGTCTATGAATGCCCTGAGCTGGATGACAAAGAAGAAAGAAGGCCAAGGAGAGACAGAAGAAATTCAGATAAGCAAGCAATGCTGACTGAAGAATCTGAATATCAAAGTGATGAACTTCCTACATCACCAGACTGTCAAATCTACTCAGATGATTCAGATGATCTAGCTATGATGGCCATAGGAGAAAATGAGGTAAATTCCTACACTACTACTTTCCATTCACCTATTTTCTCACAAACAGATGACATAAACTCATCTGAAGGCGAATCAGAAGACACCTATTATCAATCGTTAAGAAAGGTAAAAGGTGATCTGGATATTGCCACTAGAGCCTTTATAGAAGTGGAAGAGGAGAATAAGGATTTAAGGAAAGAAATTGCTAGGTTGAAAAAGGTTAAGTTTGATAACACCCCTGAGTTAGTCACCATGAATGAAAGGTTGACCAAAGAAGTGGAACTTCTTAAGGAAGAAAATACCACAACAACTTAGTTGTATGAGGGGATGTTAGAAACTCAAGCCTTAGAAACCAAGGAATTTCGAATACTACAATATAAGTTCGATGACCTCTTCCAAGCACACAAGCTCTTAGAAAAGGAGAAGGAATGCCTAAATCAAAAGATATCAGATTTCAATAAAGCTTCGACTACTATTGAAAGTATCTCTGAATATTATAGATCAAATGGCAATAAGATGGGTTTTGGCTATGAACTTAATCCATCAACATCCTCTCCAGCTGGGGGTAGTACACCTAACAAGTGCACTACTCAGACACATGAACAGGGTGAGTGTTCTAAACACAATGAACTCAATATGAACCAAAAGGCATCTGTACCAACTAAGGCTAACTATTCCAACACCAAAAATGGTAAAAGAAAAGTTAACCCCAAACCTATACAGAGGAACAGCAAACAGCCTAGACCATCTCGTCTGAGACAGTCTCAGCTGTATGCTGCTCCAGCCAAGAAGAAGAAATCTTCTTCAAACAAATCAGTTCTTGTTGCACCCCCTATCTCTAATGATATTGTGAGAACAGAAGAGTATGGTCCATATAATCGTGTGCATCAACCAGCTAATGCACCCAGGCCGAATGTAACTAGTCAAAAGATCTTATACGTGCACTCCTATAAAGGGAAACCATTTGACTATTACTTAGCTGACACAAACAACAAATCAGACCAGTCCAAGGTGTTAACTGGTAAGATTTGGTTCTGTGATGCCCGAGGGAAACAACTCAAGTGCTCAAGGTTGTTCAAACGACCAATGTATATGTGGGTTCCCAAGGGTAGTACTAACACCCAAGGACCCAAAACAAAATGGGTACCTAAGACTTAACCTTTCTTGCAGGAAAGGAGGGACCTATACAGAAAAGGAGGTCCAGCAGGAGAGATATGGTACATAGATAGTGGATGCTCAACCCACATGACAGGAACCAAAGCCCTGCTGACCAACTACATAGAGAAGAAAGGTCCAAAAGTCTTCTTTGGTGATAACGCGCACGGTAACACAAAAGGATATGGCACCCTTAGAAATGGTGACATTGAGGTACATGATGTATCATATGTAGAAGGCCTTAAGTTTAATTTATTATCTGTTTCTCATTTTTGTGACACTGGTTATTCAGTTAAATTCTCTAAAGATGAGTGTCTCATAAGTGATAAAAGAACAAAATAAAACCTTCTAACAGGATCTAGAAAGGGAAGTATGTATCTTGCAAATTGGAACAGCTGTCCTAAGGATACATGTCTGCTTGTGAAAAGCCCTAAAGATGTCAGCTGGCTATGGCACAAACGTCTTAGTCATCTGAACTTTAAGACTATGAACAAGTTAGCAAGGAAATCCTTAGTTGATGGCCTGCCTAATGAACTCTACTGTAAAGATCAGGTCTGTGATGCATGTCAACAAGGAAAGCAAACAAAGGTCTCCTTCAAGACCAAGAAGACAGCATCAACCAGCAGAGTTCTTGAACTGCTCCACATGGATCTTTTTGGACCAATCACTCCAACCACACTAACAGGGAGGAAGTACACTCTTATTGTTGTAGATGACTACTCCAAGTTTACTTGGGTTATCTTCTTATACAAGAAGAGTGAAACTCAGCAGAAGCTTCCTGAACTATTAAAGAGGATCCAAGTAGAGAAAGGAGAGCCTATTGTGAAAATTAGAAGTGACAAAGGCACTGAATTTATTAACTCCTATATTATTGCATATTGTACTTCTAATGGTATTCAGCATGAGACAAGTGCAGCAAGAACACCACAGCAGAATGGTGTAGCTGAAAGAAGAGTCAGAACACTCAAAGAAGCTGCAAGAACACTCCTTGTTGAATTCTCCACTCCTAAGAAGCTTTGGGCAGAAGCTATCAACACAACTTGTCACACTCAAAACAGGTCAGGTATTCACAAAATCCATGAGAAAACCCCATATGAACTGTGGAAAGGAAGAAAACCTAGAGTATCTTACTTTCATATATTTGGTTGTAAGTGTTTCATTCACAACAATGGGAAAAGTAAGTTGAATGCTTTTGATGCCAAAGCAGATGAGGGGATATTCTTGGGATACTCCTCAACTAGCAAAGCATTTAGGGTATTCAACAAACGTACCCTTCTTGTGGAAGAAACACCACATGTTGTTTTTTATGAATCTTGTGAAAAGAGTGCAGTAGAAACAACCTCAGCTGCAGAACAGATGAAGAAACTAGTGATCAAGACGAGGTCTGATGAGTTTATTGAAGTCAATGAACCATTTCCTGAAGAACCAGAGGAAGATAAACCACACAGACCAGTCACTAGATCTCAAACTCAAGCTGAACAAGTTATCCACAATCAAGATGCAACAATCCCAAATGCAAGGGGGAATGATCTCTTTGACACACAAGACACAGATGATGATCGACCTATTCAAGTCAACCCTCTTGATGGCAATAGAACAGATGAGAATCCAAGCTCATCTAATATAGATACTCCTGTGAGACATACATGGAGAAACAACCATCCATCAAACCTCATCTTAGGAGGACCAGACTCAGGTGTCAAGACCAGAAGACAACTGAATCAGAACCCCCAAACATCTATGTTCTGCTGGTGTTCTTTCCTCTCCAACATTGAACCAGCTGACATAGAAGAAGCAATGACTGATAGCAATTGGATCACTGCTATGCAAGAGGAACTAAACCAATTCGAAAGAAATGAAGTCTGGGAATTGGTAGATCGTCCTGAAAACCACAATGTAATAGGAACAAAGTGGGTATTCAAGAATAAAAAGGACGAAAATGATGTGATAACTAAAAATAAAGCAAGGCTAGTTGCAAAAGGATACTCACAATCTGAAGGAATTGACTATGATGAAACCTTTGCTCCAGTAGCCAGATTAGAAGCCATTCGACTGTTTCTAGCGTATGCATCACATATGGGCTTCAAGGTATACCAAATGGATGTCAAGAGTGCTTTTCTGAATGGTATTCTGGTAGAAGAAGTATATGTAGAGCAGCCTCCAGGATTTGAAAAAGGTGATCAATTATATCGACTGAAGAAGGCTCTCTATGGTCTAAAACAAGCCCCTAGAGCTTGGTATGACACATTGTCACAATTCCTACTTGACAATGGATACACAAAAGGCAAAATTGACAGAACACTTTTCAGAATACAAGAAGGATAAGACATTCTAATGGTGCAAATATATGTAGATGATATTATATTTGGATCACCAAATCAAGAGATGTGCAAGAAGTTCTCTGAACTTATGCAAGGAAAATTCGAAATGAGTATGATGGGTGAGATGAACTATTTCCTAGGACTTCAAGTCAAGCAGAGACCAGAAGGGATCTTCATCAACCAGTCCAAGTATACCAAGAGTCTACTAGAAAGATTCAAAGCTCTACAAAGCAAGACTGCAAGGATTCCTATGATGACATCTTTCAAAATGGAACCAGATGAGTCTGGAAAGGCAGTTGATCAAGCTGAATATAGAGCACTGATTGGATCTCTACTATATCTTACAGCTAGCAGACCAGACATAACATTTGCTGTAGGAGTATGTGCTAGGTTTCAAGCAAACCCAAAGCAAAGTCATCTAGAAGCAGCAAGGAAAATCCTCAAGTACCTAAAAGGATCAGTCAACTTAGGACTATGGTACCCTGCTGATGACAATCTAAAATTGAGTGGCTATTCTGACTCAGACTATGGAGGATGCAGAATTGATAGGAAATCCACATCAGGAACCTGTCAATTTCTAGGCAACAAGTTGATATCATGGTTCTCTAAGAAACAAACTTCAGTTGCAACCTCCACCACTGAAGCAGAATATATGGCAGCTGGAAGTTGTTGTAGTCAGCTGCTCTGGCTAGTTCAACAACTCAAAGATTACAATGTAGAGGCAAGAGAAGTCCCTATCTATTGTGACAGCAGCAGTGCCATTGCCATCACTCAAAATCCAGTCCTCCAAACAAGGTGCAAGCATGTCGATATTCGACACCACTTCATAAGAGACCACCTTGAAAAGAAGGACATCAAGATGGAGAAAATTCACATAGATGTCCAAAGAGCAGACATCTTGACTAAGCCCCTAGCTGAAGAAAGATTCAAGACCCTATGCTATAGCTTAGGACTCTTGGATCCAAGCACATGAAGAGCACAAGATCAGCTGAAGACCTCAGCTGATACATTTGCAGCAGACTAGGAGGATCAGATGAGGTGAATAGACACCCTCATCTTCAGGTAAGTTCTTTCCCAATGAAGACAAATAAAGCTGAGGGAAAACATAGAGTTATCTAATCAAGGGGGAATCAATGATACCTTAAGAATCCTTGATGAAATACTCTAAAATCTGCATTGCATAGTATATATATATATATAGCAGACTTGAAAAAAGTTATTTGAATTCTTTACTCTAAGCAATGTATAACCATGTATATTAATAAACTATTCTTCATAAAATACTTTATTTATATACATACATACAGTATACTATTGAGTCATACTTGGTTGGATTAACACACCATCCTCACCGACTCAACAGTATGCATGCACTGTACGGATTCCAAATAACTCTTGGTCAAAATTTATAATTTATGCATTCCATTAGATAAAGTCTGAATATCTTTAAATGTGAATCCTTAGATCAAGAATCTCACTGTTGATCTTAAGAAATCACTTTTCAGAAATTCAGACCTATCAACTCTATAGTTTTGTCATCTTTCACTCCACTACCTCATTTCTACCCCTATAAAAGGAGGAAGTTATGAGAACACCTAAGAACACAAATCACTTAACACTATTCTTGTTTCAGGTATGGAGACAATTGAAAGAAGAGATGGAATGGAGATCATTCTTCAACCAAAGTTTTGGGTGAAGGAGATGAAGATTTGTCCCGAAAATGAAGATGATGCAGATCAACACACTTGGCTTACTCAACATGAGTATGCCCATGAAAGCTAAAGGAAGAAGAGACGTTCTTGTTGAAAGCTAAAGGAGGAAGAGATGCAGAGGACAAAGTAGCAAGCAAGCAGAGCTTCTTCTCCAGGGGGAAGTTCTACATGGAGAGCTTGTTATCAAAAGCTACTGTGTCTAAACAGAACATGAAGGCTGAGTCCATGGCCCTCTCTTCGACTCCATAGAAGCCCCCTTCAATCTTCCTTCCCCTTAAGAGAAGCGAAGAAATTCAACAAGGACACATTAGATGCTACATCCCATCTGATGATGAAGAACATCCGATGGTGAGGGCAACCTGAACCAGTGGGATATCATCCAGGCTGATCATCAAATTGATTTGATGGTCCTACATGGTTCAGAGGTAGAGTTGGAAGATCCATCAAACCAGGTTGGATCACCACTCACAATAAAGCTGGAAGATCCATCATCCAGGTTGGATCATCACAGCAACACTGAAGGATCCATCAAACCAGGTCGAACCTTCAAAGCACAGAAGATTTTCTCAGCAAATCTCAATCCTCTACTCAGCTGATCAGAAGACCAACTCAGCTGACCAGAAGATTTTCAAGGAAAATCAGCAGACATCTTGAAGAAATCAGAAGACCTCACTCTGCTGATCAGATCACTCCAATTTAGAGTATAATGACTAGCTTTGATCATGTAATTCATTCTAGATTTATTCCTGAATGTAATTAAACAAATTGGCTTATATAAGGAATGCAATTCTCTTATAGAAAACGGCCTTGATGATCAATTCTTACCATAAATTAGTCACAACGACTATTTTTGGTAATGATGTTATTAATACTCAAGTACCATATTGCCAGCAAATCAACAATTGCCACATGGCAAAATCAGCCGGCAAATTTAAGGAATGACCAGAAATCAAAGAAGGAAATCTTGGGCTCTACTCCAAAATTAAACCCAAATCTGACCGTTAGATCAAAAATTGTTGGAGTATATATTCACACCCTTAAAACCTCTTCCAAACCCTTTCGCTCACATTACTCAATTACTCTCAATACTCTCTCTCGTTCTGCAAATTTCTTTCAAGCTCTCAAACCCTAACACTCAAACTCTACTATGGCAATCATTGAAATTTACGACGAGAAGACCAAGAGCACTGGCACCTTGGATGCTGCAAAGTGGTCCAAGGAAGGGAAGATTTTTACGGAAAACGCTCTATTTTTCAAAGGCAAGCACACAGATGAGAACAAGGAGATATTGCTTAGGTGCGTCAATCTTAAACTCAGAGACTTCCTGGAAGCAGCACCAACTAATGTTTATGAACAAGACGTGCTGGCATTCTATGCAAACGCTGTGATGAAGGGTTCCTATGTTGAAAGTGTCATGGGTGGGCACAAGGTCAAGATTACCAGGGAAATCCTTCAGGAATTGTTTGGCTTGTCAAGGGGGAAAATAAATATCTCCAACTACATTATGGGTAGAGAAAAGGAATATATGGAGATATTTACAAATGGACGGATCAAGGCTGAGAACGCATCTGGGCTCAAGAAATCCCAACTTGAACCAAAATTCCAAACCTTGATGGACATAGCAGGGAAGATGTTGCTTGGTAACACATTCAGTCATGATGTTGTTACTACTTTAAAGGTTCGAGTTATGGCTGCAATCTGGGATCAGATTGATGGAGACTGGCAAGGACTATTCTTAGAAAGAATTGCCCTTGAGGCAAAAAAAGTCACTTTGGACTTACAATCGAGGGTATGGAAGGTGGCAGCTACAGTCAACTTTGTCAACAAGCTAAGCATCATCCTTCCAGATATTCTCCCAAAGAAGTACAAGATGGGACCTCATAAGACCTTCCACACCTCCAAGTATTATTTGAGAAAGGAAGCTCTTGCTGAGGCGGCAAGGTTGAAAGAAGAGAAGAGGAAGCTGTTAGCTGAAGCATCTTCCAAAGATGTTGCTGAGGTGGCAGCAAAAGAGTCTGCTCATGACTCTGCTGAAGAAGAAGAGGAGCCATCCAAAGAAGAGGCTCAGAAGAAGGCTGCTGAAGATGATGATGATGACAATCAGACCTTAGCACAAAGACGATTTCTAATCAGATCAGGACTCATCTCCCCATCTGATTCAGATGCCACTCCAACTGCCTCTCCCTTGAAGAAGGCAGGTACCTCTAACCCCTCTCTCACTTTTACTCCTTCTAAATTATCGAAGGGTCAGAAGAGAAAGAAAAACAATTCTTCCTTTACCAAAAAGTCCAAGAAATCGAGGCTTCCTACTCCCATGTTAATAGCCCCGATTGCGTCATTCAACCCTTCTGATGATTCAAACCTATCTGACCCCACAAACACTGATATCCAAATCCCTGCTGATACTCACACAGCAGAGGAACAAGCCCAACATCAAACAACTCCAGAACCACATTTGCCTACCCCTGCTGATATTCAAATGGTAGATATCCAAGAACATCAATCACAACCTGAACATATCACTTCCCAAATCCCTACTGATACTCACACAGCAGAGGAAACCATTCCATCCACTCAATCCCCTATCCTCACTACCCCATCTGCACCAGAAGACTTGGCACCAGCAAACCTGGATGAAGTAGACTCCTCTCAACCTCAGTATAGCATGGTGCACTATCCTATGTGCACAAGGGAGAAGATAATGAGGATGAAGATAGCAAACCTACTCAAGTCTACTATTCCTGGCATTGATGAGGAATCAGTTCAATTTGAACAGATACTGAGAGTCTGTACTTGGATTGAACTCCGGAAAAATGATGTGGATGACCTCATTGAAGTCATGGAGGGAATGGGAGGAAAGGCTAACTTCCTCGACTGGGAAATGGAGCAAAAAGAAGTTGCCCAGGTCAGTTCATTCACTGAGCTATTGCCCACAGATTCTCTGACCAGGGTATGCCAAAGGATTCTAGGAGTCCCCTCTGAAGACCCATGTGTACCAGACTCTACTGCAGAATACACAGCTGCATCAGCTGGAGATGAGACAAAAGAAAAAGAAGTGGTGTCTGTTCCATCTCACTTCTTTCCTAAACATGAACTTGATCACTTCATCTATCAACCTCATCAAAGGAATGGACGATTATTTGCTCGTCTGGTAGATGTTACATCGGACTTCCTTCAAGAAGGTTATCTCACTGCGGAAGAAAAAGGAATGGCCATAGTTGTCTACAATCAGACTCCCATTCCTGCACCTCCCAAGGAAGCTCAAAGTATTGCCTCTCCCTCCACTTCATATGTCGATATTCGAGCAGATGTGTGTGCTCAGATCAAGGAAGCAATTGACACACATTTCGCCAAAGGACTAGGTATGCAGCTGGGCAGATTGGTAGAAAAAGCTATTCGTGAACAGAAGACTCGTCTCACCGAACAAATTCTTGACATAGATGACAAGTTCGGTGAAGCACTTCACAATCAGCTAGAGGAGTATCTCAACTTAGAAATGAAGAAATCAGCGGACAGAACCCAGAAGTTCATTGATCTTTATTCCAATGAGATCAACCGCTTAGAAAGCTTCTACAAAAACAGGCTAGATGATGTTGAAGCAAGAACGAATGAAGGTCAAACCCTTCTCAAGTCAGCTGCAGCAGAAAATGAGAAACTACAGACTCAGCTGAAGGAGACAGCAACCAAATTGGAAGCACTTACAGCTAAACTTGAAGCTGCCTCCTCCTCGAACTCTCATGCTCAGATTCTAGACCACAGCATCACTCATCTGACCCAGGTTGGCAGAGTCAATGCCATGGCTCTTCAACAGACTCTCAGAGTGGAGATTCTTAATGCTATGAAGCCTTTTGCGGCTGCACTTGCTGAAGCCAAAAAGGGGGAAGATGTATTGATAAAAGCTCTAGAGAAGACTACTGCACAGCAAGCTGTGATGGTAGTATCTCAAGATGAGCTGAATGAAACTTTGGGTGGTTTAAAAAGCAAAATCAAGAGCAAGCAAGGCAAAGGCAAAGAAATTGCTCAAGAAGACACCCAAGCTCCTTCTCAAGCTCCTGCCAAAAGTCTACAGATCACTGCCTCTATAGATCAAGTTCCTGAGAAGAGGATGACAAGGAAAAGGAAGGCAGATGAGCAGGCAGATGACCAAGCTCAGAAGTCAAGCAAGAAGTCAACTCCAGCAGAGCCTACTGCAGAAGAGAAAGAAGCTTTAGAGCTGAAGAAAAGAAAAGAGCTTGAAGCTCAAGAGCTTAAGCAGAAGAAGCTAAAAGATGCGAAAGCAGTCAAAGCCAAATTTGACAGAAAGATAGCCAAACTCAGGAAAGCTCTCAAGTACAAAGCATTGAAAGAAAATGCTCTGGCACAGAAAGATAAAGTCCCTGTGTTTGATAGCAACTATGTGGATTATTTAGCCCTTCAAGATGAGCTACCAAGGTGGTACCCTCTGAAGAAGAAGAAGTGGCAAATTCAACACCACATTGTAAGAAAATTTGGCCCTCTCCCAACCTATGAAGATGAATTCTTCCAGTTCAATCAATTCATGAACATTGAAGATCAAGAGTTCTGGAAAAAAGTAGTCAAGACAGCCAAAGAACTTGACAACTGCAGAATCCTAACTCTTGAAGAACCCAAATGGGATCCTCCCACTCTGGATTCTGGAAGAACAGACTTGATTGAAGTCAAAAGGATTCTAGAGAAGATCTATGAAGAGGAGAATGTTACAGACCTGCAACATATGGAAGAAGTTCGAACTCGTCTGTACCTTGCTTTCCGCATCTGAAGATCAGAAGACCTGATGAAGACTACTTTCAAAGCTTTAAAGAAACTATTACTTGTAATCTGTAAAAGCTTTATATATAATCAAGTTTAGTTCTCTTTGCTTTCAAGACAAACTCTCATTGTCTTCATCAGATACTTCAGTCTTTTTGAAGTTTATAAACTCCTATCTTATTTTATTAAGAGCATTTATCATATATAGTTTTGGCTTCATCAAAAAGGGGGAAATTGTTGGGATATAAATTCACCCTAAGCCCCACTTAATGTTAGAATAGTTTTGATGGCCAAAACACTTAGAGTTTATAAATGTAATAGGATCAGCTGACTTTGTATAGAACAGCTTAGACTAGTCTTGTGTGATCAACTGTATTGATATCAGATGATTAGCACAGTCCCGGCTTACATGCGCTCCCTCAAGATAAGAAGAGTAGAAGACATGAAGACTAGAAGATCCTTGAAAACCAGATAAGTTAAGGTGCTTGTATACCTACCTATCTGATGGAGTCAAAGATTGAAGATGGCCTAAAGCAGGACAAAGAATTGCCAGATCAGAAGAGTTTTACTAGACTGATATCAGAAGACAGAAGACCTAAGGCCAGAAGAGTAGTCAGAAGACTAGTAGTACAGATCAGAAGACTATGTTCTCTTCCAAGACTCGGCTGATTCCCAAAGTCATCTTGCAATTCAAATGAAGACCTACCTTATTTAGAAGATTGACATGATCTCAGGATTGAAGCAATCAAGCTGCTGGAATCAAGGAATCAAGCCATTATGGAAAGATTGCCCCAACAGCTAGTCAACTCCAACGGCTAGTTGCAAGCAATCACCACTATAAATACAAGAGGATGAGAAATCACAAGTACGAAGTCACAACGAGAGAATTCAACAAGCTAAGCAAGCAATCAAGCTAAAGCCATATTGTTCCAAGAGTTCTCAAAGAGCCAGAATCCATTAGATTATCCATAGCTCTTAAGTGATTTCTATCCAACCCTTAAGAACCTGAAACCTGTTCATATTGTATATCATTTTTTTTAGGCAAAGTGGTTAAGCAAATTATAAGCTTGAACCATTAGTTGGATACACTTCAAAAACCCCAAACCCTCTCCGAAAGGTTAAAGTTTTTGAAACCCTCAAAGTGCAAGTGCTTACAATCACTTGTGGAGACCGTAGCTGTTAGGACGGCTCAGATCTCAAAGTCCTATCCTTGGGACTATAAAGGTCAAAACCCTTGTAATTTGTGGTAAATTTAAGGGATTAAACATCACGTTAGGACGTGAGAGTGGACGTAGGATCGTATATCCGAACCACTATAAACCTGGTGTTATTTACTTACTGCACTTTACATTTCTGTATTTACACATATTATTATCTAGTGCATATTGTGATTTCAACATTCTTCAAAACAAGGCCACAACTTTCAAACCAGCATCAGCTGAGGACTTTCATTAAAGAAAACAAGTTAACACTTTCTTAAGAAACTATAAGAACGAGTCTAATCAAGGCCTACCATAATTCTGCATATAACCTCCTCTATCAGATCACTATAGTCATCTGGACCAGCAGACTTGTAGTCCAGTTGACATAGCAATCAGAAGAGGTTCCCAACTCTATTGAAAAAGTTTTAAAGTCTATTCACCCCTCCCCTCTAGACTTTAATCCCATTCACTACTCGTTCAGGGACCAACACCAACGTACCAAAGACTGGTAAATAAGATGTTTGAGAAACACATCGGCGAGATGGTGGAGGTCTATATCGACGACATCGTTGTCAAAAGCTTACGGAAAGAAGATCACCTACACCACCTTGCCATGACTTTCGATATCCTAAGAGAGTACAACATGAAGTTAAATCCAAAGAAATGCAGTTTTGGAGTTAGCTCAGGAAAATTTCTGGGGCACTTGGTTAGCCAGCGGGGCATCGAGGCAAATCCGAGTAAAATTCAAGCAGTCATCAATATGCAAAGCCCAAGGAACGTGAAAGAAGTACAGAGGTTGACAGGATGCCTTGCATCGCTGAATAGATTCATTGCACGAACGGGCGATTGTTGCAAACCCTTTTTCGACGCTCTGAAAAAAGGAAAGTTCGAGTGGACCGTTGAGTGTGAGAAAGCATTCGAAAAATTAAAGGAATATCTATCGGATCCGAAAGTCCTATCTAAGCCAGTCCCCGGCGAAATTTTATATCTATACTTGGCGGCCACTGACTGTGCGATCAGTTCAGTGCTTGTCCGAGCTGAGGGGAGCACACATCTGCCTATCTACTACGTAAGTCAAACACTGAGAGATGCGGAGTTGAGATACACTCCAATGGAAAAATTGGCGTACGCACTAGTCATGAGCGTCAGAAAATTAAGGCAATATCTGTTCGACCACGAGGTGGTCGTCCTAACCACCTTTCCGCTCCGAAGAGCACTACATCGTCCGGATACCACGGGAAGACTTCTGAAATGGTCGGTGGAGATCGGGCAATTTGGTCTCACCTACGCACCCAGAACGGCAATCAAGGGACAAGTGCTGGCAGAATTCATTGTAGAGCTCACTTTCCCAGAGAAATTGGACGAGGGAATCGAACTTCCTTGGACACTATTCGTCGATGGCTCGTCGACGAGCACCAAAGCAGGGGCAGGAGTTGTCCTCACCAGCCCAACCGGACAGACGTTTGCTTCGGCGATCGAGTTCGAGTATCGGGCGACCAACAACGAAGCAGAGTACGAGGCTCTGGTTGCAGGAATCAAGATGGCTATGGCCGTGGGCGCCAGAAAACTAAAAAAAATTTCTGACTCTCAGCTGGTTGTATGTCAAATCACGGGCGACTACGAGGCTCGCGGCGATCAAATGATAAAGTATCAAGACCTAGTGAAAGGATTACTCGAGCAATTTGATCAATTCTACATCGAGCAAATCCCTAGGGAGGAAAATACGCAAGCAGATGTGTTAGCTCGGCTGGCCACTTCAGAGGGGGAGGCAATATTTTCAAAAGCAACCATCACCAAAATTTCTTCCCCATCGGTGAACAGAGGTCAAATTTTGTAGGTTGAAGCGACTAGCGACGAGGACTGGAGGACGCCGATCACCAAGTACATCAAGACCGGCGAGCTCCCGGCAGACAAAGTAAAAGCAACCAGATTGCAACTCAGGTCCGCAAGGTACACAATTGTGGGCGACCAGCTGTACAAACGGGGTTTTTCAATGCCTTTATTGAAATGCCTCGGAGAAGACGAAGCGAAGATCGTCATGCATGAAATCCACGAGGGAGCATGTGGAAATCATACAGGGGGGCAAGCGCTCGCTTTAAAAATCATAAGGCAAGGCTACTTTTGGCCAACACTGAAGAAAGATGCAATCCATTACGCGCAGACGTGCAAGAGATGTCAAGCCTTCGCTCCCGCCATTCACACACCACCAGACGAGCTCATCTCGGTGTATATTTCGTGGCCTTTCGCGAAGTGGGGGATCGACATCATCGGACCTTTCCCACCAGCTGCTGGGGGAGTAACTTTCGTAGTCGTAGCAGTCGATTACTTCACCAAATGGACAGAGGTAAAGGCGTTGAAGACCATCACAACAGGCCAAATGACAAGCTTCATTTGGAAGAACATAATTTGCAGGTTCGGCCTACCACGAGCAATAGTGACCGACAACGGACGTCAATTCACAAGTCAGGACATGCTAAATTTCTGCTCAGAGTGGAACATCAAGAAAAAATTTTCAACACCCTATCATCCACAATCAAATGGTCAGGTAGAGGCGATCAACAAAATCATCAAGCACACCTTGAAGGATAAGCTGGATGGATTGAAGGGCAAATGGGCGGACGAGCTGCACATGGTTCTGTGAGCATATCGGACGACCACGAGGAATTCTATTGGTGAAACTCCGTTCGCGCTCGCGTTCGGAACCGAAGCTGTCATACCAGTAGAGGGGCAAGTCCCAACTTTTCGAGTGGCAAATTATGACGAGCAGTTGAATAACGATGCACAGCTCTCCGACTTGGACTTCCTAGAAGAACGAAGGCTAACAGCGGACGAGAAGAATGTGGTCTACAAGCAAAGGTTAGAACGCTACTACAACACCAAAGTACGTGCTCGCCAGTTCACTATCGGCCAGCTCGTACTTCGGAGGGCGACGGAGCAGTCCATCGGCATACTTGGCCCGACTTGGGAGGGTCCGTACCGAATAACGCGCACACTCCTGAACGGATCGTACGAGCTAGAAGATCTGGAGGGCAAGCCGAGCAAGTACCCGTGGAACGCGGTCAAGCTGAAGAAGTATTACCAGTAAGTTTTTAATTCTTTCATATCTGTATAATTTGTATCTAATCATCATTTCAATACGAGTGAAGTTTTAAATTTCCATCAAGTGTTAGAAAAGTTTGAAATTTTAGACAAGGCTCTTCGTAGCCATCTAGGAAACAAAAGACGAGCACTTTTGTTTAAAGATTCTCGCGAGATAGTGGCAAAGACGATCACCACCTATCAAACAAAGAGTTCAACCGACGAATGGTTAACTCTAAAAGACGAGCACTCTTTCTTAGAGTCTCGCAAAAGGAAGACGAGCACTCTTTTTTAGAGTCTCGCAAAGGAAAGACGAGCACTCTTTCTTAGAGTCTCGCAAAAGGAAGACGAGCACTCTTTCTTAGAGTCTCGCAAAAGGAAAGACGAGCACTCTTTCTTAGAGTCTCGCAAAAGGAAGACGAGCACTCTTTCTTAGAGTCTCGCAAAAGGAAGACGAGCACTCTTTTTTAGATTCTCGCAAAGGAAAGACGAGCACTCTTTTTTTAAAAAAAAAGATGCTCGCAAGATAACAACGTCAAACGCAAACCAATGAAAGAAAAATAAGGAATATTTATTAAAAGTACTTGCAAAAAATTATCATAACACAAATTGAAATAAAACTACATATAAGCAAAAGTTCCATTCATTGAAAAGCCTTAAAAGGCTGAAATTACAAAAAAGGCCTTAGTGGCCGAGCAGTCCTAAACAAACAAAAAAAAAAAAAAAAAAAAAGATCTAAGTCTCTATGGCATTCCCCTCAGCAGGAGCCTCTTCCTCGTCCGCAGCCACCACCTCGGCAAGAGCCTCTTCCTCGTCCGCAGGAGCATTCTGCTCGCCACCAGCCCCCTCCCCATCAACAGGCGGGTTGCCAAAAAACACTGGAACACCCAAGAGCCGAGGAAACTGGAGTCCCATTTGCATAAGAGGGAGCAGGGGCAAACTTGATTCAGCTTTAGGACTTTCATCCATGAGGAGGTCGTCTATGACGCCGCCGAGCATAGTGACGTCCACTTCTGGTTGAGCCTCTTTGAGTTTGTGAACAAGCTCATGGGCGGTGAGGGCGACTGATAGAATAGCCGCACTTGCGGCGACATCATTGCTTTCATCCCTCTCATAGGATACGGCGACCAGCTCTTGCCTAAGTTTGGCCAAATTTTCCTCAGCAGTCGTAGCATTGTTGTGAAGAATGCCCACCTCGGCAGTTTTCTATTTTAGCTCGTTCTCGGCAGCATTGAGGCGAGCACGGAGATCTTCAATTACTTGAAGATCCTCCTGATCTTTCTTCTGGACGACCTCAAGCTGGGCCTCAGATTCGGCCAGTTTGGTCTCAAGGTCGACCACTTTCTCCTCCGAGGCAGCCAACTGCCTGTCCACGCCCGCTTTATCCCTCGCCAGGCGAGCAAGCTTCACGCTCCGCTCCTCGCTGATCTTGCGATTATCATAGATTTGCATGCAAAGCTTTTCGGCAGCAAAGGAGGCGCGGCTAATCTCAATGGCGACCTGCCTGGCATTCTCCAACGAATTTTGGTTGTCGACCTCGTCGATAAAGTTCGTGGTCAACGAGCGGGGCATGTGCCTCATGGCCCTGATCAAGGGCTGCGGATACACCTCCTCGACGAGCGGATCCCGCGAGCGGTAGAAGCCGAGGAGTTCCTCGTTGAACGGTTCAACAACCGGGTGCTCGACAAGCCTGGTTTAGAAGAAAGAGTTTAGAAAAGATACTTAGAAATTATTCAAAGGCGTTTTTCTCGGAGAACTTACTTAGCAACCCTCTCGACGTCCCAGCCGAGAAGAGTTTTATCACCAGGGGCCCTTTGTCCGGCGGACGAACTCCCAGCGACCTCTCGCGCCCTCGTGCTTCGGCGAGGGGGAGATGGCCTTGGTGGTGGTACGGCCAGTATTGGGGGCGAGCTGCCCCTCGGCGGGGATCTCGTCGGCGAGACGTTCCCCTCGATGCTGGGCCCTAGCCACCGCTCGGCAGCGTTTGGGCGAGCAGTGCCCCCTCTGGGTTGCTTGGCAGCTTTCTTCGGAGGCGCCGGCTCGAACTCCGGTTTCTTTCTCTTGCCCGAGCCGTCAACGATCTGACGCTCGCAAAGAGCTCTCGCCGCTCGAAGCATCTTGCTCGACATGATTCGGTCAAGGTCGAGGGTCGGAGGGAGGTAAGTGATAACTTTGGTGGGAACCACTACTAAAAGAAAAAAAGATCAGTATTACAAAGAGAAGGATTTGTTTGCAAAAAGACTTGATAATATTTCTAATACCTGGAGGAAACTCTCGAGTGATGTGGTGGGGAGGTACTCTAAGACCTGCCTGCTCGCGCATACACTCCCGGTTCAAAAAGCGGCAGGACCTTTCCAAGTAGCGACGATTAAGCGCGCAGCAAATATGATAGTGGAAGAGGGTAGTAAGACGGTGCTCGTCAGTCCTCGTGCGAGCAAGTTCACCTACAAGAGCGAGGAGTTATTCAGTATAGACAAGAACGAGCAGAATTTAAAAAACTTACCACGAATTCTCTGATATTCAGTGGCAATGGGAAGGCGTTCAGGTGATCCGTCTGGCCTGGCCGCACTTTTCCAGTCACCGGCCACCCACCACCAATTGGTTTTCCAGTCCCGGATCTTGTTGGGGACCCCTTCGACCAATTTGATGTTATCACGGCTTTTTACATAGTAAAAACCGTAGCCCACTGTTTTGCCGACCTCGGCCGCTTGAAGTAAGTAATTGATTTCTTTAGGGCTCAGCCAGGTGTTCCGACAACCATTCTCGGCAGCAATCAGGCCGAACAGGGTGAGGATCCCGATCAGATTCGACCAACCATTCGGCAATATCTGAGAAGGGGCCACCCCCAGGAAGCGTAAGAAGTTTGTAACACCGGGGTGCAGGGGGAACCTTAGCCCTGCCTCCATCATGCCTATGTTGACGGCGACCATCCCCTCTGGCGGCTGGTCGGCCCTCTCGTCGGCACGGGGAACGAAGAAGCAGACATCGGCGGGCAATTGGTACTTCTTGCGAGAGTTTTCCAATTGGGCCGAGGAGACACTGCTCGCAGGCCGCCTACATCGTTTCAGAGGCTGTTCGGAACGGGCGAGGAACCTCCCTCGGCGGGTAGTCACGGTAATATTCATAAAATGTTTCCCTTGAGAGTTCATCGCCATCCAACCCCTCTCGACCACTCAAAATATCCTTTATGCTCGCCGCATAGCGAACAACTTCGTCATGGTCCTCGCGGAGGCTGCTCGATAGAGTCTCCTCGACTCGAGCAGGGTCGATCTGTTCGCCCACCCCCTATCTAGGCTCTGATCGCGCAGATCAGAGTCGGTCTCATCATCATCTTCCTCGGCATCGTTGCCGTCATCTTCCCTATCACTTTCAGAGGATTCTTCTAGGTCGACGACCACCCCCGGTCTAATATAGCGAACACTCGTGCGGAAAGGTTCGGGGGAATAGATCCTAGAATCCGAAGAGGATATCCTATCCACTAAGGCTAAAGCTCGGTCATCGGCATCGCCGGATCTAGCGGCGCCACTGTCCAACGGCGGAGAACCACCACCGGAGCCACCACCAACCTCCATTTTTTCTTGAGAAATGGGGGAGAAAGAAGTTTTAAAGAAAGAAATGTAAGTGTTTACCTTTGCGTCGATCGGAAACCACCCTAAAACTCGCCGGAATGCTTGAAGAGGAAGGCTTGGAAGGAGCTCAAGAACTTCGAAAATTTTGCAGAAAGTAAAAAGGATTTTATGAAGGTTTAAGGCCATATTTATAGGCAAATGTTTGCAGGGGCCAATGTGCAAGAAAACGGGGTCATTTCCGCAAATTTCCCAAAATTTGAGGGCCATTTCCGAAATCGAGGTCGGAAAGTGACCCCCACGCGCGACCTTTGAGGTCGGCACGCGCCCCACGCGCTCAAATTTGAATTTTTGGGCGCCAAACATGCGTCTGACACAGGTCACATCAAACGTCACCAAAAGTGCTTTGGAAAGCGTGCTCGGCGCAGGAAACGAGGCGACCGCCTCCAATTTACGTCACCAAGATTTCAAAAATTGATTTGTTTTGCGAAGACAAATCAACCCTCCAAGAAGACGACCACACTGCTCGCCTTACCATTCTACGAATGCGAAGAAAGGCGACCAGGGGGCAAATGTTATACCTAGTCAAAGAGGTCAATCTTTGACAAGTCTATCCTAATCACCGGTTTATGTGGCGACGACCAGTCAACAAAGTCAAGCGACGACCAGTCAACAAAGTCAAGCGACGACTAGTCAACAAGAAGAAAATATAAGATAATTATTGTATTTAATATATTTGAGTGCTCGCCCAAATATGTTGGCGAACACATTCTAGTAAACTGCTCGCCCAAAGATGTTGGCGAGCAGGTATATGTCTAAGCCAGAGAAAGCAAGTGTTGAAGCTTTGGGAGATGAGAAGACGTGGCGACCAGGTTTGCCGGCGACCACGACGGCGAGTGACGAGCGGGTTTTCCAGTTGCTCGGCACCTCGCCGAGGACGACCACCAGGGGCGGTTTAGCATTAAATGCGCCGTCCCATCACCTTTTCGGGCAGAAGACAGGTCCAATGAGGGCGTGCCACGTGTAAAGGACGGGCAGCCCCCAGAAATCACTATATAATGCCTAAAAGAGGCTCATTTGTAAGATACGTTCACTTTTCCCTACAATCACCCCAACCCAAAGCAATAAACACTCCCAAGCTCAAAGCTTTAGCTTCTCCAAGAAGCTAATTTTGGTGTTCTTCATAAGATCATCATAAATCATCATATTAAATCCATATAAACACGTAATAACCCTCGTTTAATTATATATGTTTGTATCGTACTAAATACAGTTCACATCCGAGTCAACCCGATAAAAGTGCATACAACAGAGGCGGAGGATTTTCTTGATATGTTGATTCATATTAAACAATATAAGGCATGTTCGATTAACCTCTCGTGGGATCGCATCAAGGCATTGTTAATGGTACCTTAAATTTAACTTCATTCATGTTTTTCGAATATCACATTATCACCATATGAAGTTTCACTGTTTAAAAAAATATGAATTTCTTAAACAATGACATTCGGTATATGCAACGGCCGGCTAATGACACTTCATATAAAAAATAATTACGTAATGTTTTTCATTCATTTTTTTATTAAAAATATACTCCTTCAATTCCATCTCTATGTAATATAATTGACATATATATTTGAGATTATAAAAATTATTTACTTTCTGTAATTTTTACATTTTTCGAAAAACATTTTTAAAAAAAATTATGTCTCATAATTTCGTAATGAAGGTTATTTTGTCTTCTATGTCTCATCGAGCATAAATGTATGGCTACAATGAACGCAACATATGTGATAATAACATTATAGATTTCCATATTGGTGGGGCACAGACTTGTTTGTTATAATTTCATTGCAATTATATGGGTCGTTGAATAATGCCATTTAGCAATTATTGAATTCACTATAGCAACTTCTAGTCCTGCAATATTAGGTAGTATTGAATCAGTTCAACTTAGAGAAGGTTGGTGGATTGAATTTTAATGGAAAAAAATAAAAAAGGATTAGGGTAGATATATAATTCATGAATAGTAGGTGTGTTTGAATATAAATTGACAAGTAGGAGTGGAATAGAGAACTTTATTGTCAAATCAAGAATAATATTGTATTATTTTATTATTGTTAATTAGTGTAAGAAAAAAAAGTAGAAGAAATAATTAATGTGGAAAAAAAATAGAAGAGGAAATGAGTAATTGGAAGAATTTTTTATTTTATTTTATAAAAATAGGTGTACATAGTGTATAACTCAAAATAGAGATAGCTTGACTTCAAAAAAAAAAAAATAGAGATAGCTTAGGCTGAATGCTAGAAAATGAATGTTGGGCCCATGTTGAAAGTGGTAGATCAGGCCGGAAAAAAAATGGGTTTGACTATTTACACCTCCATTTTGGAGAAATACACTCCCCCTTTAAATTTATTAATATAATAATAATGTAATAAACTAGAGATTATAGAGTCATTCTTACATCCCCTTAAACAAATAGAAACACCAAGTTTAAAAAATTTCTAATAGAGTCAATTTGAAGACAAAAAACCCAAAATACCCTTAATATAATTATTTTTATTATAACTCAATTATTAAATTCCATAAATGTTGCAGCTAGTCAAATCCTAAATTTTAGGTTAAGTTATCCAAAATTCCCTGACTTTCCAATTTGACTAGAAAATTAATTACTTAGATTCTTATTATGCACTGAAATCAAAATTAGAAAATTTCCCAAATTCGATTTTGAAATTCAATTTTTCAGAATCGATTATGCACTAAAATCAAAATAAGAAATCATTGAAATTCAAACCGTCATTGCTACCGTGAAACGCGGCGACCGCCGCCCCCATGGCTGCCGCCTCCATATGTCCGGCGAAGACGGCTGCCCATTGTGCCCCAAAGCTTAGCCGTCGTCTACAAACCTTCGCCGCCCATTGTGCCCCAAAGTTGTTTCGACTACTACACATTTAAGCTTGGAGAGCTTTTAGAAGAGCTCTCCAAGTGTGAGTTCTCCAAGCTAAATTGCACTTGGAGAGCCCTTAATTGCACTTGGAGAGCCCTTAAGCTTGGACAGCTCCCACTTGGAGAGCTCTTTTCAAAGCTCTCCAAGTTTAAATGTGTAGTAGTCATAGATTTTTTTGCTTTTGAAAATATAATTGGTTATTCCCCCATAGAAGTGAAGCGAGTTACTTTAGGATTTTCTTGATTTTATGTTTCAATATACAATATGTATAGATTGCACTTTAGTTTGCATATTTTTATGTAAAATTGTCGGAATGCACTTTAGTTTGCATAATACTAGACGTAATTCACATGAACTTCAATATACATATGTTTAGAATGCACTTTAGTTTGTATGCTTTTATGCAAAATTATATATATGCATTTTAATACGCATTATCTTATTCACTTATTATTGTATAACTGTATACTTTTTTTTTGCAGATTAAGTTTGAAAGGTGAAATCTCTCAATTAAATGTGAAGACCTTCTTTTTAGGAATGATTTGAAATTTGGAAGCCAATTAAATCTTTTTAGAGAGGATTTGAAATTTTAAATGTTTGACTAATATTAATTAATTTGAAAAAAATTAAATATGTCTTTTATGCATTAACATTTGCCATAAAATATACGCCATCTACCAATTTACGAATTTAACAGCTTTGCTAAAATAGAATCTACCCATTTTAATTTGAAAGAAAACTTGATTTCCGTCTAGAGTCTCTCGAGTGCTCGTCCTGGCAAATTCCAATGACTCTCTCACCAAATAACCGATTTTCTGAGACGGTGTCGTTTACGATTATTTCAGAGTTTTCACCGGTACCCGTCAAACTGGAATGGTACAAGTTGGTTGAACTGTTGAAGACAATGCAAATGCAATAACTCCGACTAGGTAATTGATATGATTGTTAAATATTTTCCTTTTTCGTGATCCTTTTGTAAATTTTGTTTTGAATTCTTAAAATCTTGATTGAAGAATCAATAATGAACTTAAATTAGTTTTTCCAGAAAATGCCTATGCCTAAGATTGTATTTGCATGTGAAAAAAATGATAGCATAAGGCTATCTAATTGATTCCGATTTTTCAGTGTGAAGGGGCCCCAAGGTTGTTTTAATAGTACAAAAGTAGGTCTCTGTTTTGGGTCCTCATTAGTTCTTGAGGCACTATATCTCTCTAACTCAACTATCCACGGGGGCACATTTTATGTATATGCACTTTAATACGCATTATCCTATTAACTTATTGTTATATAATTGTATACTTTTTTTACAGATTAAGTTTGAAAGGTGAAATCTCTCAATTAAATGTGAAGACCTCCTTTTTAGAAATGATTTGAAATTTGAAAGTCAATTAAATGTGAAGACCTTCTTTTTAGAGAGTATTTGAAATTTTAAATGTTTGACTAATACTCCGTATTAATTCATGACAAAGTGGGATAGCTCAAGTGGTTAGAGCACCACTACCTAGGTCTTAGGTCCTGGGTTCGAGCTAATATCAATTCATTCGAAAAAATTAAATTAAAAGGGCAGATTGATCTATTTATGTCCAATTTGATCCTATTAGAAACAAAAAAATAAGGTAGGTTACCCTTCTGTAAAATGTATCATACTAGATGCACCCTCCGTACTGAACGCACCCCCCTATTGTCATTCCTTTCATCTTTCACCTGAACCACCACTTTCGACCGCTGCCGCCACCATTTCCGGTGACCACCAAACAAAAAAAATCAGAAATTCCAAAAAAAAATTAAAAAAATCACAATTTTTTTTTAAAATTTCGATCAACCAGTGTCGACCAAATGTAATTTCTCCTCATCTTGTTCTCCAAAGTGAGTGGTGGCTTTTTCAGAATGTCCCGATTGAGCAGTGATGCTACAACCAATTGCCCTAAATAGCAATACAGTACTCAAGGAATGTGACAACTGACAACAAAGTTTCTATTTAGAGAGAAAAATAATATATATATATATATATATAACTAGATTCTAGATGTGTATGTTCTTCTTGTGTCCATGAGAAAAACATCAGGATAAGGAACACAAATATTACAGTGCATATAGAGAAGCAACCTCAAATTAAACGAAATCAAACCTTTGTCCTTAATTAATCTACTATTCTTTCCACATTTTTTTTAGTATTCCTCTATGCTAGGTAGAGCTCTAGAGTGACGCACTATGCAAATAATTGGATGAAAAACTATGAATATATAAGAGGGAATAAAGCATAAAACAAACAAGCCTACCTTCTTAGAATTAAGCTTCCATTGTTTCCTATTAATCCACACCTATGCCAACTAAACTAAATTAATCATCTTAACATATATATCTAAAACTAGTGCTTGTGATGATCTCTAAGTTACTAATAGTCCTCATCAAGAAAGTAACAAACATGCATGAAATTGAAAGAATTTCAACAATATCAGTACCACAAAGCACAAATTCCTCTATTTGCAGAGATATCATATAAGTTGCAAATGTCATTAAGATAACTAATTACATACTAAGAACACAAGCTTCGATCGATCAGTCAATAAATACTCCTAGGTTTGCCGAAATTCCTTCACAGTGCAAGGACTGTACATAGATAGATATATGATGAAATTGTGAGTTACCAACAACGAGAACGAGCTTAGATGAGGAAGGATTCTGGGTTGTATCAGCGGTTACAGCTTCTACGCCTCTTTCGCTTACAGTGATGGTGGTGCTACTGAAATGCTTAAGCTAAGCGATTCAAAATTCCACGAACAAATTAGAACAGAAATTGTACAGAATTGAGAAGATAGAATGAGAATTGGAGGGAGAACCGGAAGAGAGAAATTGAGAGAATGGGTAGGATCGGGTGTATATATACCCGTCCGAGTTTGTTACAAAGAATCGCGTGTGCGATTCTTCTAAAATTCAAAAACGCTTTTACATTTTATTGAACTAATAAAAATAGTAGATACACTCCCCTTTTACTATAACCCTAGTCGTATTTGCACCTCCGTCTTCAATCATCTTCATTTGTAACATTACCCCCTCCTTCAGACATTGCTTGTCCTCAAGCAAATAATTGAGGATAGAGGCTGCTGAAAGTGACGAAATCCTCCCACGTAGCTTCCGAATCCGGCAAATGCGACCAGCGAACGAGGACCTCAGCTGCTGGTGCGTTTCCCCTACGAACCAGGCGACGGGCAAGAATCTTCAGAGGTACAAGGAGCACCTTGTCGTCGTCGTCGAATTCAGGTAAATGCTGAGAAACTAAATCCCCTTGCCCCACTTTTTTCTTCAGTAATGACACATGAAAAGTAGGATGTATTTTAGAAGTTGTTGGCAGTGCCAGCGTATAGGCAGCCACCCCCACCCTTTGCACGACCTGAAAAGGCCCGGCAAACTTTGGACTCAGCTTCCACATGTGACTCTTTCTCAAGGAGAGTTGCCTGTAAGGTTTGAGTTTCAGATACACCCAATCTTCCACTTGAAACTCCTTGTCTACCCTGTTTTTATTTGCATAGAACTGCATTCTGTCTTGGGCTTGGTATAGTAACTGCTTTAATTGATGTAATATATGTTGATTATCTCGCACCATATCTTCCACACCTTGCACCTTGCCTTGTATGAGAGGACCAAAAGTAAGAAATTTTGGGTTGTATCCATACAAGGCCTCAAAAGGTGATCTCTTGATAGTTGAATGGAAATTGGTGTTATACCAGAATTCAGCTAGAGGTAACCATTGGGCCCAGTGCTTGGGGCTTCTCCCACTCATACACCTTAAGTATGTCTTCAGGCACTAATTAACCCTCTCTGTCTGCCCATCCGTTTGGGGATGATAAGTTGTGCTCAACAGTTGTTGAACCCCCAAAATCTTCCTCAACTCTTGCCAAAAATGCCCAGTAAAAATCTTGTCCCTATCTGATACAATGGTGGAAGGTAAGCCATTTAATCTGTACACTTCATTAATGAAAATCTTGGCAAGATCTGAGGCTGTAAAAGGGTGTGATAAGGCTATAAAATGGTTGTACTTAGTGAGCCTATCTACAATCACTCAAATAGTGTCCCTCTGATTAGATTTAGGAAGCTTCTCAATGAAATCCATGGATATATCAGTTCAAGCTTGGTCTGGCACTGGTAAAGGCTGGATCAATCCAGGAGTCTTTAACAGTTCATGCTTGCAAAGTTGGCATATAGAGCATTCAGAAACCACCTTATGGACCAACTCCATCATTTTAGGCCACCAAAAGATGTTTCTTAACCTTTGAAATGTGACAGTCTCCCCTGAATGCCCCCCTTCTGTAGATGAGTGAACATGTAGCACCAATTTTGATCTCAAATCTATAGTTATTCCCACATATACTCTTCCTTTGAATCTAACTATGCCTCCACAGTAGGAATAGAATGACAAATTATAAGGTGTAGTGAGGCTATCAGTTATCACCTCAGAAACCAGATCATCTCCTTCATAACTCCCTTGTATTTCCTCCACCCAATGAGGTTTAGCAGTTGATAGTGCAGTAACCTCCCCTTGAACATGTTCTCTTCTTGATAGAGCATCTGCTACAATGTTCTCATGGCCAACTTTATACTCAATTTTGTAATCAAACCCCAGTAGCTTAGTGAGGTACTTGTGTTGTAGTGGAGTGGATATCTTCTGCTCCAGAAGAAACTTTAAACTCTGGTGATCAGTTCTGATGAGGAAAGGTGCATGGATAAGATAGCACCTCCACTTGTCCACTGCCATTAAGATAACTAAGAATTCCTTTTCATAGATAGACAGTCCCAAATTCTTAACCCCAAGTGCTTTGCTTAGAAAAGCAATGGGTAGCTTCCCTTGCAATAGTACAACTCCAATGCCTCCATAGCAAGCATCTGTCTCCACCACAAACTGGACTGTGAAATCTGGTAGCTGCAAAATAGGTGCTGACACCATAGCCATCTTAAGTGTTGTAAAAGCAGAGTTTGCTTCATCACTCCACTTAAATTGCCCCTTCTTAGTCAGGAAGGTCAGGGGTTTGGCAATAATTCCAAAATGTCTGATGAACTTCCTATAGTAACCTGTTAACCCAAGGAAACCCCTTAACTCCTTCAAATTCTTAGGTGTTGGCCACTCCTGCATTACCCTGAGTTTATTAGGGTCAGCCTGCACTCCTTCAGAGGATATAATATGGCCCAAGTATTCCACCTGATCTACCCCAAAAACATACTTGGAAGCTTTTGCCTTAAGTGTGTGCTCCACCAAGACCTCCAACACCCTTCTCAAGTGACCCTTGTGTTCTTCCATGGTAGTGTTGTATATTAGGATATCATCAAAGAAAACCAGAACAAATTCCCTTAGGAAAGGTGCAAACACCTTGTTCATGATGGCCTGAAATGTTGCTGGTGCATTTGTCAAACCAAAAGGCATAACAACAAACTCATAGAGGCCAGAGACTGTGGCAAAGGCAGTCTTTTGGATATCAGGTGGGTGAACTCTGATTTGATGATAACCAGCCCTCAAATCAATCTTATAAAACACCTTAGCTTGGCCAAGCTCATCCAGTAAATCTTCAATCAAAGGAATAGGGTAGCTATCCTTAACTGTAATGTTGTTTAGTTTTCTGTAGTCTACACAAAATCTCCAGGTTCCATCATTTTTATTCACCAACAATACTGGAGAGGAGTATGGTGAGTTGCTAGGTTGGATCACTCCACTGTCCAACATCTCCCTTACTAATTTTTCAATTTCCTGCCTCTATAGAAAAGGGTATCTGTATGGATGCTGCTTCACTGGCTTCTCTCGATCTTTGATGCAGATCCTATGATCCATCAATCTTTGAGGGGGTAATTCAGTAGGGGCTTTGAACACAATATGAAACTCTTCAATGATTGGTTCCAACTCATCATGTATAGTGCACTTTTCAAATTCAGGGTTGTTCTTGATATAGCAAAGAAACCCCATATCTTCATATTTTCCTCTTTTAACCATCTTCTTAAGTTGCTTGCCTGAAATCATGGAGACTCTGATTTCATCTTCATAATTTCCCTGCAACACCACCTCCCTTCCATCTTTCTTAAACTGAACTTGATGTGATCTGAAATCAAAAGTAATGGGACCAAGTTGACTGAGTAAATCTACCCTCACCACCATGTCACATCCTCCCAGCTTGAGGATCCTCACTGGTGCTACAAACTTACAACTCCCCATCACCCATTCAAATTTAGAACATTTAGTGTTACACTCTATCCTATGGCCATTAGCAATGGTGACCATCAAAGGACTAGTGTACTCCACTAAACAACCCAACCTTCCTGCTGTATTAGGGTCCAAAAAACTATGAGTGCTACCAGAATCTATCAAGATAGATATCATGTGTGGACCCACTTTTCCAGTGATCTTAATGGTATCTGGATGCTTCTGTCCAGCTACAGTATTCAGAGACACTATTGATTCACCCCCCTCTCCTTGAGCTTCCTCCAGAATTAGCTCATCAACCTCTTCTTCAATATCCTCCCCAAGCACTACAAACAACTTCTTACACTTGTGCCCAAAATGGAATGTTTCATCACAATTGAAACATAACTTCTGTTTTCTCCTTTCTTCCATCTCAGCTTGGGACAATCTTCTAGCAGGTGGTATTTTGGACATTCCTGAGGCTACATCTTTCTCAAGAGGCTTTGCTTCTCCCTTACTTCTATCACCATTTTGCCACTGAATTCTATTAGAAGAGTTCCAAATATTTTTGTAGTTTTTTGCTCCTCTTTCCCTACTCAAGAGAACTTGTTCCTGTCTAATAGCAAATTGCATTGCTTCTTCTAAAAATTCAGGATGAAAGCTCATCACCATCTGACTGATCTCATCCTTTAAGCCACTTATAAAACTCATAGTATAGAACTCATCTGTCTGCCATGGCACCTTTACCACCATAAAAAGATTTCAACTCTTCATACTCTCTTATGTAGTCCATGACAGTGCCTGTTTGTGTTAGCTTAGTGAATTTTCCAATGAGATTCTCATCCTCCACATTGATGAATCTCTTGTAGACCAACTTAACAAACTCCTCCCAAGGCATGTCTTCTCTCCCATCTACATAGTCTACATACCAATGATCTGCTGGCCCTTCCATGTTAAATGCAGCTAACATGATCTTCTCTCTATCTGACATTGAGTTGAAAGTGAAATACTTATGGCATTTCCTAATCCTTAGTCTAGGCTTTTCTCCATTGAATTTTGGAAAATCCATCTGAGGTTTCCTATTCTGACTGAAAAGCTCACTAGATCTATGATGATCATTCATCTCAGCACCTCTATTCTGTCCAATTAATTCAGTCTCCAAATCTAGAGATGAATTATGATGGAATTTAGATTCATACCTCCTTGCTGAATGAACAACCTCTTGTGGTATAGCTCAAGCCATAGATTTACCATGTGAGTTCGCATCTAGGCCTTTAGAAGCACCACCTCCTTTTGGATCAAACAACCTAGCCTATGGTGGTGGTGTGGGCAGCAATCCATCACCCACTCCACTAGAAAAATTAACAGCTGGTATTTCCTGATCCTCCTCCACCAAGGATGCTTTTCCTTTATTCGAGCACACCTGCTTGAACAACTCGGCCAGTTGCTCTCGCAAGAGCTCCGCTTCTCTATTCTGCTCATTTGCTTGTTGATCAAAGCGTTTCAACAATTCATTTCTTCCATCCGCCTGATACTTCCGCAAGTCCTCTATTCCTTTTTCTACCGAAATCACACGACCTTCCATCGCATCCAATTGTGACTCCAATCGGACGATTTGATCTGTGTGTGACTCCACCATTTGCACAGCTCACGTGATTTAACTAGCTCTGATGCCACTGAAACGCTTAAGCTAAGCGATTCAAAATTCCACGAACAAATTAGAACAGAAATTGTACAGAGTTGAGAAGATAGAATGAGAATTGGAGGGAGAAACCGTTACCGGAAGAGAGAAATTGAGAAATATCAACCAACTTGCATAAATGGGTAGGATCGGGTGTATATATACCCGTCCGAGTTTGTTACAAAGAATCGTGTGTGCGATTCTTCTAAAATTCAAAAATGCTTTTACATTTTATTGAACTAATAGAAATAGTAGATACACTCCCCTTTTACTATAACCCTAGTCGTATTTGCACCTCCGTCTTCAATCATCTTCATTTGTAACAGCTACTTTTCCTCTGATGGAATAATTAAGAGACGGAGAATTGAGGGGACGAAGAAAAGGAAGTGGTTGAGTGGAAGCTCTCAGTGAGAGCAGAAGATCGGCGATGGGAGTGAGGGAGAGCCTGCACGCCATTAATTTACCTCTCACAAACGGAAACCAGAGAGAGAGAGTTTGTGGTGGCTATTTAATTTATGGGGAGTAAAATAGGAGTAAGAAGAAATATGTGGTGGCTATTTAAGTTTTTGAAAAATAGATCAACATACTGTACATGAATCCTATCCGGTAACCCCCATTAACGGGATGATTTACTTAGTTAGCAATTTTATATTGGACAATAAAAGGTAGATCAAATAAAAGAAGAAAACCTAGGACCATAAGCTCACAAGCCGAGCCAGAGGCCGGAGCGCCATTAAAACCTTGTCTAGGAAAACCCTGCTTAGGGACAAAATCCAGGCCAAGGGAAAAAGGTACACTCCTCTAAAGATCAATGTCTATAAAAAACTGAATACAAATCATTGTGCAAAAATGAGAGTAAAAAATCCAGGGGGTAACCCCTCCAGATACAGTCAAGGCCAGTCTTGGCCACAGCATCAGCAGCCTGATTAGCCTCTCTGAAGATGTGCGTGTATCGAATGTGCATTTCCTGCGTAAGAGGATGGATCTTGCTCCAAAGACCTTGCAGACGCCAAGGAATGGAAGGTTTGGAGCTCATAAAAGTGTCAACCGTGAGTACTGAATCCGACTATATCCAAAGAAAGTGCCAACCCTGATCATGTGCATACTTGATGGCCATAAGTACCGCTGCCAACTCAGCCTCAAGAGGGAGGCCCCAACCTACCTTAGTAGCAACCGCAGCCACGAAAAATCCCCTGAACGTCCTGAAAACCGCCCCCGCATGCAGACTACCCGGGGAAGAAGAGGCACTTCCGTCCGTGTTAATCTTGTACCAACCCGGATCAGGCGGGAACCAAATCACAGATGAACCGTGTCTCGTCGACTTATGTCTATTCGAAACGCCAAGAGCCCTAGCAATCAGTAGATCCCGAACTGTGCCGTCCGAATATCCCCTAGCTATGTTGTTGGCCTCCCTGATGCCCGAAATGATCTGAGTCATACATCTCCTAACAAAGGGTGAAACCCCATCAAATATCACCTTATTCCGCAGAGTCCAAACGGCCCAAATAGCAGTGACGAAGCCCGCCCTCCACAACTCCAAAGACTGTGGACCCAACCGAACTCTAGTGGCCTGGAGAAAGATATCTAAGAAGCTGACCCCAGTGTGAATCGTGACCCCAAACATGTGAGTCAAGTTGCGCAAAATCTCCAATGTGAACGGACAATGGGCAAGCAGATGGTCAAGCGACTCAGAATCCCCGCGACACAGCACACAGATCGACGGACCCTGAATCCCAAAAGATGAGAGCCAGTGATTTGTTAGACCTCAAATTTCATTCTTTTATAGGTGGATTTGACAGTTGGCTTCAATGTCTATTCGTCTTCAAAGTTGAACCCCCCAATTTAATACGCACCGTGTTCAGACCTCGATTGCTCGGCAATTCTATTGAATTTTGACAACCCACGGTTCTTTCTGTAGTGGCCTCGACTGTTGGCACTATTGTTAAGATGGGCGGTCAGAGGATAACTCAGGTCATCTCCAACCATAAACTCTAAAATGAAGATCTCTAAACTCTAAAATACGCTTTTTCATACTCTATTTTAAAAATATTCTCCAACCATCAAACTCTATATCTTACTCTATTTATTATTTTATTCATTTTCAATATATTACTATCATTAAATAATATATTTATCTTCATATTTAAATTAATTTATACAATTGGAAATTAAATTATAAATTAAACATTATTAATTTGATCAAAATCATAATAAGTAATTAATAAATTTGTAATTTTCAAATATTAATTTTATTTAAATATAAAATTATGAAACGTAAAACGATATAATCTAATACAACACAATTACACTCATTACATTTAAAATAGACTGAGTATTTCTTTTCTATTTGTGTTCACTTATTTCAATATGTCGATGTTATATGTAGCTAGGTAATGCATGTATGTTCGTTTTAATATGTAATGTATTTCATATTTAATATATAATGTATGTTTTATTGTATTTTACATTATTTTTTTGTTGGTAATAATAATATACACACAAAAAAAATTAAATTACACACTTAAAATTATATTATAAATTAGTATAACAATAGAATTGTAATTATATTTAACAAATTATTAATATAGAATTGTAAATATTAATAAAATAATAGATATAAAATATAGAGTTTTGAATAGTGAACTTCATATATGAAGTTTACTATTCAAAATTCTATTTCAAATCTTCAAAATAGAGTATTGTTGGAGGGAGCGAAATTCTATTTTCGAAGTTAAACTCTATATATAGAGTATGGTTGGAGATGCTCTCAGTATGCTATAATCTTGGTTGAGGTGGATATGAAACAATTGTTCTTGGAGCAATTGGTGTTGGAACGTGGTGATCAATCTGTGATTGTGGATGAAAATTATTGCAGCCACTGTGAGATTGTTGGACACATGACTGTCCACTGCCATAAGGGTAAGGTACTGCTACCTCATGATGCGAGCCGACGTGGTAGAGTTCTTCCCGCCATTAGAAAGGCTGGCTTAGGCCTATGCCCCTTCGGATCCTGGCCCAGTTCTCCCTAATGTGCCAACAAATCTGTCTCTTCAGTCAGGAAAATCTAACTCGGCTATTGTGGTCATTTCGGTCCCGGTGAGTAACTTATTCTTATGCTTCTTTGACGACTGCATGTATGAGTCCTCAATTAAACAATACCTAGGAACTAGTAGCTGTTGTACTGAACCCGTTCGTCAAAGACGCCCTAGATCTTGCTCTTGCAGTGGGTGTATCAAAACAGCAACTACCAAGGACTGACATACCGTCCCGCTCTATTTTGAAGAACCTAGGAGGCACCCGTTCACCTAGGCAAATACCAGAAGATGTCATCGACTAGTTTAACACTATCACATCGGAAGCCTTCACGATTGATTCTTCGTCACCATTTGCCAATGAAATTCGTCTTATCACCTCGAATACAAGACGATGGGGTGATGATGTCTTTGATCCGTCGTGATTTTTGTGCAGTTCTCATTTTTTTGTCTGGTAAGTTTTGTTGTTCCCAAAACAAGTATGGTGAGAAAGTCTAGAGGGGGGGTGAATAGACTTTCTATGTGATGTGCCAAAATTTGCACGATAGGATTGGGTATCCTCTGAATTGGATGTCCTTCTCTTCAAACGCGTATAATCGTTCCGAGTAGGCTACCTTCACTTGAAATCTTCGAGTGACCTGCAAAGAGCACACCGGAGGGGAGTCCGGTGTGGACACTCCGATGCCTAAGTCAGTATAGGGCTTATCAAATCTCCCAAGGATCTCAAGATCCTTGATATCTCAGATCAGTTCTCAAAGAATATCAAAAAGGCGTTTGTATTCAGTATAGTAAGTTTTTAGTGTATATGTGTCTAACCTGGAAATATCTCCGAGTTTACCTATTTATAGAAAGATCCTCCGGAGAAGAAGTCAAGCCTTCCTCTTATTTCGGAGATGCCCGTATGACTCGGCCTTGCAGAGTAGACCAAATCCTCTCTTCTCTCCACTCCCTGAAGATTCGGCAACATTCCAGCTTGGTGGACCTTATCCCCTAAGATATAGGAGGACAGGGTCTTCCTTTTATCAGTTCCAATCCCGAAATCGCGGGAGTATCCTATATTCACGGCCCACGACTTCAGGTTAAGATTGCTTCTTCCTGATACACCTCTCCAGTTAGAGCTCTCTCCAGAGAGACCTCCAGAGAGGATCCCTCATCTAGAGAGTACTGAATAATCCCATCCGTCCATCTCGACGTTATCTTTTATACACGTGTCGACTCCTTATTAGGTGACATTTTTAGGCCGCATCATCTACTCCCCCCTACTCTCGTAAAAGGGAGATATCTTTTGTGAGAGTAGAAAAAATTCCTAGAACTCAGTACAAAGGTCTTTCTGGAGAGACGTGTATTTTTCCGCTTCGGAGAGGAAGTTTCAAAACATTTTCTTCTCCAAAGACTTTTCCCGCCTTCTATCCTGGGAGACTTTTCGGCTTCTGCGCGTGGACTTCACGCGACCACTTTTCTCTGTCTCGTTATCCTCCCGAGAAAAACCCTCGGTTCTTCCCCCTATCTCTCCTCATTTACATCACGCAACTACCCCCTTTTTCTCTCTTCACTTTTTCAATTTTCGTTCTTCCACCAATCTTTTCGCCATCTTCCTCCTTCTTCTCTGGTGCTCCCGAGTTTCCTCCGTCATCAGCCGTCTCGCCTGATTCCATAGTTCTTCCACTCAAGGTAACCCAGCTATCCTTCTTTTCTTCTTTTATTATCACTGTGAATCAATGTCAAATCCTCATTCTCCGCTGAAAACCGTTAGCTAAAATTCTTCTGAAGCGACTCCCTCTCTGACGGGGAGTCCAGAGAATAAAATTTCCCTTGCTTCCCAAATCGACCATACTCATTTAGCTAACCTTGTTCATGCTTATGGTTTCCCGTCGGAGTATGTCTTTCGCGCTCCACGCTCAAACGAACGCCCAGATATCTCCCAGCCTCGAACTCTTGCTTTTTTCGAAGCACATCTTAGGGCAGGACTACGATTTCCGATTCATCCCTATTTGGCTGCCATATCAACCCGCATGCAGATCCCTCTTAACCAGTTTACTCCGAATGCCATCCGTACCATGATAGGTTTTTTCATCTTGGTGAAAGGGAACGGGGGTGATCCGTCCGCCGAACTATTTCTGAGCCAACATTCTTGTAAGGTGAATGATGGTTTTTTCTATGTTAGTGGACGAAGGTCCCGTGTCTGTAAATTCCTGAAAAAACTCCATGAAGAAGACTCATCTTGGCGTGATTATTATTTTTTTGCTACAAGCCCTACTGATTGGCCGTTCCCTCACGGGGATTGGTTATTCCACAATCCAGGAGTAATTCCCCCTCCTCTGAAAGCTTACTCTGTTTCCAACCACACCATTATGAGCAATCTCAATACTCATATCCGTCTGAACGACTATTTTGATATTATTGATATTTGCAAAAATCCTCGCATCCTCTCCCACTTCGGCTTTTGTTCTCAAGATTTCCCTTTAGGTCCTCAAGATGGTAAAAAATCTTCTATTGCTGTATTTTTATTTCTTGCATATGGCTATTTTCATGTATTCTGAATATCTTCTTGGTTGTTTGCAGAGATGAGTTGGCTAACTCACATCTCCCGGGATGCTCCTGCTCTTAGTATAGTGAAAACCCCTGTGTTATCCACTCCAGAAGTTCTTCCAAAAGTTCCTCCATCTCCCGCTCTCGAGAGCTCAGCCAAAACTTCAGCTCCAGAGGGTTCCTCAAAAGTTCCTCCTCTCCCCAGTTCTTCCACTCAGGTTCCAGGTTCAGTTGCCAAGAGAACCCGTTCGGCTGCCAACGCCTTTTTCGCTGACTGTGGGACTTCTAAGAAAAAAAAGGGAAAAGCGACCCGTACTCTTGTCGAGAAGGGCTCCTCTGTATATGAACCTCTCCATCGTCTCATTGATCGATGTCTTATTCCTCCCAACACTGCTTTATCCGATTCATCCCTTCCTGAGGATCAACTGCTCCATGGCGCTCAACTTTTCTCAGAGGTATTTTCTATTTTTTCTTATCTTCACGATCTTTACTTTCTTTATATCTCCAACATTATTTTCCTTTCCTTTGTAGCTTAGCCTTACCTATGCCAAGATATTCGACCAAGGTGTCGAGATGGTGGCTGAGCTTGAGCTTCTCCGGGCTGAGGCGTCCTCCTTCCAATCGTCCCTCAAGGATATCACTATGGAGAAGGACAAAGCTCATAAGCGGGCCCAAGCTCTATCTGAGGAGTTGTCTCTCTTACAGACCCAAAGCAAGCAGGATGCGACCAGGATCAAGCGTCTGGTGCAGGAGGTAGGGCGGATGGAGCGCGAGCTGCCGGATGTTGGGGTGCAGACTTGCATTAAGTCCCTGTTCACTTCCTCCTTGGGCCAAGAGTTCTTAGAAACTCTTCATACTCAGTGGTTGTCCAGCTTCCTGAAGAGCTCGAGCTTTCTCTGTGCCATGGGGCCGCATATCCCTCACTTCATCGATCACGGCTTCAGCAACGCCGTCGCCGAGCATTCAGCCCCGGGATTCGATGGGACTTATTCTCGTGAGTTCCATCTAGATCGACTCGCTACTCCTCTTAAATTCTTGGGGGATCCTCAGGAGAGTCCCGACAGTCCTTGGTGGCTACCCTGGATGGGCCAGGCTATTGCCAAGCTGCAAGCTGCCAAGATAGGTATGGCTGAGCTAAAGCCTCTGGAGCCACTTGTTTATCCTTATGCCTCTGCTCCAAAAGTGGCAACAGAGGTGGATGGAGGGACTGGCACTGCTGATGCTATGGGGGGTACGGAGGGTCCAGAGGAAGGTGGAGGATCTAGCAACCATGTTGCTGAGGAAGAGGGCGCTGCTGGAGGAGCTGAAGGAGTTGAGGTTGAGGGGGCTATTGCCGAGGAAGCTACTGCTGAACAAGCAGTTTAAATTTCATATTTCCATGATCACACCAAACAATTTATTTTTCTCTCGTTTTGCTACACTTTTTACTTTCTGCTCATGATATTTGCTCTCCATACTTTGTAGGGGACCCCACACTCCTGGATATGTGGGGGCTTTTCGTAGTGATCGTATTAGCTTGATATTGCTTGTTTGTTGTCTTTTTCTTTCTTGCATGAGTAACTTACAAGACCAGCAAAGAATATGTTGGAGGTGTGCTCTCTTTCTCCCCCCTTTTTGTTGGTCTTGTAGGCTACGTTGGAATCACCTCTCGGCTATGCAGATAATCGATTTCAGGTGACTTGGTTATGGGAGGACATCCTCCCTCTTTTCTTGACTCCTGGGTCATGAAATCTGTCCTTTTTATTATCTAGTCTTTGTAGTTCTCAAGCATGGTGAGGGCTTTCTGGGGGACCACAGTCTTTAAGCCTCTACGCCTTTCTTTCTCTTTTCACTTTCTTGTACTTGAAAGGCTTTGATTTGCAAAAAATCTTCTCCTTTCCTCAATTAGCCCTCTTAGGTTTCAGATAAGATGAGGGCTCTCTGGAGCACCTTGGCCTTTAGGCCTCTGAATGTCTCTCACTCTTATTCTTAAAAGATTTTAATTCATAAAATCTTCTCATTTCAGTAACCCACTTGGGTCTCGAGTAAGATGAGGGCTCTCTGGAGCACCTTGGCCTCTAGGCCTCTGAGTGTCTCTCACTCTTATTCTTAAAAGATTTTAATTCATAAAATCTTCTCATTTCAGTAACCCACTTGGGTCTCGAGTAAGATGAGGGCTCTCTGGAGCACCTCGGCCTCTAGGCCTTTGAGTGTCTCTCACTCTTATTCTTAAAAGATTTTAATTCATAAAATCTTCTCATTTCAGTAACCCACTTGGGTCTCGAGTAAGATGAGGGCTCTCTGGAGCACCTCGGCCTCTAGGCCTCTGAGTGTCTCTCACTCTTATTCTTAAAAGATTTTAATTCATAAAATCTTCTCATTTCAGTAACCCACTTGGGTCTCGAGTAAGATGAGGGCTCTCTGGAGCACCTCGGCCTTTAAGCCTCTGAGTGTCTCCCACTCTTATCATTGTTATATTCATACATCGCATATTCGAATATGAGAAAGATAATTAAGACATAATAATTCTGAATAATTCTCTCTTCAAAAAGGAATAAGACTTCATTGATTTATTGTCAATTTTCAACATAGGCCATAGATAACCTACGACGGTCTCATTAAAAACCTTTCTACGGAAAAACCCCAAAGAGGAAAGCCGTAGAGAGGGAAAAAGAGCTCCGGTGAAGCCGCGAAAATACATCAAGCAAAATATGAATCCATGCAAAAAATCACGAAACAAAAGTTATAAATGGTCTTAAGACCTTACACTTTCTTCAAATAAAGAATCTCTTCAAATGGCAAACGTTCCAGGGTCTAGCTATGTCGACCCCTTCCATGCTCTGCAGTCTATAGGCTCCTCCATTCAGTACTTGGGTGATTCTATAAGGCCCCTCCCAGTTGGGTTCTAACTTTCCTGTATTTTTTAGGGCATCAGCTCTCCTTAACACTAGATCGCCCGCTCTGAAGGACCTCGGAATCACCTTCCGATCATATGCGGCCTTAATTCTGCTCTTATATCTTTCAGCCCGTACTCTGACCATCTCTCTTTCCTCTTCCATCAAATCTAGAGCCTCTCTCATCAATCTTTCATTCTGATGTTCTTCAAATTGGGCGATTCGGTGTGACCGCAATACCGCCTCTGGAGGTATCACCGCCGCAGCTCCGTAGACCAACTGAAATGGGGACTCTCTAGTTGCTGTTTTTGGACTAGTTCTGTATGACCACAATACATTATCTAACTCGTTTACCCATCCTCCTCCTATCTTCGCCAGTCTTGTTCGAATACCGTCTACTATCGTTCGATTAGTAACCTCCACTTGTCCGTTAGCTTGAGGATGAGCTACAGAGGTGAATCTCTGTATTATGTTCAGTCTTGCACACCATCCCCGTACATTTTCTCCATTAAACTGGGTTCCGTTGTCAGAGACCAATATTCTGGGTACTCCGAATCTGCAGCAAATCTGTTTTCTTAAGAATTTAATCACATTTTCTTCATCTATCGTAGCCAAGGGAGCAGCTTCTACCCATTTGCTAAAATAGTCCACCGCTACTATCAGGAATTTTCTTCCTCCGGAGGCTGGAGGGAAGGGTCCTACCAAGTCGATTCCCCATTTAGCGAAGGGACAGGGAGAGTGCATCGCTCCCATCTCCTCCGCAGGGGTCCTTATCAGTGGGCCATTTTTCTGACACTTGACACATTTTCTCACGAACTCCCTAGCGTCTCTTGTCATGGAGGGCCAATATAATCCAGCCCTTAAAACTTTCTTCACCACTGCTTTGTATCCTTCGTGACTGGCTGCATCCCCTTCGTGGATTTCTTTGAGTGTGTACATAGCTTCTCGAGTTGATATGCATCTCAAATATGGGTGTGTGAATGATTTTTTGTATAAATGCCCTCCAATAAGACAATATTTAATCCGAAGGGCTCGGGTCTCTCTGGTGGTAGGGACGTTCGTTCCCTTAGTGAGTTCTATCCATATAGCTCTTCTCCAATCATCTCCCTCTTCAATAGAACCAATGGGGTTCTCCAGAGTCTCTCTCTCTCTGCAACTACTAGAGTCACTGTCCCTTGTCCATCAAACTCTGTGGAGCTAGCGAGCTTGGAGAGGCTATCCGCCTGTATGTTCTTCTCCCGGGATATTTGGATTACCTCACACTCTTGGAACTTGTCCATCACTTCTTTGGCTCGTTCCAGATAGGCAGCCATCCTGCTATCTTTGGCTACATATTCACCGTTCACCTGCTGAACAACTAATTGGGAGTCTGAGTATAGAGTTACCTTTGGAGCTCCCAATTCTAATGCCATCTCCATTCCCCGGATCAAAGCTTCGTACTCTGCTCCATTATTTGAGGTCGTGAATTGAAACCTCACTGCAAATTGTAAGTCCTCTCCTCGAGGGCCTGTTAGCACAATCCCTGCTCCACATCCGCTCAGGGTCACTGAGCCATCTACATACACTTTCCATCCTTCGACTTCCTCCTGTTTGGTCGATTCTTGGATGAAATCGGGCAAAGCTTGGGCTTTTATAGCCTTTCGCGGCTCGAAATCCACGTCATATTCTTGGAGCTCGATTGCCCACTTCACCATCCTTCCAGAGAGGTCTGCTCGCCCTATGACCTGTTTCAGCAAGTAATTAGTGCGGACCAGTATTTTATAAGAAAGGAAGTATGGGCGCAGCCTTCGCGCTATAACTACCACGGCCAGAGCGGCCTTCTCAATTTCTGAATATCGGTTTTCGGCCCCTTGAATGACCTTACTGACATAATAAATAGGGTGCTACAGAGATCCCTCTTCTTTGACTAAGGCAGTGCTCAGTGAAAATTCTCCTACGGAGAGATACAAGATGAGGGTATCTCCTGGAGAAGGCTTTGTTAGCTTCGGCAACTGAGATAGATGATGTTTCAAGTCTTCAAAGGCTTTTTGGCATGTTTTATTCCATTCGAATTTGGTCCCTTTCTTGAGGATTTTGAAGAAGGGATGACTCTTTTCAGCAGATCTAGCTATGAATCTGCTCAATGCTGTAATCCTCCCATTGAGTGTGTGGAGTTCCTTAATATTTCTTGGTGGCTGCATATCTAGTACAGCCTTCACTTTGGCCGGATTCACCTCTATGCCCCTCTGCGTAACCATGTATCCGAGGAACTTTCCTGATTTTACTCCAAAAGAGCCTTTGGCTGGGTTCAACTTGATGCCGTTTTCTCTAATCACTTGAAAAATTTCTTCCAGATCCTCTACATGTTGATCTGCTTTTACACTCTTGGCCAGCATATCATCTACATATATCTCCATATTCCTTCCCAGCTGCCTTCGAAAGACAGCATCGACCATCCTCTGGTATGTTGCTCCGGCATTGATTAACCCAAATGGCATCCGAATGTATCCAAACGTTCCGCAGGCTGCTATAAAGCACACTTTAGAGACATCTGCAGGGTTCAGTTGGATCTGGTGGTATCCTTGGTATGCATCCATCATGCTTAACAGCTCGAAGCCTGAAGTTGCATCTACTAGCTGGTCTATCCTTGGTAGCGGATAGTGGTCTTTAGGGCATGCCTTGTTGAGGTCCCTGAAGTCGATGCACATTCTCCATTTTCCTCCCCCTTTTGGTACTAGCACGGCGTTGGAGAGCCATTCTGGGAATTGGACTTCCACCACATGTCCTGCTTTCAATAGCTTCTCAATTTCTTCCCTCACAATGTTATTCTTCTCAATCCCAAAATTTCGTAGTTTCTGCTTCACGGGTCTTGCCTTTGGATCAACATTAAGGCTATGTATCGCTATCTCCGGAGGGATTCCTGTCATGTCAGCTGGAGAAAATGCAAATATATCATAATTTTGACGTAATGTAAGTATTACCTTCTCTGTGAGTTCAGGTCCCAGTTGGGTGCCTATCTTAGTGACAAAGCCAAGTTTCCCTGGGAAGAGCTCCACGCTCATCAGTTCTTCGTCTGTTTTAACATTCACTTGTTCAGGTATTGCTCCCTCGACTCTCTTCTTTTTGACCTCAGGGTCATCTCCTCTCGTCCGCTGCAGGCCCTTAGTCAGGGCTCTGTCCGCCATCTTCACAGACTCTGCATAGCAATTCCGTGCTTGGTATTGGTCTCCTCTTACCTCTCCCACCCCAGCGGCGGTAGGGAATTTCATTTTCATATGAAATGTGGAAATGATTGCTTGAAATAGGTTCAGGCTGGGTCGCCCCATCACGACATTGTATGATGAAGGGATGTCTACAATAAGGAACTCTACCAAGTGGACCTTCCGGGCTGGGGCATCTCCCAGCCCTACCTGTAACATTACTGATCCCAAAGGTTGGATGGCACCTCCGGAGAAACCGTACAGAGACGTATCTACAGGACGTAGCTTTACACTCAGCTCCATCCTCTTGAAGCATTCAAAGAACATAATGTCAGCCGAACTCCCCGTATCTACGAAGATTCGGGCAACATCAAATCCAGCTATGTCGGTAGTGATTACCAGAGCGTCGTTGTGGTCTTCCTTGACTCCTTTCACATCCTCCGGCCCAAATCGGATATTGGGCGTTTCCGTCATACGTCCCACTTCTCTTAACTGGCTTCCTTGCTCCGCTTTTAGAGTTCGGACATTCTGCTTTCTCTTTCGGAAGGAATCTCCATCTGCTGGCCCTCCCACAATCATATGGATTACTCCTCTCTTTGGTGGTGGAGGAGGCATATTCTCGACCGCCTCTCTGGTTTCCTTCTCCTCTGGTTTTCTTTCAAGTTCTTTTCGTTTCTGCCCCCGAGGGCCCTGCCTGTCTCTAAATATGAATTCTTTTAGATGACCTGCCTGGATCATCCTCTCAATCTCATCTTTCAAGTGGTAACACTGATTCGTATCGTGCCCATACTCATTGTGAAATCGGTAGAATCGATCAGACTTGGGCTTCTGAGGTCCTCGACTCCTGGAATACGGGAACTTCAAGTCTGGATGGTCTCCTGCTACCTCCAGTACTTCGGCGGGTTCGATTCTCAAGGGTGTGTATTTCTCAAACCTCCCCCGAGGGCCAGACCGAGGACCTCCAGAGGGGTTGCTATCTCTCGCTGCTCCGGAGGTTCGAGGGACCTCTGGGCTAAATCGTCTGGAGGGGCCTTCCCTTTCCCTTCTCCTCTCTCGATCTTGCGGCCTGACCTCCAACCTCTTCGCTTTCCGGACCTCCTCCAGAGTGAGGTACTTCTCTGCCCTATGCAGCAATTCATCAAAGTTCTTAACCGGCTTCTTAGCTAAAGAGGAGAAAAAGTCCCCATCACGCAATCCGTTAGTAAGGGCGTTGATTTTCACCTCCGGAGAGGCTGTAGGGACCTCCAGAGCTGCTTGGTTGAACCTCCGGAGGAAAGCTCTTAAGCTCTCGCCCTCTCCTTGTCTCAAATTAAAGAGGGTCAAAGTGGCCCTCGGCTGTCTCCGGGCACTAGCAAATTGATGAAGGAAGAGCTCACTAAATTCTTCCCAGGATCGGATTGTGTTAGGTTCCAGCTGGGTGAACCATTGTTGTGCGGCTTTTGCTAGAGTAGTTAGGAATACTCTACACTTTATTCCTTCTCCATAGCGGTGTAGTAATGCCGCATTCTCGAACCTTACTAGGTGTTCGTACGGGTCTGCCGTACCATCATATTCAAAATTAAGGGGCTTGAAATTGAATGGTAGTTCATCCTGTAATATGTTAGGGGAGAACTGACATCCGGAGGCGTGAGCGGATCTACTGGTTCGGTTGCTCATCTGCTTCCTCATATCTTTCATTTCTCTCTATAGGGCCAGTAGTTGATCGTTGATAGGCCCTCCGTAGGTATCATCTATACTTTCTTCTGTCTCAAGGGGCTCTGTACCTCGGGGTGCCAGATCTGCATTCTTTCTTGTGCCCCGCAGAGGAACACTCCTCTCCGCTTGGGAGGGCACCTTATCATCTTCTTCTGCCCGCATCCCCATCTCCTTAGACAACACTTGGGAGGCTCCAGGTGCTTCGTCCTGGGGTCTTGGGGCAAGTGGCTCCGGAACTCCTGGTGCGGCTCTGGGAATCCGATCTCTTTGGTCATCAAAGGCTTTCTCTACAGCTTGCTTGATGAGGGCATTCAATTGATCGGGAGAGATCAGGAGTGGCCCTGAGTTTAGAGTGTCCCTTTGTTGAGGATCTGCGGTTTGGGACTCGGGGGCCTCCAGATTCCCTGCTATTCCTTCTCCAACCGGTAAGGGATGACTTTCGTCGTCCAAGCCTGGAGTAGGTGCGAATGGTTGATTTGATCCAGAAGGTGGGTGGATTAGATCTTTTCCCCGGTCTCCCCTTGGCGGAGGATTAGTCGGCAAAGGAGAATTTTCTCCCGGAAGATTCTTCTTCCCAGAAATAGATGTTTTGTTTCCGCCACCCATTTGCTCGGACCGGTAAAAACTCGTGAGAAAATCTTTCCACTCTTTCCCACAGACGGCGCCAGTTGATGTGCCAAAATTTGCACGAGAGGATTGGGTATCCTCTGAATTGGATGTCCTTCTCTTCAAACGCGTATAATCGTTTCGAGTAGGCTACCTTCACTTGAAATCTTCGAGTGACCTGCAAAGAGCACACCGGAGGGGAGTCCGGTGTGGACACTCCGATGCCTAAGTCAGTATAGGGCTTATCAAATCTCCCAAGGATCTCATGATCCTTGATATCTCAGATCAGTTCTCAAAGAATATCAAAAAGGCGTTTGTATTCAGTGTAGTAAGTTTTTAGTGTATATGTGTCTAACCTGGAAATATCTCCGAGTTTACCTATTTATAGAAAGATCCTCCGGAGAAGAAGTCAAGCCTTCCTCTTATTTCGGAGATGCCCGTATGACTCGGCCTTGCAGAGTAGACCAAATCCTCTCTTCTCTCCACTCCCTGAAGATTCGGCAACATTCCAACTTGGTGGACCTTATCCCCTAAGATATAGGAGGACAGGGTCTTCCTTTTATCAGTTCCAATCCCGAAATCGCGGGAGTCTCCTATATTCACGGCCCACGACTTCAGGTTAAGATTGCTTCTTCCTGATACTCCTCTCCAGTTAGAGCTCTCTCCAGAGAGACCTCCAGAGAGGATCCCTCATCTAGAGAGTACTGAATAATCTCATCCTTCCATCTCGACGTTATCTTTTATACACGTGTCGACTCCTTATTAGGTGACATTTTTAGGCCGCATCACTATGTATTTTAAAACTTTTTCGTGTTCAGATCAGATGAGACGATCAGATGAGTTATATACTCTATCGTCTTAATGCAAATAAGATGTTCTGATCTTAGAGTGCGAGTGAATATAGAAAATTAAGATAACAAACCTACTAATTGCTTAAATCGGTTGATCAATTGGAAAGTTATTTCAACAACAAAGGTGCGGAAATGTGTAGGCCTTAAATGTTTAGACTCGTGGGTATTTTATGAAAACCTTTTTAAAGAATGACTTTAAAACAGATGAATGATATCAGCTGATATTAGATATCTGTTGATTTACAAAAACTATACTTGGTGGGATTTTGACTCTTTTATAAAATGAATGCTTTATCAAAGTATGAGCAATATATATACTATAGACAATAAGAATGATATACAGAAAGTAAATAAAACAATAAATAACACAAGTATTTATAGTTGTTCGGATCTCAATATCCTACGTCCACCCTCACTAATCATATAGTGAAATTCACTATCTTGCTAACTTTAGAGTCCCAAGAGAAGACTTTTTTTATCAAGATCTTCAACTACTTTCCGAGGATACGGATCTACTTGTTGGTTAGGAAACAAGTATCCTTTACAAGGTTTCTTAACAAATAAAATAAAGGATGTTAATAACCAACTCAATGTGCTAAAAAACACACTGCTAATCTAAGTACTAAAGATAGGATTCTTTATGCGGGCTTAGGATCGGAAACTTAGAGCTAAGGATAAGAAATCTTTGAAGGCTCTAAAGAACTCGATACTTAGAATATTTTCGGAATGCTTGTTCTTAATATCAGCTGAATTCTGGGAGTTCTTGCTTGGGAGTTTCCAGTACCTTGTTCCAAAGAACAAGTGTTGTATTTATAGAAGATTTGGTGCTTCAAACTAGCCGTTGGTGAGAAACTAGTTGTTGCAAGCAAATCTTCTAAGTATGGTCGAGATCTTCATTGAATGGATGTTTGCAGGTATTCTGGTACGACATTGAATGGATGTGTGCAGGTATTCTGGTACGACAAGATCAGGTGAGCTCATATAGTTACTTTCTGTCTATAAGGTATACAACAACCTTTAGATCTGATTTTACTAATGAGCTATAGTGTCTTCAAGTCTCTAGACTTCTTCTCTTTAATTCTTGAGCGAACGCGTGTTGAAAACAGATGAGTAATCAGCTGATTCCTCAGACTTAGACACTTTCAATACTTCTAAGTTTTATAGAACAACTTAGGTAACTTACTTCTAGATTACAAATTATTATTCTAACCTGTACTCTACTGGTCTGGTTTTGGCCATCAAAACTAAATATAGAAATTACAATTAGATTAGGGGCTGGATGAATATCCCAACAATTTCCACCTTTTTGATGAAGCCAAAACTAACTAACCTAAGTTATCAGATTAGTTAGCTAATAATTTGAAATTCATCAAAGGTTAGAAATAATAAGTATCAGAGCTAAAATAAGTAACAGAGCTACTTATCAGAGCATATCAAAAGTAAAAAGGCAGATAGCTTCTAAAGAAGACAATGAGTTGTTGTCTGAAACTGAAAAAGTAAATTCTTGTATTAATTAGAGCATATGACAATGAGATTACAAATACAAAAGAAATTTACTTAACATCAGAGTAGATATGTGTTCAGTAGACGCCAAATGTTTGATAGACTCTTTTCTTGATCTCGCGAACAACTTGCTTGTCTCGAATCTTCTCTCTAAGCACAATGTTCTCAGCAATCAAATCAGCTTCCCTCACGTCCTTCTTTCCATTGACAGTGGTAGCTAGCTTCCAACATGGAAATTCAGGTAGAAGAATGTTGATATTCTTCTCAGCTGCCTCTTTGATTATGATGCTTAAGAACTCTTCATCCTTCTCTGTGAGAAATCCTTCGAAACATTTGAAGGTCGTTTCTTGATCTTGATATCCCCATCTATGTGCAAGATAATAAATTATATGTCATTGTTTCTTCAAATTCAGTCATCTTAGATTATGAGTTGGATCAATGAAGTCATCAATCTACTGATCTGTTAGCTCTGGGAGTTCACCTTGATCTTCCTCTTCTACATCATCCTCGATGCCTTCAGGAATTGGCTCTTCAACTGGTCGCTTCTTCTTCTTCTTCTTCTTCTTCTTCTTCTTCTCAAGAGTCTTTCTTCTCTTGTAGTTTGCATCAAACTGTGCAGACTGCTTCCTGTTCAGCTCTAGTTAACGTCGTTCCTCATCTGTTGGTTCAGGGCGTCGAGACGCTTTCCTTAAGACAATAAGAACATTGTCTCCATCATCTTCAGGTTGAGTAGAGGGTAAGGCAAGTGCTGCTGTTTGTGTTGCTGGTTGCTTCTGAATTTGTATATCTTCATTTCTTGCAATCACGACATCAACTACTTGAGCTAAGGCCGGATCAGATAAGTGATGAATAGATGAAGAAGGAATTTAAGAAATTCCCCCTTGAGAGTTGAGTTTCTTCATCTGGTCCGCCTGAACTTTGAGTTACTCTTCTGCATCTGCTAATCTCCTAGCCAGATCAGATCGAGCCTCAGCTGCCTTCTTGAGTTCTTCTAAAACTTGATTTGATAACTTAGCTCTATCCAGATGAGAAGTGAGCGTTTGAGTAAGCTTCTTGAATTGATCCTCATTGGCAAAGTTGGCATTGTCCAAAACAGCAGATGATGTCTTCTCTATTCGTTCAGTAACCAATTTTACAACTTTAGAAGCGCTTCAGTTGCAATTTGCTTGATGTTTGGAACAGCTGGAGCAAGTTCTAGACTTGCTTTCAAATCATCAACAAGAAGAAAGAGTTGATTTTTTGTAATCTGAAGGTTACCAATCTCTTCTTCCATCTTGATATTGTGATCTTTGGTCAACTCTAGCTGTTTCAGAAGTTCAGCCATTTGACCAAAAGCAATCTTCTCTAACTCAGTATACTTCTTCTGCAGATGTTCAGTAGAGGAGTGCTCTCGGGCCTGATTTCTTCTCAGTTCTTCTTCCTTGACATCATCAATGATCTTCATCAATGCTGTTTTGCCCTCTGTATACATCTTACTTATTTCTTTTCCCATGCTATTTGTAGTCTTGGTGAGAACATCATCAACACTTTTCATAATATCAGAAGTAAGATCAACACCAAAGTACTTCTTCATGTTGTCTCGAACAACTTTGTAGATGTCATCGTAGGTTGACTTCTTATTATCTTCAAGACGTCGAGCAGAGTCTCTGATTTTAGGGGCAAGATCTTCATAGACTAATTGAGTAAGATCACTCAGCACTTGACCAATGAGAGGAATGTCAACACCATCTAAACCCATCATCTTCAATTTATACCTGATAACATCAGATAGGTCTAGATGAGTAGAAGTAGATGATCCTGCCAGCTGAACTTCTGGTGCAGCTCTGAGTGCAAGTCTAAGTTCTTCAGCAGTCCTCTTAGGAGGAATTTCACTAGGAGGAGGAGCATTGAATTCCTCCAAGATCTGAAGATCATCATCATTGATATCTACAATATCAGCGGTTTGAACTTTGTTCTCCTCTTCTTTCTCCTCAGCTGGAGTAGCTGGTATCTTCTCCTCAGCTCTAGGAGCTGGCTGTTCATTTTTTTTAGATCCCTGAATCTCTGAGACCGGAGGCTGTGAAGATTCAGTTATCATAATTTCTTGTGATTGATCGATATGAACATTGGACGGTGCATTTTCTGGTCTAACTGTATCCAACACCAAGTCAGAAACAGATTTTAGCACAAATGCCTCCGAGTCTAAGGACTCATCATGGGCAAGGACTTCAGCTGTTTGCACAGCATCTGTCTCTAGCTCTGCTGATTTCTCAGCATCATTGCCAGACTGTTTAGGCGAACTCCCACCTAAATCAGTTGTTGGGTCATCTAATCTCCCATCAGCGTTCCCTCCAACTTGATCCTTTGAAAGATTTTCGTCGTTGGTCGTGCCCATATCAGCTCCAGACTCGGGTCCATCGTCGTTGTGATCTGTATATTCCTTAACAGTTTCAGGAACTTGTGACTTTGAAAGTTATCCAAGCTTTATCATAACAAGCTCTGAAAGTGCATCATCAGAAGCTAAATCATAGGCACATTCTATTTCAGTAAACTCAATCTGCTCTAACTCCCAGTCATAGAAGACGTACATACCTTCTTTCTCCTCAATAGCTTGAGAAATTCGGTGAACACTAGAATTTCTTATTTCTCTCCAAGTCCAAATTCTCAAAATTAATTTGCTCATAGAGGGATGGGTGGTTCGAGAGCTCTAGAAATTTCTCTTCTAAATCTGCTTCTATCTGCTGGCGATAGAATTTCTCTCGAGGTCCAACATGATAGGTTGAGAGATTGGGGTTGAAAGGTTTAGGGAGTTGAAATGAAGGGGTGGATATGTCGACTGGTTCTAATCGAGCAACATTTGAAGTGGTTTCAATGTGGCAAGGGGATGGAGAAGTGGAGACTTGTGCATATGTTTCAGCAACTTTTGCAGCAAGTTCCAAAGGGTCAATTTGGGGATCAGAAACTTGAATAGGTTCCTTAGGATCAAGTGATGGTCCTTCAGAGCCTAGAATAGGTTCTAGGGTTGGGTTAGAAGGTAGGATAGGAACAATTGCTAAGGATTCCTCAGCTGTAAAAGCTTCAGTTGTGATTGGGGTAGGCTTAGAAATTGTTTTAAGGTTGGAAGGTGGAGAATGGGTAGAAGGGTTAGGAGGTTGGGTTGAAAGTGGAATTGGGTTAAGAGGGTTAGAAATAGAGGGGTCTAGAGTAAGTTTTCGATTTACCTTAGACTTGGGTTTTGAAATGGGTGTAGTTAGGATTAGTGCAGATTCAGCTTCAATCATCCTTACTTCATCTTCTGATTCAGTCGATTTAGAAGAGGATGATTTTGATGAAGCAGCAGCAGGGGTAGGTCTCACAACCTTGGACTTATATGAGGATGATGAGTCTCCTGCATGGTTAGCTTTTTTTTCTTTATAATCTTTATAAAATCTTTTGTACTTACCATGCAGAGATTGAAGTTTATCAAATCTCTTCATCATCAAAGCCATATATTCCTGTAGACTCAGATCTGAAGGAATTGTCTCTTCTCTCACTTTGGATTCCTTGCCTGAACGACTAGAACCATTGGCGGTTGCTGAGCTTTGAAAGCAACAACTTTAGTAGAAGAGGTAGACGGGCGTTCATCACCTATCTCATTTGCTCTTTCAACATCATATTCGTGAGCCTTGAGAGTTTAATTCACATAATTTGATAGGATTTCTTGAGTTATTTACACTAAATTGACTAATTGCACTTGATTTGGAGAAGGAGTGTTGTTTGCTATTTTTATAGGAAAAAGAGCACATTTGGAGTGAAACACACCTCGATTATTTTGTGACGTCAATTGAAGAAATGAAATGAGAATTGAGTCGAGCAAAAATGGAAGTTGAAGATTATTGGGCCAACAATTTAATTGATGACCCATTTAATTGAGTAGTACGAGAATTGCAATGGACCAAGTGGGCCCATTTGATAATTGTTGTAAGGAATGAATTAAAAAGCAAGCAGCTCATGTAGCTTGATGGAATTGGCCCAATTATGGCAGCTGTCAAAAAGGAAACAACCTGCTGAAATTAAAACAATTAATTTAGGAAGGTTACCATATACAATATATATTACTTGGAGGCCACACCACGCAGGCGTCTATATATACCAAAGGAAGTGAATTGAAAAGGGGGGGAGGGGGGAGCAGTAGGGAAGACGAAGAAAACGGAGCAACTCATCGGGGGAAACCCTACCCCTCCACACTCCACTCAAAGAATTAGTTTAGCTTGTTATTTTATTTCTTAGATAGATTTAATAGAGTATTTTATTTGATTGTGGAATTGAAGGATTAGAAGACATAAAGGTGATATTTTTCTTTTATTTAAGTTTTGTTTGGTAAATTTCATGTCTATTTCAATTTCTCTTATTGTGTTAGTCATGCGTGTTTTCTCAAACACCATGGTCTAAGCTTTTTATGCTTTGGGTGTTTGAAACCATGTGAATATTTAGTGTTGAAATTGTTTATGCTTTGATTATTGTTGATATTTGGATTATTGCTTCTCTTATTGGGTTTTATTGGTGCTTTGTGTTTTAGCTTCTATTAATCCATGTTTTGAGGCATGTTTAGCGTAAACGAGAGTTACATGAACATGTTTAAATTTATGGTGTGAGTTGTTGATATACAAATGTGTTTATTATACTTTTAATTCGTCAAGAGAGAGTTAATTGTATTAGAATCCTCATTAAGAGACAATAATTACTTGAATGGTTATTTGGGTAGTTGATGAGGATTAGGAAGATGTCTTATTACCGGGTTTGGGAACACCTTAGACGTAAGGCTATAGTACCCGAAGGGAAACGCTTTTCATCCTAGCATCTTCATGCTCTTAGAAAGTCCAAATTGAAGCATAAAAACGGTATAAACAATCCCACTCGATTTCACTGGTAGAGAACACCCGAAGCATTCCCACACTCGCACTTCTTCAAATCTAATTCGTAGTTGTTATTTTCTTTTAATTGTCATTATCTTGTTTTCTTGGTTAGTAGTTAATTTACTTATTAGGATTGTGTTTAGTTTAATTTATTGTCTTTAGATTATTGTTTAGTTTTAGTTTTGCATCCAACTCCCGAAACCGTAGCTACATTATGTATGACAACACACAACTCTAGGGATCCATTGCACTAGCCCACCTCCCATGGTTCGATACTACTTGGTCGAAATACTTACGTGTATACTACTGGGATCCCTTATGCTTGAGGGGAAGTAGTTAGTCAAAATATATTGCCTAAAATTCGTTCAAGTCAATGGCGCCGTTGCCGGGGAGGTAACATAGTGCTATAAGTTGTACTTAGAGTTAGTTGAGTACTAGTGTTAGCTACATTACTTGTTTTATTTTCTTTTCATTTTATTTTGAGAATTTTGATACTTTGATATTTTGTAGGTGTGCACTAAATTGACTAGATGGAGAGATATAATCAATATCTGTGGAATCAATGCTATGATCAACATGGTATGATTTATCCTCCACAACATGGAGATATGGCCTACGATAATTGGATGAACTTTGATTATAACTATCAAATGCAACAAGTTCCCTCATATTATCAAGATTGGAGTAACAATAACGCACCCACTTTTCAAGAGATGGCCCCGGTCTACATGGATGTGAATTATAATCAAGAAATTAATTCACGAGATGGATTTGAATTTCATGGAGCTCCGGAAGTAAATTGTTACTATAATGAGAGAAGCTTTGAGTACGATTACCAAATGCAACATGCTTCCTCTCATTATCAAGAGTGGAAAAGCAATGAATATTGGCCACCAAATGATGAAGAGAAGCACAAAATAGAAGATGTCATGGCAAGGATGGAAGATATGTTGAAAAGGACGATAGAGGAACAAGTTAAGACAAATGAGCAACATGCAAGGGGACTAAAATCACTTGAGTGTGTAATTGGGCAACTTGCCATGGTCGTTGGGGAGTTGACCACCGTTATTAAAGAACTACAAGAAGCGGAGGACCCAAGTGAGGAGAGTGAAAACGTTAAGCTTATTGACAAAAGAGATGAAGAGGAATGTCCTTTGATGGACATGAGCAACAAGGAACAGGAAAATCAAGAAGCATCAAAAGATGAAGTGAAGAGCAAAATGAACATTTCTAAACTTTTAAACTCTTCAACTTACACTTTACTTGATAATAATGTTTCTATTGATTTTATTTTGCCTCTTAATCGCTTTGACCCAAGAAAAGAAGTTGAGAAAATCTTGAGCATCCATAAGCAAAGAGGAAATGAATGGACAATAAAGATAGTGAAGGAACAAGAAGAACATTCATTGTTGAAACCATGGAAGAAAAATGTGGATGATTGGTCTTCATTTCATAAGAGCCTCCTTGAGTTTGAAGCTTAAAGGTTGAAATACAATGGTAAGGAGGACCGATATCCATGGCCATTCCGATGAGCTTATTTCATTTCCGTCCGGCTTGAAGACGTTAAACTTAGCGCTAAATGGGTGGCAACCCATTCTTTATTGCTTTCTTTTATTTTTTAGATTTGTAGCTTGTTTGATCTTTTGTTTAGTTTTTATTTTCTAGGTTGAGTGTTGTGTTGGTGGTCAAGGATGAGAGATATGCATGGTGGAGCTCAAGGGTAGTGGTGTTTTGGTGCTAAGAAGTTCAAGGGACAATCGGTTGCGGTAGCTATCTTCTTTTGTGAGCTCACTTGGTGGATAAATTTTAAGGTAACACACTCATCCTCAAAATTTGCATTCAACTAGATAGTTTCATTTAAGTTTTAGGGGGTATTTCGTGTGTTTACCTTCATTTTTATTGCACCGTTCGTCCTAATATTTTGTTAGTTTTGTTGATTGAGATATCTTGTGGATTGTTGGTATTTGAGGCATAATTGATGGTGATTGTTGGCTTTTGAAGTTTGGTTGAGTTTTCTGGTATTGATTGATGCTTGCTTGTTCACTTTATTATGTGAAGATTGTGCTTGATTTGGTGCTCTCAATTCATGATTAGACAAGCTTGTGAGCTTTAGAGCCTTTAGACTTTCATATCTTATGGTCTATTTTTCTTCATGTGAGTATCATTCATGCATGCTTGTGTACTCTAGAACTTGCCAATTGTCTTGTTTGAGGCTACTTTTTGTGTGAGATTTTTGAAAGTGATATAAGGCCATCTATGTTTTGAATAGTCACTTAGCCAAATTTTCAATACCAAATGAAATTTCTTCGTAGTTAGCCACTTTGAGCCTATTGATCCATTTTCTTTGGCAACCTACAAATTTAGTCTATTTGTCCATCTTGTATGAGCCTAAATTTTCATATGAACTAGTGGAGCGTGAAAGTTGACAAATGTGGTTGAATTGAGGTGTAAATGTTTATTTGTTTGGTTGAAAAGTGAAAAGATTGAAAAAAAAAAAAGACAAAAGATGAATTGTGAGTTGTACATGAAAAAGATTGAGTTGATGAAAAAAGAAAAATATTGAAAAGGAAAACTCTCTTGTGTACAAACATTTGGTAGAACTTGAAGTTCGAAAGTGCTAAAAAAAAAAGTTTTGGTGATGAAAAATGTGCTTAAAGGAGTGAGGAAATTAATTATGCGAGTTTGGAATTTAGTTGCAATCGACCAATTGCAATTTTCCTCTTGAGATTTAGAGATGTTCCTAGGTGTCTTTACTCTTGCTTCACTAGTTTATGAGTCACTTTATCCAAATCTTCCCTACCTTAACCAAAGAGCCTATATTACATCCAAATGTGAAGTCCTTATTGATTCATTGATTGAACACTTTCATGTGGTGAAGAATTTAGACATTTGGCAAGCTTATAGTAGTACACTTGTGTGAATTGATGTTGAGAGCATACATTTCCTTGATATACATTTTTGAGTGATGAGAGATACACTTACTTGTGAGGATAATGTGAATTGAGCACTTAATCTTGCATTGATTTGAGCATAGTCTGTGAACTTGTGTGTTGATGTCTCTACCTCTTGGCTTGACTAGATTGATAGAACTTTACAATCATTTATATTTTGGCTTGAGTGAATTTCTTCGCAATCCTCCCACTTGTTTTATTTTTCTTTCGTTGCTCGGGGACGAGCAACACTTTAAGTTTTGGGGTGTTGATTAGTGTGAAAATTGTTCAAAATTCATGTGTTTAATTCACATAATTTGATAGGATTTCTTGAGTTATTTACACTAAATTGACTAATTGCACTTGATTTGGAGAAAGAGTGTTGTTTGCTATTTTTATAGGAAAAAGAGCACATTTGGAGTGAAACACACCTCAATTATTTTGTGACGTCAATTGAAGAAATGAAATGAGAATTGAGTCGAGCAAAAATGGAAGTTGAAGATTATTTGGGCCAACAATTTAATTGATGACCCATTTAATTGAGTAGTACGAGAATTGCAATGGACCAAGTGGGTCCATTTGATAATTGTTGTAAGGAATGAATTAAAAAGCAAGCAGCCCATGTAGCTTGATGGAATTGGCCCAATTATGGCAGCTGTTAAAAAGGAAACAACCTGCTGAAATTAAAACAATTAATTTAGGAAGGTTACCATATACAATATATATTACTTGGAGGCCACACCACGCAGGCGACTATATATACCAAAGGAAGTGAATTGAAAATGGGGGGGTGGAGCAGTAGGGAAGACGAAGAAAACGGAGCAACTCATCGGGGGAAACCCTACCCCTCCACACTCCAATCAAAGAATTAGTTTAGCTTGTTATTTTATTTCTTAGATAGATTTAATAGAGTATTTTATTTGATTGTGGAATTGAAGGATTAGAAGACATAAAGGTGATATTTTTCTTTTATTTAAGATTTGTTTGGTAAATTTCATGTCTATTTCAATTTCTCTTATTGTGTTAGTCATGCGTGTTTTCTCAAACACCATGGTCTAAGCTTTTTATGCTTTGGGTGTTTGAAACCATGTGAATATTTAGTGTTGAAATTGTTTATGCTTTGATTATTGTTGATATTTGGATTATTGCTTCTCTTATTGGGTTTTATTGGTGCTTTGTGTTTTAGCTTCTATTAATCCATGTTTTGAGGCATGTTTAGCGTAAACGAGAGTTACATGAACATGTTTAAATTTATGGTGTGAGTTGTTGATATACAAATGTGTTTATTATACTTTTAATTCGTCGAGAGAGAGTTAATTGTATTAGAATCCTCATTAAGAGACATTAATTCTTTGAATGGTTATTTGGGTAGTTGATGAGGATTAGGAAGATGTCTTATTACCGGGTTTGGGAACACCTTAGACGTAAGGCTATAGTACCCGAAGGGAAACGTTTTTCAGCCTAGCATCTTGATGCTCTTAGCAAGTCCAAATTGAAGCATAAAAACGGTATAAACAATCCCACTCGATTTCACTGGTAGAGAACACCCGAAGCATTCCCACACTCGCACTTCTTCGAATCTCATTCGTAGTTGTTATTTTCTTTTAATTGTCATTGTCTTGTTTTCTTGGTTAGTAGTTAATTTACTTATTAGGATTGTGTTTAGTTTAATTTATTGTCTTTAGATTATTGTTTAGTTTTAGTTTTGCATCCAACTCCCGAAATCGTAGCTACATTATGTATGACAACACACAACTCTAGGGATCCATTGCACTAGCCCACCTCCCGTGGTTCGATACTACTTGGTCGAAATACTTACGTGTGTACTACTGCGATCCCTTATGCTTGAGGGGAAGTAGTTAGTCAAAATATATTGCCTAAAAATCGTTCAAGTCACGGGCGTTCATCACCTGTCTCATTTGCTCTTTCAACATCATATTCGTGAGCTTTGAGAGTTTGAAATAGAGTTTGAATGGACCAATTCTTAAAATCTTTATCATTTTTAATGATCCATACTTTAGATAACCAGATCTTGGGTAAAACATACAATACTTTAGCTTTGACTTCGCTTTTCAAGTATGTCTTAGCTAGATCTTCTATTTCATTTAATATTTTGGTAAATCTATTGTCCATCTGGTCAATATTCTCACCAGGCAGCATCTTGAAGTTGTCAAACTTCTGTACTGCCGTAATGAGCTTATTCTCCTTAATCTGCTCTGTGGCTTCGCACATGATAGCCTATGTATCCCACATTTGTTTAGTAGTTTTCAGACGAATAATTTTACCAGCATATTCATTAGGAGAAGAAGTTATAATCATATTCTTAGCTATTCTGTCGAGGTTGTTTTGCTTTGCCTCGTCTGGGGTGAATTCAACTCTATTCTTTGACACCAACTAACCAACAGGAACCTCGGGGTTACCTGTGGTTGTATTTGGAGCCATCACAATGATAGGTCTATCTGTGATCACATCCCACATAAGATCATGCACTTGGCTGAAAGCAACCTCCATTCTTACCTTCCAGAAATCATATTCATCAACTGAAAATCTAGGCAAGTTACGAGTGTAAGAATCACCACCCATAATGAATAATATGTATGAGTTTTATGAGAATAGGGTTTTCAAATATATATTTGTTCTAGTGAGCTACAAGAACTTCTTCCTTTGAAGTTAAGTAACAAAATCAGCAGCTTGTTAGAACCACTGCTCTGATACCATTTGTTGGTCCCAAAACGAGTATGTTGAGAAGTCTAGATGGGGGGTGAATAGACTTTCTATGTATTTTAAAACTTTTTTATTTTCAGATCAGATGAGACGATCAGATGAGTTATATACTCTATCGTCTGAATGCAAATAAGATTTTATGATCTTAGAGTGCGAGTGAATATAACAGATTAAGATAACAAACCTATTGATTGTTTAAATCAGCTGGTCAGTTGGAAAGCTATCACAACAATTAAGGTGCGGAAATGTGTAGGCCCTAAATATTTAGACTCGTGAGTATTTTATGAAAATATTTTTAAAGAATGACTTTAAAACATATGAATGATATCAGCTGATATTAGATATCTGCTGATTTACAAAAACTATACTTGGTGGGATTTTGACTCTTTATAAAATGAATGCTTTATCAAAGTATGAGCAATATGTATACTATAGACAATAAGAATGATATACAGAAAGTAAATAAAACAAGTTGCTGAGAAACTAGTTGGTGAGAAACTAGTTGTTGCAAGCAAATCTTCTAAGTATGGTCGAGATCTTCATGGAATGGATGTTTGCAGGTATTCTGGTACGACATTTCCATAAAAGGTAATGTGCAATTAATGCTTCGTACTTCATCTGACAGATCTTTGAATGACCTAATTCGAGTCAACTATGTAGCCTTGTTTTCGATTTATCATTGGTCCACATCAGCCGAGTTGTTGAACGAACTGCCTTGTCTTCTGATAGAGCAATTCAGAACTGGTCCGACATTCTCTTTGTCTTCTGTTATTGTTACCTCTTCTTCCAATGTGTAGCATCATAAATGAACTAACACTTCTTCAAGGTGTCTTCATCATAAATGTTAATTGTCATCTGAGATTCAGATGAGCTTGACTTTAATGAACTTTAAAGCTTCTTCTAGACAAGATCAGTTTATAAGGTATACAACAACCTTTAAATCTGAATGGTCTTCTGAATTCATTGCAGATTATCATATAGTTACTTTCAATCTATAAGGTATACAACAACCTTTAAATCTGAATTTACTAATGACCTATAGTGTCTTCAAGTCTCTAGTCTTCTTCTCTTTAATTCTTGAGCGAACGCGTGTTGAAAATAGATGAGTAATCAGCTTATATACATACATCTGATTCCTCAGACTTAAACTTAGACACTTTCAATACTTCTAAGCTTTATAGAACAACTTAGGTAACTTACTTCTAAATTACAAATTATTATTCTAACTTGTACTCTACTAATCTGGTTTTGGCCATCAAAACTAAATATAGAAATTACAATCACATTAGGGGCTAGATGAATATCCCAACAAGTTTGGTTTATTATCGTGGTCTTTTTTATTTGATCTAGAGGGGTCTACCTTTTTCCCTTAATCGGGTTTTCCCGAGCAAGATTTTAATGGCGTCACGGCTTCTTATTCGACTTGTGAACTTATGACTTTAAGGTTTTTTTTCTTTTATTCTTAATATATAACCTTTATTTTCTTTTTTTTTTATTATTCGAGTTTTGTTCTTAAAGAGGGTTTTTCGAGGCAAAAATTTAATAACACCCCGATCTTTGATTCGACTTGTGAATTTATAACTCTATGATTATTTTTTTCTTTTAATAAAATCATTATTAGCCATTAACGGGGAATGAGAGTCACTTGTGTCATACTCATTAGTTTATGCGTCACTGTCACATTATTATAATTTTTTAAAAGTTTATTTGTCATATACTCCTTCCCAAACATTTTGCATACCCAGAAATACCAAATTATGGACGCAATTTCTTTTTTTGAGCCCACCGATATAAATATTTATTTAAATAAGATTTTTTAAATATCAGAAAAAATCGACATTGATAAATATATTGATTTAGATGTAGTATAAAGCTTCTAGAATATCAAGATAGAGTAATAATATAAAATTTGATAGTGGATTTCTTATTGAACCAACCACATGCATAAATCATTTGTACACTTTAACATGTACAAGTATTTTATGTATATGATTGGTTCCATAAGAAATTCACTGTTTCTATATCAAAACCGTATTAAGATATATCGCCGAAATATTATCGATATATTGGTAAAAATTTTAAAATATTGATTATTTCGTATTTCTTACCAATTGGCTAAAAAAATTCTTGAGTCAACAAGTCTTTTGCACAAATGACATGTCTTGTCAATCATTCATATTTTATGTTTTAATGTTTACTTTGCATAAATGTATTATTTGCTTTCCCTAAGAAAGTTTTAACATCACAACTCACAATTTCATCAACATTTTTACTCTTTCTCGTCTAACTCTCTTCTTCTTCTCCCTCTTAAAAAAATCTCACATCTTTCATGAAGTTATAAAATAAAACACTTGAAAGTAAAAAATATAGTCAAATGGTGTATGCTAGGTGTAAGAGTGATGGGTGTGAGTGGAAGAAACATAGAAATAGAGACTGACAACATAAAGAGAAGCTGCGAAACTAACAAGCAAACAAAGACATGTCGATTTTTTATTCAAAAGGTTTAATTGAAATTTTAATTTTTTGAAAATAGATAAATACATATATGTTACAAATAATTTATAAAAATTGAATACAGTTTATAAAGTCCATCTTACTCGAAGGGACAAAAAGAATATATATATTTTTTATAAAGGCACCTTTTATTCCATCTTTTCAGTTGCACACAAAAATCGACACATTTTTTTAGAAAATAAAATTTAGTGAGGTGTGTGATTAAATAAAAGAGGAAAATCTTGAGTGATCTAGTGAGGCATAAAAAAACATTTAGTGGGGTGTTCGGTTAAATGTGAATTTCAAAATGATGACAATTTTAAAAAATAAAATGATGACCGCGAAAATATTAATTTTATGAATTATTTTCATATTACTAGTGTACAAGTAATTGTTTGACATTTCAATAAAAAAAAGTGTAAAAAAATTTCACGAAATTCATACTCCGTAGTATTTATTTGTGAATAGTATAGTACTCCATTTGTCTCTAACTTAACTTTTAATTTTCTACTTAGGTCCATTTTTTATTAAAAAAAAAAATCATACTCAAAATGAACATAAAGTAATTGCTTGTTTTAAGCAAGAGATTATGGAAGAGAGGCACAACGATAAAATAAAACATAACACCAGTTTTAATTGAAACATATAAACTGATATAGCAAAATAATACCCCCTTCTTTTTACCATAAGCTTTTCTTTTACTTTTTATGTAAAAATTAATGAATATAGTTAAGGGCGGACCTATGTGATGGCTGGGACGGGCTGTAGCCCGCCCAGCCATCTAGATTTCTCTCTTTTTTTTTTAATTTTTTTTATTATATGTATATTTAAAAATAAAATAAAAAAGTGTCCATCTAATAATTTATTACTTAAAAATACGGAGGAAGTTGGCTTATATTTATCCACCACGTGTCTGCATCCACTAAACATTAAATCATATAAAAAATTTAAAATAATCTTTAGAATTTTATACATGGTTAATTTAGTGAGGTCCATAAATTACAAGATAAGAATATTAAATTCTTTAAAATAATTAAATTAAAAGGTATATATTTGTTTTGAGAATTTTGACATAAAATTAAATTAATCATAATTTACTTAAATTCCAAAATAAATATATACTATTACAAATATTAAAATTTAAAATTCACTCGATTTTATAGGTATCTATATATGGTTGATATATATTTATAGAGTTAACTTTTATAGAATTTATAAGTATATATATAATATGTTTTTTAAAATTCGGATTCTAGAATTTCAAAATAAAATTGTTGTTAAATTTTAAAATTTCAAATTCGAAAGTAATCATTTTTTTTTTAGCCTAGCCCAACTTATTTTATAATCCTGGTTTCGTCCTTGAATATAGTATAAAATGTGTAGTGAATAATTGAGGTACAGAGAGATGGAAAGAAAAAAAATGTAGAAAGAAGTAAAAAAGATAAAATGTAGAGAGAAATAGAAATAAAAAAAAGTAGAGATAAAGGAATAGTGAATTTTGTTATTTAAGAAAAATAGAAAACTTATGAAAGAACGTTTAAAATAGGTAAATGTAAATCTTATGGCGAAATGAAAAGAGTATTAATTTGTACAAAATAATTATAAATGTGACATTAACTTCAATTGAAATGCAAAAATAACTAATTCAACAAAAAAGTGACGAGGGTACGAATACTAGATTCGTGCACGTATTGCATATAAAACATTTTCTATGAAAGTATATTAGAAACGAGTTGCACTCTTGTGTGCCAGTTACATAAATCCAATAACCCATTACAAATAACACATGACTCATTTACTATATCAAATCCAATAACTCATTACAAATAACACATGACTCGTTTACTATATCCAATCCAATAATCATTACAAATAACACATGAACAATTTACTATATCAATTTAGCACATAGATTTTTTCATTGGCCTTTATTTTACTTTAATTAATTTTTTTTATTTTTTCATTAAAAAACAATACTCCATTAATTTTTATTTTACTTCAATTGATATTTATATTTCTCTTTTTAATATTATTTTTAAATTTATTTTTCTTCCTATTTATCATTTGTGTTTTAAATAATAATTTTTTTCACGTACTTTTTTTTTATGCCACAAATAATTATTCTAAAATTTTAAAGTCTAATAAATTTTTTTAAAAATAATATTAATTGTTTTTTTAAGTATTAAATAGTATAATAATAATTTGTTTTAAAAAATAAAACTCTCATCTCTCTTAGCTTGCAAGTGTTCAATTCTATTGATAATATTTTACTTTAATTAATTTATGTATAATTTTCACCTTATCCTTTCAAAATTTTACTTCGTTTTACATTGTTTAATTATTTTTTTCATTCGAACTTTCATTTTTTAATCACTTTATTTTAATTTTTTATGAATATAATTTTTAGTTTATAAGTGTTATGATAACAGTTGATAAGTATATTATGTTATATTATTAGTTAATATGCAATACTGTACGTATTAATTCATATACAGTATAATACTATTAGTTTATATTGGTACAAGTTCTAATGTTTTCGAGTTTCTAGTTCACATACTTTATGATACTAGTTCAAATATAGTATAGTATTAATTCACATATTGTATAGTATTAGTTCACATACTTTATGGTACTAGTTCAAATATAGTATAGTATTAATTCACATATTGTATAGTATTAGTTCATATATTAAATAATATTTGTATACTCACATTAATCTCTAGTACTATACCATAGGAGTACTAATATTATATCGTATTTAAACTAATATTATATTTAATAAAAAATACATAACTTAACAAACTCATAATTCCAGGCATACCATGCAAATTAATACATCAATATTAAAAGATTGATATTAACTAACTAGTAAGAAGAACAAAAGTAAGAATGAATCACACTGAACACACAATTCAATTAATAGATACGATCGTACTCAATAAACATATGAATGCATCAACACGACGATGACCACAAAGAAAATAATAAAGTTGATGCAATATTATGCTGATTTCTTCCCCAATTCTCAACTCATTTAAGTGTCTAAATATAAATTTTATTTTTCAATTAGATTATGTTATTAATTAGTCTTAAAAAAATCTACAACTTAAAAAAAAAACCATTGTAGAAATAATGAATACATAACAAAATAATTTTAGTTATTATAAATCAGATTAAAGCTAGAAAGTGAGCATGTCATATTTATACATTTATACCCAAATTAGAAAAAAAATTGTATTTTTTTAGTTTAGTTTTTTTCTCTATTTTTTCCTAAATTTTGGTCATTTATTGAAAAAAAAAACTGAAATATTTATTTCATAATTTTATTTTTGAGTTTCAATTTTTTTTTCAATTTTTTTTATATTCGTTATTTTTTTATATTTATTTTTTGAAAGTTAAAAAAATAGAATAATATTTGATTTCGTGGTGATTCATTGGTGACTCGATAGTCGGTGTATAATTTTAATGAGTTGTATTTTAATTTAATTGATATAATGGACAATAAAAGGTAGATCAAATAAAAGAAGAAAAACTAGGACTATAAGTTCACAAGTCGAGCCAGAGGCCGGAGCGCCATTAAAACCTTGCCTGGGAAAATCCTCCCTAGGGATAAAATCAGGTCAAGGGAAAAAGGTACACTACTCTAAAGATCAATGTCTGTAAAAAAAAAACTGAATACAAATCATTGTGCAGAAATGAGAGTAAAAAATCCGGGGGTAACCCCTCCAGACACAGTCAAGGCCAGTATTGGGCACAACATCAGCATCCTGATTGGCCTCTCTGAAGACGTGCGTGTATCGGATGTGCATTTTCTGCGTAAGAGGGTGGATCTGGCTCCAAAGACCCTGCAGATGCCAAAGAATGGAAGGTTTGGAGCTCATAAAAGTGTCAACCGTTAGTACTGAATCCGACTCTATCCAGCGGAAGTGTCAACCCTGATCATGTGCATACTTGATGTCCATAAGTAATATAGTTTTTTACATGTATTTTTCTTTAAAAAAAAATTGGGGGGTGAAATTAATAAAAAAGAGGGAAAATAACTAATAACCCATATAAAAAAAGTTGGATTTAGTTACATGTATGTAACTTGTACACATAAGTGCCTAAAAGAAGGGAGTATGAACTTATTAAAAAAAGGAGGGTAAATAGAAAATTAGATCCAATTACATTTATGTAACTGGTACACGTAAGTATTTGCCATTAGAAATTAAAGGTTAATCTTTCGATTGGATGATGTGGAAATACATATCGAATAAGTAAATAAAAAATTATGGGTTAATGCTGAATGTGTGATTTTTTATTCCCTTTTTGATATTTTTAGAAAATAAATTTTATAATTCATTAGTTTTATTATGGCATATGTTGCATATGTCAAAGATAACATGCACTTATTACATGTAATTAAATTGATGTTTTTTTACAATTTTTTTTCTTTTAAGACACGAGGGAATAAGTGTTCCATTTGAATGGAGGAATTTGATCTATAAATTTTAAATTCATCATTGAAATCCACTCCACTTGTTTTGATTATGAATGAATTTCAAATACTTATGGCTTAAACGAAATAATAGCGAGAAATTTACTTAGAAATGAAAATTTTGTAGCTGCACTAGTACACGAGGCCGTCGTCTTCGTTCGCGAGATCGCTGCCCAAGTTCGCGTCGTTGCCGCCCTTTTTGCCTTGCCGCCGCCTTTTTCACTAACTGAAATATGAAATGTGGAGAGATGAAAGTAGGTGATTCACGATTGAGAAAAGAAAAAAAAAAGGGTGGACTTGTAGATCAATTAAAATTTGGGGAAATTAAAATCATAATTGAGAGTGTGTCGTACACTCGTGTGTTCCTAAGAATTTGCCCATAAAGAAATATAGATTTTTTTTAAAAGCAATTTTTTTTAGAAAATTAGATGAGTTAGAACGCAAGAAAGAGTGCCACACATAAAAAGATTAGAAATAGTATTTAATGATAATTTAGAAATTAAAAATAATTTCAGAAACTATTTTCAAAAATAGAATGAAGTGTGTAAAATATTTTCTTAAATATTAAATCATGCAAACAAATGAAAACAGTAAATGAAAATGGTAAAATAAAATAATTGAGGAGACGGAAAGGGGAGATAACTGAAAAAATAATTTAACAAAAATTTTAAAAAACGAAAAACTATAAAAGGAAGGCAAAAACTTGTGTGAGACCGTCTCAGAGATATTTTTCTGTGAGACGGATCTCTTTTAACCCATATTTCAAAATTTTGGGAAGGATAATCCATATTTTTTTCCAGATTTTTGGTTTGTAAAAAAAGTGATAATATTTAAGTAAAAAGTGATACTCCCTCTGTCCCAACTTAACTTTCATACCTACTTTTTCGATCCTTTAGAAACTCTACCCATACAATATTTAAAATATTATATTTAATGTTATTATTTTTATGGTACATACATACATACAAGTCAACTCACTTATTTATTTTTTTATAAAATTATATCTCAAAATTCTATTTATTATAATATTTTTTAAAAAAGGGTGAACAATAAGTGTGAAAGTTAAGTTGGGACGAAGGGAGTAATATTTTTAACAAAAGTGATTGTCACTTTTTGCTTAAACACTTTCACATTTTGTTCAAACATTCTCACTTTTTATATGAGGGTCAAGGGAGATTTGTCTTACAAAAAAATGTAAATAAAAGAAAATAATTAAATAGAGGAGACCCATAGATAGGGGAGAGGACTAGAAAATTAGTTAAAACAAATGTAAAAGAAATCCGTAAATAAAAGAAAATAATGAAGTAGACCGGAAAAAAGGGAGAGAGAGAAGGAGAGAGAGAGGAGAGAGAAAAAAAAGAATTGTAAAATTTAAGAAAATTAGAAACGTAGAAAACAAAGATGCCACGTAGGAGAATGGAGATTCAAAAATAGTAATTAAAGGTAGGGGTGGGTAAATATACCGAAATTTCGGTATACCGAGCTTATCATACCGAAAAATATCGAAATTATCGAAATTTTTGGTATACCGAAATTTTCGGTACGGTAACGGTATGGAAAATGATCATACCGCGGTATTTCGGTATACCGAAAAATTTTCGGTATTCGGTATGAAACGGTATATCGATATACCGAAATACCGAAACCTTAATAAAATAATAATTTTATATTATTTTTAAATTAAAATAACTTAATTATTAAAACATAAATAAAATAAACCTTAAATAATTAATTTCGGTATAAAATAATACTTCAATATTTTCGGTATGAATTGGTATACCGGTATTTCAATATGAAATGATGGTTCAATATTTTCGATATGAATCGGTATACCGATATGGTACAGTATACCGATATACCGTACCGAAAATTCGGTATACCGAAATTACGGTACGGTATCGGTATGAATTTTTACATATCGAAAGTTTCGGTATATCGAGATTACGGTATACCGAAATTTCGGTACGATAACGGTATGAATTTTTTCAATATCAAAATTTTCGGTATGATAACGGTATGGTTCGATATGATCGGAATACCGTACCGAACCACCCCTAATTAAAGGTAAATTTACACATAATGTCATTATTTTTATACTCATTATACTTGTACCATAAATTTAGTGCAAACAATTGTAAAACTGAAGAAGTATTTTGAAAGGGGTGGGTATCTATTTATATTAAGACTCTTTCACATAAGTTTTTATCTTGTCATTTTTATGCCATAATTATTAATTATGTTCCCGAACACAATTTTCTATGATTAGGAAGAACGTTCGCCCTTCCTGACAATATGAAACTTATTTAAAGGTGATACGTCGTTCGCTATCACCATAGTGCAATCTAACTTTGTCATGTGATAAAATAAATATATAAAATTATAAAAATATCCTTGTAATATTTATTTTAAAAAATCCAATGGTTAATTTCATTTACGTAGCGTAATTTAGTCATAATTCAGTTTAAGTCTTTTAAATTATTATTTTACATTTTACAACTTTTTTAATTATAAATATTAACAATTAATTATTTTATTTTTTAATTATAAAAAATCAAATCATTTTGACTCAATGATTTATCAGCCCATCCAAAGTCCGACGGACCCATGTTGGGCCAGCCTTGCCTGGCCCGAAAAGATGGCCCGACTCGGGCCAAAAAATGTTATGACGGAACAGTCTTGACCTTGTCCGAAAATTGTGGTCAACCCGACATGTTTGACAACTATAATTTTATATGTTATTTTATTATTAAATATTTAAAATTGTTTAAATTGAAAAGAATAATGTTGCCATTTTATATTTATTAATTTAATTTATTAGTAGAGTGAAGTCGTTTATCAATCATTTAATGAGTTTCCTGTTATCAGTTGTCCTTTCTGATCATATAAAGATCCTTGTTACTTTATTTTTTCTCAAATATTTTACATTATGCCACGTGTTAGAAGTGAGATAATGTCAAATGACACAAGCAGGAGAGCCACATGTCAAACATAGGGTCATGACGAGACGGCCCAGGCCGAATTGAGTCTGGTCCAGGCTGGGTTCGGATTGGTCTGGCTTTCTCTTAAAATACTATTTTAGTAATTTTATATATATATTTTTTAAAAAAATAAATATTTTATTTTATGGTAAAGTTAAATGATGTGTTAACTTTTAGTTAGAAGCTTATAGTAAGACAGGCAAACAAATAAAATACAACATCATGCGGTCAAAGATCGAGCCTATACAAGACCTTGGCAAATAAAATACAACATCATGCGGTCCAAGATCTTGATCTTCAAATCAATGTGAATTACCCTAGTATCGTTGTCCCCTCCAATCATGAAAAAAAGGAAAAACGAGTGTTTCATTTGCCTTTAAAAAACGTCCAAATCTCCAATTTTTAATCCAAGACAACCCACACTCAAGGGTGGAGCCAGATTTTTTTTTTTTTAGAATGAACGGTAATAAATGCAATATAAAAATAATATATATATTTTTTTGGGTGCCTCACCATGAGGTCCCTTTGGGATGGTGCTAAAGCAACCCACTCCCTCCGAAATTTCTTAGCAACAAGCTCCTAGCAACAAGCTCCTGAATTTGGGAGCAAAGAGACCAATTTACCCCTGAATTAAACTACCATTTATTGCGTACATCTTTTTCCTTTATCATTTATTAACCCCTTTTTTCTATTTGCTTTTTCCTTTCCCTAGGTTGTCACCCATCAATGCCTGCCCCCAAAAAATTTCCGGCAAAGCCCTATGATGCAAAATCTTCATATTCTCGCCGAAGCATCATATCGAAAATCAGGCCCGGCGACAATTCAATTTTCTCGAGCTTGATTTCTTCTGATGCCGACGACATGATTTCGAAATTGAAGGTGAAGAAATCTGAGGTGTTGGAACATATCTTCGACAAAGTTATTCATTCTTTCTCAACTAAATTTCAGAGTTTTTGATTTTGGGAAAGATCAATAACTTCATTGAAAGAGAAGACCTTCATTCTGAAAATGTTTGTCTTTGTATTTGAATTAGAATGAAATTATTAGGTTTTTTTACCGATTTGTGCAGATCGGCCGGAAAAATCGGCCAAATACTTGACTTGGAGAAGAAATCCGATGACCGGCGATATATTTTCGAAAAGTTTCGAAAAGACAGGGAAGAAATCCGATGACCTACTATATATCTTCGAAAAGGCTCGTCAATAGATAAGAAAGGAATATCATTTTTTTAAGTTGTATTTACCCTCCCCTCCGTCGCCGGCCGCCAACGAGTTGCGAGCAATTAAAAAAAAATAGAAATCTCGTCGTCGGGTGCAACTGCTGCCCGTTCGCCGCTGGCAAGTTCGTACCGCCTTGCTGCCATAAGAGAAGAAAACGCAGCTTCTGTCATAGGAGAGGAAAACGCAGCTTTTTAGGGAGGGAGAGAAGAATTGGATCTGAAAAGAGGGATGCCTAATTTTAGTTGGTTAATGCGGATAGGAATTAGGTCATTTATTGGGCATTTCACATTTGGGCCTTATATTTAGATAAGTCCAATAACACATAATATTATGTACTTAATATTTAATTTATATAAATTTAATTTGAATTAATTTAAGTTTAGTACAATATTTAAATTTAATTTAGGATTTAGGATTTTACATGTTATTTAATATTTAAATTCAAAATTTTCCATTATTATTATTTGGAAAAAATTCAAAAAAATACACATAACGTTCAAATATTCATATTTTGTGTTCAAATTTCAATTTCAAAATCAATTAATTTTTTTTATTAACTTACGTGTAATATTCCATTTTCAATTTAAGTTTTGGTAACTTATTTAATATTCAAACGCTATCTTATATATCATTTAAGTTTAATAATTTATGTAATATTCAAACTCAATTTAGGTTTAAAATTGATGTCTAGTCCTTTTATATATTTAAATTTAATAAAAAAATTATTTTATTTTAGTACGTTATGCAATATAAGAATGTTCAAATATTGACCCATATATAATATTCACACTCAATTTCAATTTAAGTTTTAATAACTTATTTTATTAACTTATGAAATATTCAAAAAAAACTCAATTTAAATTTAAGATTTATGTAACTTATGTAATATTCAAACTCAATTTAGATTTGAGGTTTATGTTAGATATTTTATACGTAGTACTCCCTCCGTCCCAGGGAAAGCTCCACATGAGCTCCGGGCACGAAGGTTAAGAAGTATCAATATAATAAGTAGATGTATAAGAGGTGGTGGGAATGAGAGAGAGAAAAATATAATGAAATGTGAGGAGGAATGTTATAAAAAATGGAATGGGTAGCTTTGTCTGTGACGGACGAAAAAGAAAAGTTGGGTAGATTTCCTTGGGACGGAGGAAGTACCATTTAAGATTAATAACTTATATAATATTCAAACTCAATTTAGATTTAAAGTTTATGTTTGGTATCTCAAACTCAATTTAGGTTTAAGGTTAATGTGTAGTATCTTATATACAATTAGTTTAGAGACTTATATAATATTTCAATTCCTTTTATATATTTTATTTTAATACATTATGTTTGATTCTAAAACTTTGTTGATGTTCTTAGGATTAATTAGATCACCATCGTTCAATAAGAATTATATTGTATAAGGTCTCACAGGTAACCATAAACATATATTTGAGCTTGAAGTTTTGGACTCAAATTTATGCATTTTAATGGGGCTACTATGAATAGTAAATTTTAATGGGACTACTATGAATACTAAGTTTTATGAATAGTAAGTTTTAATGGGACTACTATAAATACTAAGTTTTAGGTGGATTATAAGTAAGGGTGGAAATAGGCTGGGCTAGGCTAGGCTTTACATGAAAAAGCCTGGGCCTGGTTTATAAATATTGAGCCTGAGCCTGGCCTGTTATCTATGATAGGCTTTTTTTATAGCCTTGGCCTGGCCTTTTAAGTAAATAGGCCAGGCCTACGAGCCTTTTAGAAGCCTATTAAATATGAATCGTAGTTCAATATTCAAAGTTGCAAATAAAATTCACTACCAAAACAAATGCATTACAATGATAAGTTTAAATACAAACATTATAACGATTTCTCAAGTACTAAAATAAATTTAACTTACTTTAATTTAATATAAATGTTAGTACTAAATTTTAAGATTTGCTTATTATAAAATATATATATATATATAAATATAATATACTCCCTCCGTCCCGTATTAACTTTCATAGGTAGGTGGACACGTAAATTAAGAAAGTGTAATAATGAGTGGAGTTTTGAGGGGTAATTTTGTAAAATTTTATGTATAAAGTAAAGAATTAGTTGACTTTTGTGTATGTGTGGAGAAAAAATAATGGCATTTGTGTAAAATTGAGGATATTTTGAGGGTGGAGTTTATAAAGAGTTTTCCATTTTAAGGGTGTGAAAGTTATTGTGGGACGTCCCGAAAAGGAAAGTGTGAAAATTATTGTGGGACGGAGGGAGTATAATGTTAAATAGGCCGGCCTGTTAGGCATATAAGGCCTTGTATAAAGCCTAAGCATAGCCTACTTAACTAAATAGGCTTTTTAAAAAGCCTTAGCTCGGCTCATATTATAAATAGGCTAGGCCTAACAAGGCCCTTAGTAGGCTAGGCCGTAGGCCCCTGTTGGGTAGCCCGGCCTACTTCCACCCCTAATTATAAGGTGCATTTTAATGTGTAAGAAAAAGTACATTATAAGGTGCATTTTAATGGTTTGCACTATAAATACTAACCATAAACTTTTCTTTTATAAAATAATGAATATTAAAATCAAATACATGGCCAAATAACAAGACATAAACGGAGTACATTCTTTAACGAATTACTAATACTCCACTAATTAATGAATTTGAAATTAATAGCCGTTAAAAAAAAATTCCACGTTTTTAATTGGACTACTCCGCATTTGTTTTCGTTACATTATTAAGTGAGAGAAAGAGAGAGAGAGAAAAAGAGGGTTTGCTCGTTCATTTCTTGATTCTCCACTACGATGGAATCCCCATCACTGTATTCGGAAGAAATGAGTTGCAGGAAGAGAGTAATATAACTCCGTAATTATCGTCTGCGTCGCCGTTCGTAGGCCACGACTTTTCACATTTCCAGTATAAATTCAATTTACAATTGCGTTGATGCTTGAATTAAAATCACAAAATCTCAGCACACTCGCATTCTCTGAAACCCCCGTTTCAGCTCTCAAACGTCTGTAATGTGCCCTTGCGATTTCGAGGTAATTCAATTTCGATCCTGTTCCTGCTTCGGTTAATTCGTTTTCGTGGCAATGTATTTATAATTTTATATATTCAAGTTCTGTTACATGTTTGATGTGTGTTTTTACGGCGATTAATTGAATTCGAGTGTTAGGTGGCAATGGCGGTTGTTATCTGAATGATAATGATGCTTTTATGCGTAATTTCTGATGATAAATGATAATCTTCGTTTTTAATTGATTTTGTTTTATTTCTGCTTTATGACGTATGTAAATTAATTGAAGCTTCAGTAATAATACTGCGAGCTTTATCTTGTTGCTTTTCTATTTAATTTATGCAAATCATTATCATCACCAAAGCCTATTCAGATACTTGAGGAGCTACTTTTATTTACGCACCAAGGACGTGAGAGTTTTTCTGGTTTGGATTATATTTTGTTAGTAAGATTATTTTCAATTGAGATTTTAGAAATTATCCAATAGGAATTGAAAGGATTGATTTTAGCAGGTAGAATTAGTCATCCTTCCACGCTCCAACATTAGTGAGACTCCACTCCACCGGACCCGCAAAACCAGAATCAGGATGCTTCAGAAGAGCAAAATGAAGAGGAAGAGGAAGAGGAAGAGGAAGACGAAGATCAAGAGGTTTACTTACACCTCACTTATATTTTTAGTGTTGTACTTGCCTTTTCCAAATGATAACATAGAGAAGAGTAAGTTTTTTTTGGCTGTCTTATTATCCAGAATGTTGTTTTTGGCAACAGGATGAGAATGATGAAGAGAATGAGCAACAAGAGGACCAAATACCCGACGAGTTCATCTTTGATGCTGAAGGAGGTTTAGTGGATGAAAAACTTTTCTTCTTTGCGCAGCAGGCACAAAGACGAAAAGGGAAAGCTGGGAGAGCAAAGAATGTTATCTTTTCTGATGACCGAGGACGATACATTAAACCCATGCTTCCAAAGGTCCGATCCCTTTTATTTTGAGCCCGTTTGGCTGAGCTCCTTAACACAACTTATAAGATGTTTAGGAGCTTATAGGCTCTCAAAAAGTGTGAAAAAGTTATTTAACAGCTTATAAGATATTAAAATAAGCCATTTTTTACAGCCTATTTAATACTCCTTTCTATTCAATGCAGATGTCATTTTAACTATTCACTTCATTTGCAATTTAAATGTCGTTTTGCATTTTTCAGTTAATTACATTTCTTTCTTCCCATTTTATCCTTAACTCATTAAAATTACTTAGATAATACTAATAGTTTTCAAAGTAATTAATTAAGGGTATAGTAGGAAGTCAATGTTTTTCCTAATATGTGTATTAAAATGACATTTTGAATAGGAGGGAATATCACCCCCACCCCTACTCTCCAAAATAATTATTTATATTAAAATTAATTTTTTTTTTTTTTTTTTCAAATTATCAAAGAACTAATAAGTTTTATTAGTTAAACACTTTAATAACATATAAGTTACTTTAAAACAACTTATAAGATGTTAGAGCTTATACTATTTTAAAAATAAGCTTAGCTTAGCCAAATGGGCTCTTTATCTTCTTCTTAAAGGTGTCCTACTCAGTCTGAGACATTGGAATAGCATCTATGTTGTTTGACTAATCCAAAGTATCTCTTTAAGTTTCTTCTATTGAGTCGGTGATCAATATTAAAGTTCATGAAAGTATGTTTTATTGTATGAAAAGCAGGGTCCTGTTAGGAGATTAGCTGTTGATGCTACTCTGAGAGCAGCTGCACCTTATCAAAAGTTGCGAAGAGAGAAGGATACCCTGAAGACTTGAAAAGTTTTTGTAGAAAAAACTGACATGCGTGCTAAACGGATGGCTCGGAAAGCAGGAGCCCTGGTAGAGTTACATCTTTTGATGCTTATTTCTGTCTTTATACGCCATCTTCTTAATGCTATGAGAAAATTGTGCTGTGCCTGTGCCTTCTTATGATTTCTCTTTTATGCTTGAAATGCAAGACTTTCTTATAGCTTTTGGAACTAAATGATCGAGACACTACAGAATGTACACCATGATCTCAAACTTACTGTTAGACGAAATTTTCTTTTAGGCCCGTAACTTATGTTTGCAATTGTAGGACATTATGTTTGCGGGTTGACACATTTAGGCCATTATATTTTAATTTTTGCACATTTATGTCAAATTGGCCCGAAACACCCCAATTCGGGCTAAAATGTCATGTATTTGGCCTAAATGTGCAAAAATGAAAATATAATGGCCTAAATTTGCCAGTCCGAAACACCCCAATTTTGGCCTATATGAGCGAAAATTAAAATTTACGGACCTAAATGTGCCAAATTAAAATTGAATGGCCTAAATGTGCCAGACCATAAATATAATGCCCTACAATTGTTACCTTACCGGTCCTTGAAAAATATTATTCCCATGGCTGTAGAAATGGATACATGTATTGCTTAGCTTCCATATACATATGTAAAATGTTTACAGAAATCATTTCAGTTTGAATTTTTAAATATGGATGTAAGCTTCTGCCTTCTGGTTTGTTCTAATGACCAAGAATGGTTTACAATGTGTTGAAAAAGTACAAAAATGGAAATAAGTAATTGTAAGAGGAATTTATAACTGGGAAATGTTAATTATGGCAGGTCATATTCGTTGTTGATGCAAGTGGAAGCATGGCACTTAACAGAATGCAAAATGCCAAAGGAGCAGCCCTTAAACTACTTGCTGAGAGTTATACGAGCAGAGATCAGGTGAATCTAAGTGAAGCCTGTCTCTTTCCGTATTTTCTCCTGTCTATTCAATTGTTTCTTCAATTTCTTGTATGCCACTGCTTTTGAGAGCTGGGATGCGATGGAGAAGTTATTTGAAGTTATAAGAGCTAATTGCATAAAGAAATCACGTCTTTTTCACGTTTTTTCAATTTCAACTTATGTTATTAAAACTTGCAATTCAATGCACAGACTCTTTAAATTTTCAATTGCATCATATGACTATTTCCCGGCTGATGTAGCAGTTGGTTTTTTTTTTTTTTTTTTTGTTGTTGAATACTATAAATTCACAACTTTTTTTTTTTTTTTTGCAATTTCATGTGTTGCCACATCAGCAGGACTTGCCAGAAAATAGTCATGTGATAGAATTGTAACAATTTAAAAGGTCGTGTATTGAATTGCAAAATTTAAAAACATATGTTGTGATTGTGGAAAAATGTGAAAAGATTGTGATTAATTTTGCAATTAACCCAATTTTTTAATATATTGGGATAGTATGGAACTGAACTACATTTCTTGCTCTGATTTGAGGTTTGTATAGGTCTGCATCATTCCATTCCGTGGAGATTCTGCAGAAGTCCTGCTTCCTCCGTCGAGGTCAATTGCCATGGCAAGGAAGCGTCTGGAGAGACTACCATGTGGTGGGGGCTCCCCTCTCGCACATGGTCTTACCACGGTATAAAAGTCTAACTTACCAGTACAATATATTTTCTTGAAGTAAATATTACTATAATGTGATGTGATGAAGCCTCTGTTGTTTCTTAAGTTCAAAATGAATAACTTTAAAAAATTCAAAATGAATAGACCCCTTTTTATTTAATGTAAAGAAAGAATTAGTAAATGCCATTCGTCTTCCTTTTCGATAGGCTGTTAGAGTGGGGATGAAAGCAGAGAAGAGTGGTGACGTTGGGCGCGCCGCATAATGATTGTTGCCATAACAGATGGGAGAGCCAACATCTCTCTAAAAAGATCTACGGATCTTGAAGCTGCTGCTGATCTGCCTAGACCCTCTTCTCAAGAGTTGAAGGTATAATTGCCTTTTTATAATCAATGCAACAGTTAACACTTGTGTGAACTTGGTTCGTGTATTCATTTATTTATCTACAAAAACTTGTATATATGGCCCATTAGGGTTTGTTGGGTAGGTTCAATGGAGTTGAAGGATCTCAGACTAGTTCAGTGAACTAGTTTCAGACAAGTTCTTGTCCAACAACACTTGATATCATGAACTTGTATGTTATTACTTTTTCAGGATGAGATTCTTGAGGTGGCTGGGAAAATATTCAAAGCTGGGATGTCGCTTCTAGTCATCGACACCGAGAACAAGTTCGTTTCAACTGGTTTTGCCAAAGAGATAGCTCGTGTTGCTCAAGGTGTGCCTCCTATCCTCTATCTCTTAATATTAAAGTTAAGTGTAACTTATTCGCACCCCATAAACTTTCAGATTAAAATCGACATATATATGTAAAATGACAATTATACTCATTACTCACCCCATAAATTGTACTAATAATTTGCGCACTGCATTCGACCACACATTAGAACCAAACATTAACTGCTATGTTCGGTCATAACCCCAACCGAACACAAGTTGTCTTTATTTTGAAGAACTTGTTCTGCTAAGAACAACCGGACACGACGTTCAACCACATTTTCAGCCGAACAAAAGTTGGAAAAAAATATGTAGTCCGTTCGGCCACTTCCAACTGAACGCTAAGGTCACATTCGGCTGGTTCTAGGCCGAACAAATCACATTTCGTTCTTCCAACTCCAAATACTAATTTCATGATGCAATCCAACCAAAAATCATTTTGATAGGGTTTGCGCATGCTGATAATTCGACCCACAACTTACATTTAGTTCGGCAATACGACGTTAACACTTGTATCCATCAATTCCTAATGAAACTATTCAGACCATGAATAAAAGATACCAGTTGCTCTTTCTGGACCTTCATTTCATTTGACTGCATTGTTTGTCACTAATAGCTTTTCTGTTTACAGAGGGCTGCTGATGCGTCCACCGACTGGAGAGAATTCAATACTACTTAGGGGAAAAAGAGGTATATATTAAGAACTTTTCCAATTTTTTTACTTTCTTCAGCAAATCAGATATGCAATTTGTTTTTTATGTTGATCAGCTTAGATTTCTTTTTACAGGTTTTTCCACTTGGTATAAAAGTGCTGATTTTTACTTTCTTCTGGTGCAATCATATGTAACACGTTCTTTTAAAAAAATTAACTATGCTAATTTTTTTTTTTAAAAATGCCACCCGTTTATTTGGACCTAAATAACCGAATGCAACCTAAAGTTACTTCTTATAGGGAGCAAGGTATGTGATTTTAGGCTGCGTGCAACCACAACTCCGACTTACCCGCTACCCTTCCTAAGATCCTGACCTAGTGCTAGACCTTTTCGGAGACCCCGACCTAGAATGCGACCATTCTTGAGACCCAACCTTATATTCCACTTTTTTCGAAACCCCGTCCTCGTACACGACCCATCCCGTAGAGCTCTAACCTAGTATCTGGCTATTCCCGCAAGGCCCACTTAGGAGAGTTGTTTGGGTCCAGAAAGAAATGGTGTGGCGTTTTTATCAAAAAAAAAAAAAAGCATATGTATCATTTTTGTGGTTATTTCACTGAAAGTGCTCTTCATCCACAAACCTAATGGTACTTCCATTTTATAATTGTTGAATTTACTCCCTTAATTACTATGGAATAGAATTGGTTTTCACATTTGTCATGTTTGTCTTTAAGTTACGCGAGGATATGAAACAAGGAGTGTACGTAGAAAATCTATCAGAATTTGAGTTATAGACAGTAGGAGACATTCTGCAGATTTTAATTCAGGTAACTGATTATCGTACTGTTTTCTTATTTAAATTTACCGTAATTCACATATCCTCATGAATTCTTCTAACAGCTTGTCACTGTGTATTAACTTTCAAGTTAGGGTTCTTCGAATTGGAAAGTTGCTGCAACAAAAGTTGAACACTATAAAGTTTGCTCAACGAGCAAATCTGATTCCGAACAGTGTAAGCTTCTGCATGTGCTATTTGAAATCCATTTGGTTTGCATTAATATATCACCAATAAGGCACCCAATATACGACTGAAATATTGTTTATTTAAATCCCTATTATACAGCAATTAAAATGATCATGTCATATTATTGAAATATAGGCCTAATTAAGATAAAAGCATAACCCATGAAAATGTTGCATCTTTATATACACCTATTGCCAATGACAATTAAGTGTACATAATTTGTTTCTATTCTCAGTTTTGTTTTGTTTCTGAAGTATATGACAATAGTGGACGCCAAATGATCAGAAGGATGAGGCGCATGACTTTTGGATGTTACCATTACCAATCAATTCTTGTTGTCTATTACATAATTTTGGAATAAAAAATTCACTTTGGGGATAAATTAACTAGTTCATATTCGTAGACTTGTATCCATCAATTCTTGTATTCAGAATTTGCGACTTCTCGATGAATGAGTAAAACTATTTTTGTTTGTCTTTGTTTACTTGGTGATTATTGCGATCGTACAACATTCTACCCATCCGTGCGGTTGATGCTGCATTATTTTTGGGCAGGTGGGGTGTTGTTATTTAATTACCGCAACTATTGCTTGATAAGAGTATGTTTTAATTAGGGTGAATTTTGTGTAGTAAATATTAGGTACAGGTTATATATATACTACTCATCCAAGTATCTTGACTGACCCTTGTCATCCTGTACTTACTTTTCTTCGGTTAATATGCTTTCTTTTTTTTTTGTTGACTTACGTATGCTTCATTTGACAAGTTCAGGGACGATGCAGATTGCAGTTCTTTATGCTGGTTATAATTTTAATTAAGGCCTTTGGAAATTGTTAAAGCAGCTATCTCCCCAATTTGAAAAGGCACTTCTTCAACATACAAGAAACCCTCTAGTTAATGAGCTAGAGAGTTTTGGAATGCTGAAAAACTGTTTTTTTTTCCTCCTTACTGTGACCAGCTTGTCATGTTATAACAACCTATTGCGAATAATTTATGCTGAATTCAGCAACTCGCACTTCACTTGTGGCATTGGACGAGTTGGAATGCGGGACATCAACATCAGATGGGCAAGCGCGTACGTACGTGTAACTGTTTAGATTATAGTTTTTTTTAATCATTATTCTGATATAAAGGATACCAGTTGCTCTTCCTAATGAAACTAGTGTACCTATGTGTAACTTTTTAGATTATATAGTCTTTTTTTTAATCATTATTCTGATATAAAGGATACCAGTTGCTCTTCCTGGATCTTCGTTTCATTTGACTGCATTGTTTGTCACTAATAACTTTCTTGTTTACAGAGGGCTGATGCGTTTACCGACTAGAGAGAATTCACTACTAAGGGGAGAAAGAGAGGTATATATTAAGAACTTTTCCAAATTTTTTACTTTCTTCTACTGCATCTGAGAAAATCAGATATCCAATTTGTTTTATATGGTGAGAAGCTTAGATTTCCACTTGGTATAAAATTACTTTTAAAAAAACTGCTGATTTTGTTTATTTCTTAATTTTGTAAGCTAGGACTTCATACAATCAACATAAGGTATATTTTATTGTCTCATTGGTTGATGTAATTTATCGATTTGAAAAAACTTCCATACTTAACAATTGGTTAGAAGTGAGGGCGTGTGTGTGTGAATGTTTAATAAGCACCAGTCGTTTTCCTTGCAATCTTCTTTTATGTTAGAATTAAAACTTTACTCTGCTATTGCTTATCAATCCAAACTTAAAACTCAATTCATTTTTGCTATGAATATGCATCTCCAACTCTCATATCGAGGACTTCATACTTCCCCAAGGCTCATAACCAACATTTAATTTCTTCGGTCAATACATTTTTACTTTGCACCAAAGCATAAGCACTTGGCTATTCAGTTAGGCAATTCAGAACCTGATAATGATAAGTTAATGGACTTATGCATATATTGAGTCACTAATTTGAAATAGATGGAAGATGAAATATTCAGGTGCTTGCAGGCTGAGGCCTGACTTGAACATCAAGGTGCATTCGACTCTGAATGATAGATAAATTAAGTCCCTGCACAGTCTCATGAAATACAAGTAGTCCCGTTTAGTTTGTGTTTATTGGAACAGTGGCATACTTGGATTTAATATACATAACAATAAACACAATTAATTGAGCCTTAGGATGAAGCTGGTAAAATACTCAGAAAACTTAGCAAATCTGTATTGATTTTTGGGTTTATTTGTTCAAGAGACTCGAGTTGAATGTGATAAAATGCATTCTTTTTCATTAATATAGTTGTCTCTTCAATGAAACATGATATACCTCTCTCTATCAGAGACAGGAATTTTTCAGCAGTACAGCAGATAAGTGAGAGATGAAGAAAAGGAAACATAAGTCAATTGACATGAACAGAAAAATGAGGTAAAATATCATGAATCAATTCCTATTATTACTTACTAATCTTCCCTTTCCCTCCAGGCTCAAAAAGGTCGAGAAAAATGTCAAGGAGAAGCAACTAGTCGATGTCTTTCGAAGGGTTGAAATCAACATACCATTAGTTGAGCCAACTAAGCAAATTCTGAGATATGCTAAACTACTGAATGAGCTTTACATCAACAAACAATGGCTATCTTGGAATGAAAAGATCTTGATCGGGGAGAGAAGATTGTTTCTCAATGCAAAATGCCACTAACTACAGAGTTATTCTACTCCTATTATTTGAAAGAGGGTCATCGAGCCAACGACGTTAAGAAAAGGGACAGATTGGGAGACAACCCAATGTGTTTATTTTATTTCCCTTTTGTTCTTATTTTTATTTTATTTTTCAGTTAATAAATGCTCCACCATTTGTTCTCTCTCCAGGCTTTATATTTTTCTTGGACGGGCTGAATTATTGGGCTTAGATAATTTTTTAGGAAGGTTTATGGCCACCACATCACGGGGATTCTCCTGTTGATTAGGGCTCCAGACCCACCACCTACTTAAACTTGGTAACCCCGCTCCACTTTGTTCATATTTCTTTATGTTGCTTTCTTGAATTTTGAGATTCTTGCATTTTGTGCTAGGGACTAGCACCTATCTAAGTGTGGGGGATAATCTATGTCTTGTGGGGGTGTTGTTCTTATTCCTGTTCATGTGATGTGAGTTGGCGTTTTGTTGGATACATTGAGGAATGTTTGATGCTTGGCTATTTGAGTACTTGCATGAGTTTGGTGGTTGAATTTTTCATTTTGTTAAATATGCTGTGATCCTGGGTAGTTTTTTCTGATTGACAATTGGATTTGATATTCATTCTTAATGCTGGAATCAAGTTAATTTTTGGTTATTTTGGTTCTGAAGTACTCCTAGAATTCTTGTGTTTTGAGGATTCTGTTTTAATTCTCCTTAGAAGGAAAATTTGAGTTGGTGGACGAAGTTGAAAAAAAAAAAATTGAGGTTGGAGGAAAGAAAAAGGAGTTGAGTCGAAAAACAATTGAAATGAAAAAATAACGAGGGGCTGAAACAGCTACCTACTTGAGGGGGCTCATGTGTTTAAACGAAAAATCAATAACACGAAAATAGCTAAAACCCGAAAAGTAGAGAGGAGCTGCGGACCTCGTTTGAAAGTTGTAAAAAAGGAGTTGAGTCGAAAAACAATTGAAATGAAAAAATAACGAGGGGCTGAAACAGCTACCTACTTGAGGGGGCTCATGTGTTTAAGTGAAAAATCAATAACACGAAAAGAGCTAAAACCTGAAAAGTAGAGAGGAGCTGCGGACCTCGTTTGAAAGTTGAAAAAATTCCGACTTCGAAAAAAAAAAAGGAAAAGGAGAGGGACACCACTCAAATTTGTACTTTGATGGAGGATTGAATCAAATGAACCGGACACAAGGTTTTTAGGAGCTACTGATGTACTTAAAATAATCATTAATTGATGAGGTTTTATGCTTAGGTGTGAATAGAAGGTCTTTGTTGTACAAGAGGGACAAGTCACCTATGATTATGGCTCAAAAAGTAAATTCAAGTGCTAGAGTCGTATGCAAATATTCTTGTTAGTCTTGTTTTGAACATTTATTTTAGAATTTATTAGTTTTGATGGGGCTAGACTAGTGATGAGTCGAGATTATTGCATATTGATATTATTTTAGAATTGATTTGAGATTTTATTGCATTTTCCCGACTTATTATTTCTTTGGTTGTCAAATGCTTTGATGTTATTTTTTGTGTAATTTCAGACTATTTTTCTGATGAAGTGTGAGACGAGTCGTGTGTGAAGAGACGAGGAACCAAATGAGCTAGAATACAATAAGGAAGCAATCATCAAGATGATGTGACCAAGTACATGTACTGAAGACTAGCACTAATGCAAATGGAAGCAGCAAAACTAGGACAGTTGTAGGGGGAGCTGATGCTTACCCGCTGTTCATAGAACACAACTTAGACAGTTAAGAATTCAAGTAAAATTATGTGTGATGTGTTAGGGGGAGGATGAACAATGCTTTGAAAATTCTATGAACAAGATGCAAGTATTCTTGTGTAGTCTTATTTTGACCATTCGAGTAGCTTGTGTTTTTGTGTTGTTGTGGAATTGGTCCTACGGATTAGTCAGCCCTTGAACCAGATATCGAGACTTCATTTCAAAAAACTACTAGCCCTATACCTATAGCCCAGTAACTAATCACATAACATTAAAAAAAAAAAAAAAAAACAACAACAACAACAACAAATTCAGCCCTCAATTGGGACAAGTGTATAAGTAGACAGAAGCATATAAACCAATGAAATAGCAAATTAAAAAATATAAGCAGAATACCTCTTTATAATCAGTGAGTAATGACAGAGTCCCAAAAAAGAAAAAAGCTGAAACAAGAATTGCAAAAGGAAGATAAGTGCACATGAAAAAGGTCTCTTCCTTTTGGGTTCAACCATTGTATCTGAAAGCACAAAAAATCATCTAAAAATGGTTACATTATCGGGATTTTCAGACAAACAATCAAGAACATATTAACCAAACCACTTATGAACAAGATGCAAGTATTCTTGTGTAGTCTTATTTTGAGCTTGTGTTTTTGTGTTGTTGTGGTTAGTTTTACTTCCCTTTTAAGTGCAATTGTTGCTTGAGAAGTTTTTGTGTTGTTGTGGTTAGTTTTACTTCCCTTTTAAGTGCAATTGTTGCTTGAGAATTGATTTGAGATTTTATTGCATTTTTCGGATTTATTATTTCGTTTGTTGTCAAATGCTTTGATGTTAATTTTCATTTTTTTTAAAAATTAATACTATTATTATAGATTAATGATATTAGAATTATTTTATTATATGTTCCGTTGTTAATTATGAAAGCGGTTCAACTTAATTATCTAATTAATACTATTATCTTTTTAATTTTAAATTATTCTTTTCAAAAAATAATAATAACTATATACATACTGCTTGTGTTCAATTAATAAACGGTGGAGTATAAATTTTAAAAATTAATTAATAAAAAAAATCAGTAACACATATTTTAAAAAATCAAAAAAATATTTAAATAAAAAAATCAGGTAAAAATTTAAAACATAAAAAATAGTTTATGTAAAATTTAAAAATCAAAAATTTATTTTTGAAAAAAATTAAAAATAAAAATTTAAAACATAAAACATCAGTTAAATCTAAATCATTTTTGAAAAAATAAAAAATAGATTATATAAAATTTAAAAATAATTTAATTAAAAACATTAGTTAAGAAATCTCTCTTGAAAAAAAATTAAAGCTAAATATAATTTAAAAATATTAAAAAATTAACTAAATCTTCAAAACAAATAAAATGTACTATTAATTTTTTGTCTTTATTTAATTTTTGACGATTTATTCAATATTTTTATAACTTTAATTAATTTTTTTAATTTTAGTGTTGTTTTTTACATTTGGGGTGATAGTATTATTTTGAATAAATATATATTAAAAAATAATTTATTTCTTATTAAATTATTATAAATGCTTATTAAATGAATACATTTATAATATCTGAATTAATTCTATATAAATACATCACCTTTTGTCTCAAGGACCGACTAATCCCGGGGGACCAATCAATCCCAATCCAAATTCTCTTCTAAAAAATAGAGATTTCAACGGATTATCTCATAAAATTCTGAATATTGACCCGACCCGCGGACCCACCCGCCCCACCCCGCGAGCTTTGAGTCAGGTCGGATATGCCCCGTATTGAGAATGGGTTGGGTATGTATGGGTCTTATGTCTGACCCGCGAGTATCCGCCCCACCCCGAATTAACATATAAACTTAATTTATATATAGATATATATATATATATATAATATGTATATTTTTTATTGATAAATACTTTATAATATATACTCATATATAAAATATATATATATATATTATTGATAAATACTTTATACATATATATAATAGTTTCACATCAATTTTTCACATTAAAAAAAACTCTTCACATTAAAAAAAAACTTTTCACATCAATAGTTTCAGCGCAAAAAACTCTTCACATCAATAGTTTTAGTGCCAAAGTTTATGAAAATCTATGTAAATTAATAAAAAAAAAGTATATTCCATAATCTTGTCAAATCTATACAAATCCATATAAATTAATAAAAAAAGTCAGTCAAACAAATCCATTAGGGTTTGGATTTCTTCCATTTCCAATTTGAATTTTTACAAGTTAAATTTGATTTTTTTTTACAAGTGAGAGATTTGTTACGATTAATTTGGTGAATTTATTGGAATTAATTGAAATTTAAAAGAATCAAATCGATTGTGATTAAGATTTGTTAGTAAACTTCAATCAAAATTAAAACTTAAAGTTTTCACCCCTTAATTAATTCGATAAGGAAAATTGGGGAAGATTACAACATCTCAAAGTCCACCTTCAACACTTTCTTCCATTTCACCATCTTCCTCGCTACATCCACGTTCGCCACCGCCAAAACTTGCTTAATTTTCAACGTCTCGCACACTGGAGTCTGGAAGCACGGTCAATGAAATCTCTTTTGATTGTGGCGTGCAGTGAACCCAACCTCTTCATGAAAAGCTTGACTTCGTCCTTCAATTATTCATTTTGTTTCTTCGTGTATTCATACATTGACAACGAGCTTTTTGGAGAGGAAGACACAAAATCTTGAAATTTACTAGACTTTGAAGGTGTTCTTGCCATTTGAAATTGGTAGTGGGGGGTCGGGAGAGGATGAGTGATGAGTGATGAACATGGAAGGTTCATGATTCCTATTTATAATTGGTTTGACAACTGTTGGCATCCCCCAAAATCCATCTACAAATGCAAACGTTGCCATCCCAAAAAACCATTCGGCCATACATGGCGTTGTAAAGAAGAAATAATTGAAATCAAGGAGGATCGGGAAATGGAGCCAAAATCTATCTACAAATGCAAACGTTGCCATCCCCAAAAACCATTCGGCCATACGCGGCGTTGTAAAGAAGAAATAATTGAAATCATGGAGGATCGGGAAATGTAGTTTTTTACCTCCACATCACCGAAAAAAGTTGGACGGGAGGTGAGGCGTAGCTAGCAAGAGAAGCAGATTCTAGGTATTCTTCTTCGGAAACGAACATGATGACAAAAGAAATTCCTAAGGAAAAGTAAAAAAAAAAAAAAAATACTACAAAGTGAAAAGGAAAGAGATTACCTTGAGTGTAGAAGAAGGACGGTGGCAGATTTTTGACGAACCTGAAGGCGGAGGATGGTACTAGGTGGAGACTAGAGAAGAAGACTTGTGACCCAAAAGAAGAGTTAATCGGGGGAGATAGAACATAAATTAAGAGAGGCAGTAATGGGGAGTTAAAATTCGAAATGGGAAGTTATGAGGTAGAATTGTAAGAAAATGGGGGGAAACCGATATGGTTTCAGCCTTCGAGAAATGTGATGATGAGGGCACGTGCGAGACAACATTTGGCTCTGAAGTGACAAGTTGCAGGTGCGTGGAGGGTACACGGGCACAAAATGCGAAGCGTTGCAAAGAAGAAATAATTGAAGTATGAAAAAGCCTTTGTGATTGACCCGAGAAGTTCCTGACTTGACCTCCCGAGGTCTACTAGAGCTGAGGTCTATATTCAGCCTTAGGGCTGGAGGGCCCTCCGGTGTAAAATGACGTCATTTGAGGATCTGTTTTTATGGACTGGAAGTTTAGAAGGTTCATGAGAGCCAACTTGATAACTTTTTACAGGGAATTGTGCATGTCGAGAGTATTGTGATATCAGAGCTAACTCATCTAGTTTTTCCCACTCTCATAAGTTCCAGATACTTTACAAGAGTAGGGGGAGTGGTTGATGAGGCCAAAATGTGTCATTCTATAAGGGAACGACACGTTGACGCCAGATGAGTTATCTATTATGATTATTTACCATTTATTTATATATATTTAATGGTGTGTTGTGTTATTAGCTTAATGGACCTTTTTGTAGCCCATTTGAAGTGTAATTTGAGTAATATTGAGCCCAACATGATGAGGATAGGGTGTGTGAGCCTTATATGTGTAAGAACAAGTCCTATAATAAAGATTCGTGGACCTATATACGTGAGGAAAGGATATATGAGCTTGTGGGCTTGTTTTGGATCGGCCCAGTCAGCCTTGAGGGAATGGACCACGAGATTGTAGGAGGAGACTGACCAAGTGGGATCACACGAAAAGTGGGGATGATCCCCCAAAGAAGGTGCTGTGAAGCCATTTTGACTAAGTTTAGGGCTGGACGATTGAGAAAAAAGGGGGAAAAGATAACATTTTCCCCAAGGTACGCATTTGAGAGGTTTTTTTATCTTATTTTTAGGGCTAGTTTGGATTGATGGATGGGAAAACATGGGACAAATTAACTCACCCTTCCCCTAGGACTATTAGTCCCACAAATACATGATAAATAGTACAAAATTAGCGGCCTTACATTAAACCCGGGCCACAATCAATCAAACCAAACGTTTGATTAGTCGGGAATAAAAAGTCAATCAAGCCTAATCCATGCTAATCTAACAAACCAAACATACCCTTATAGTAGTCTGAACATTCAGTTACGAAATACATACTAAGTAAACACTACAATTTGACTTGATCGGAGAAGATTAATATTTTTATAGTATTCTCCGGTGATTAAACATACTAAAACCGAGCCCTGGAGTACTCGAGATTAATATTATTTCCGAGGAGCTTTCCTTTGATACAGATTGCTCCACCATTTGATTCCTTGAGATCTCCAACTAACTTAAGGACCCCGCGCCGGAGATCTCTCTGGCATGTTTGTGCAGGTGCTCGGGAGCTTGGTGAGGACGAACCACGTTGACGAACAACCGGAGGACTACAATCTGATACTCCGGACTATTCATCCAAGTGTGTCATTTTTTGACACAACAACCACCTTTTTAAATTTTACAATTCGATGCAGGTGTTTATTTTTCGGCAACATATGAATGATGTATACCGAAGCCGCATTAAGGTTCTACACAAATGTCTAGTAAATGTCATGACTGATCAATATAATATTTTTTATTTTATTTTATTTTTTAAATTTTAAAAACATTTTTAAATTAAAAAAAATGCAAAATTTCACATTATTTTTTGTGGACTATGATTTGGAGGACACGGTCCTATTCTTTTGAGTTTGGGGGGTGATAATAATTAAATTGGTTTATGGTTTTTTTTAAAACATCTACGTGGCACCTCGACAGCTCTGACAATTACATCATGATTTAATTGTTGGCAGAAAATTGACAGATGCATTAAATTGCAAAACTTAAAAAGGTGGTGTATCAAATTGCAAAGAATTGAAGGGGGGAGATAAAGTAGTGTGAATAGTAAAATTTTCAAATAAGGAATGAAAATAATAAAATTGAACAGTTCGAAAAGGAATGTGAGCTTTTATTGCTACCTTTTTTAGTTACTATTAGGTGCAAAATGACCAATGAGATTACTATTATACCCTTTCATTTGAATTTTAAACTTTAACTTTTTAAAATTTATTTTTATTTCATCAATCTTCCTTCCATTTTCTTTTTCTTTTAGCAAATAATTTTAAAATTTACAAAAAAAAAAAAAAACTCAGTAATTTTATTTTTTCCTTCCTTCACAAATTAACAAAAAAATCAAAATAAACTCCAAAAAATAAAAATAGCAACAAATACAAAAATAAATTCACAAAAAATATAAAAATTACAAAATCAACAAATTCACAATAATTTTAATTTTTCTTTTTTCACAAATAACAAAAATATCAAAATAAAACTCCCAAAAATAAAAACGATAAAAAATACGAAAATAAATTCAAAATTTAAATTTAAATAATATCAAAACAAAATATTCCACCAAAATTAAGAATTAACAAAAAATTTACCCAACAACCAATAAAATAAATTTGCATTAAAGAAGAAAAATAATTTACAGCAAAGAAGAAAATATTTGAATCAATTCAACGAAACATTGCACAACAGTTCAAGTAAAAAAAAAAAACAAAAGAAAAGATTTGCTTTTTCTTCTTCAAGAATATTTGGTCAATGTCTTATCCCTTACCTTTTTCTCAAACCCAAATGCAGTCACAGTTTTTCAAAAATTCAAAAAAAATAGCAAGAATTTTTTAAAAAAAACCCCAAAAACAGTTTTTCAAAAATTCAAAAAAATTAGCAAGAAATTAGCAAACGAGAAATTACATTTTCAAAACTCTACATAGGAACCATGAAGGAGAAACTCAGCAGCGGCAACAGTTATAAATCCGGGCTGCTCTTCTTGATCGACGACGGAGGGCAATTGTGGTCGTCCCTTCGTCTTCATGAACGACGACGACTAGGGCGGCGGACAAATCGAACGACGGGGGCGGCAACTTCGTCTTTAGATCTGGGGGTTAATGGAGTCGATCGACGGCCACCACTACGAACAGAACAGATCGCGGCCGGCTAGAGCGTCTTTGTCTTCATGCACGGCGGCGGTAGGGCTAGGCTTGGGAGGCGGCGACGGCCAAGACAGATCGACACCGAAGACTTACACAAACCTTTAGATCGGCGGCGGGGGATGGTGGCTGATGGTGGGATTTTTTGGCTCCTGTCTTCGTCGTCCGGGCGCTGTCGGCGAAGATGGAGTCTGCGACGGAGGTCAAGGCGGCGACGACGACGTTCAAGGAGATGGAGGCTCAGCGGCCATGGCGAAGGCCACCGTCTTCATCGGAGAAAAACTTTACAGCGGCGGCGGCTAACATGGGAGGTTAGAGTTTTGGTTTTGTTGAGTGGAAAATAGGGATAGTGGAATGAATTAAATGAGTGTGAGAAATGTTGTATTTATACATGGGTAGAAATGGTTTTTTGGGGATTCATTTAAAAAATCTTCTCTCTAAAAAAGAGTTTCTCGACGCCTCCGTGCGTACAGCCTACGCCACCGCGTGCCGCCACCACCGCCGCACCTCAAGGTGATTACCTTATTTTTTTACTGCCCTTATTTACTCCCACCCATCGCACCATCTCCTCCCCCACCAGATTCAAAGTGCGTTTTTAAAAAGGAGTTTCCTCGACGCCTCCGTGCATAAAGTTCTACGCCACCACATCCACGCCGACGAGTGTATATTCCTCAGCCGCGGAGTCTACCCCCACACCCCCGAAATCGTATGCCGCTTGCCTCTCTGGCTGACTCACACCGGTGAATCTTTTTCCAAAGTTCCAAATTATGTTTGAAAACAGAGCAAAGAAGAGTATGCTTCTGCGATCTAGTTTTCCTAGGGGATTTTCAGGACGAGAAAGACAAGAGTGAGTTCTCTACAGGAGGTAGTTGCTACAATTAATTTGAAGGTCAGTACTTCATTTCTTGTGGTTATGAATGGTTTCCTGTTGAGTTTTTAAGAGACTGCTTTGATATATTTTCCTTACTCTTCTTTCTACAATTCCCATCTGAGTTTCGAGTTCTGCTAGTTGAGAGTGCTCATTAGGGTTGGGTATGAGGATAATATGTTGGAACGCACGAGGTGTCTGCAATCCTCGTGCGTTTGGTCGGATTCATAAAATTGGTAGTGCGTTCCGACCAACTGTCTTCTTTATTTTGGAAACTAAGTGTTGCTCTTCCATTATCGATGTACTTAAAGTGAAGCTAGGGTTTAACTGCTGCTTTTGCGTCAATGCTAATGGTCTTTCTGGTGGTTTGGCTATGTTTTGGAATGAATGCAATATATCCATTTTGTCATATTCAAAAGGTCACATTGATTATTTGATATCGGAATCATTGATAAGATGGAGATTTACCGGTTTCTATGGACATTCAAATTCTAATGATAGACATCACTCTTGGCAGCTCTTAAAGAGGCTAAAGAATTATTTGAATACACCACCAAAGGCTTGGCTCATAGGGGGTGATTTTAACGAAATCCTGTACACCTCTGATAAAATGGGTGGAGTTCAAAGAGCTCATGGAAACATATCCTCATTTCATGAAGCCATCCTATATAATGAACTGATTTGTCTCAAGACTAAAGGACCGAAATTCACGTGGCATAATAAGAGAAAATGAGCTGATTATATTAAGGAAAAGCTGGACAGATTTCTTGCTAATGAGGAGTGGTTGTCTTTGGTCCCAAATTTTCTTGCCTCAACGTTGGATTTTATGGGATCCGATCATAGGTCAATTATGATCACCTTTGATGGTCAAGTTTCACCTATTTCGACCAATAATTCCAAACCTTTCAAATTCGAGAATTATTGGCTCAAAGAAGTTGATTTTCATCAAGTAATGAGTGTTGCTTGGAAAAAACCGGATCAACATGAATCTTTGCAAGATTCTCTGGATGGATGTAGCAAATTGATTGGGTTTTGGGCAAAAAATAAGAGTGGTACTCTTGCTAAGAAACTGAAGATTGTGCAAGCATCTCTCAATGAGGAATTGAACAAGGATGACAAGGTTCCTGATATGCAGAAGGTGACATTATTGGAGGCTAAAATGGCTAAACTTATTGCTCAGGAGGAGTGGTTTTGGAAGCAAAGAGCCCGTGTATCATGGCTAAAAGAAGGTGATCAGAATACAAAAAAATTTCATTCGCGAGCCAATACCAGAATGTGAATTAACAGTATTAAAGGGATTCAAGATCAGCTTGGACATTGACATGCTGAAAATGGAGCTATTAGACAGGTATTCCTTGATTATTTCCAAAATATTTTTGCTTCCAACGAGCCATCTTGCATTGAGATTAATCGAGTCACTCAACATTTAACATTGAAATTATCCAATGAGATGGTAAATCTCTTTGATGCCCCGTTTACCAAAGCTGATATCAGTAGGGCTGTTAATGATCTTGGCCCTTGGAAGGCACCGGGACCTGACGGTTTCCCTGCGTCATTTTATCATTCGAATTGGTCTATTATTGGTGATGATATTTCAAATGCAATGCTTAATGTCCTAAATAATGATGGATTAATTAATGATTGGAACAAGACTGTTATTACGCTTATTCCAAAAATTAATAATCCTGTATCAGCGCAGCAATTTAGACCTATTAGTCTATGTAATGTGAGTTATCGCATCCTAGCTCGAACCATTACGAATAGATTAAAGGGTATTATGGGAGATATTATCGACCACCACCAAAGTGTATTTGTTCCAGGGAGGCTTATTAGTGATAATATTCTCCTTGCTTATGAAGGAATGCATTATCTCAACTCATCAAGGAGTAGGGTTGGTTTTGCGGCCATAAAATTAGACATGAGTAAGGTTTATGATAGGATTGAATGACCGTTCTTGAAAGAAATTTTACACACTTTGGGATTCCCTCAAAGATGGATTAATCTGATTTGGAAGTGTATAACTTCAGTTTCTTATTGTGTTAAGATCAATGGCCAACTTTCAGATTATTTTTTGCCATCTCGAGGTCTCCGCCAAGGTGATCCCTTATCACCGTATCTGTTTGTCCTTTGTGCTCAAGCCTTTTCATCCATCATTTCTACAGTCATAGCAACAAAGCAAATTTCAAGTATTAAAATTGCTCGATCAGCCCCTATCATTTCTCACCTCTTTTTTGCAGATGACAACCTTCTATTTATGAGAGCAAAGAAAGAAGAGGCTCAAGCTTTAACCAACTTTATCTACGCTTATGAGAAAGCTTCGGGGCAACTCATAAACCGAGAGAAGTCATCCATTACATTTAGACCTCTCACATGTCAAGAGAATATTGATGTCATCAAAAATACTTTGGGAGTCAAATCCTCTAGAGGGCATGATTTGTATTTGAGATTGCCTACGATTATCCCCAAAGCAAAAAAGCTAAATTTTGGGTACCTGGTTGATAATGTGAGAAAGAAGGTATTGTCTTGGAATCATAGATTCTTCTCGGAAGGAGGAAAAAAAATTCTCATCAAAGTTGTTTTGCAGGCAGTGCCTTCTTATGCTATGTCATGTTTCAGAATACCGGTTTCCACTTGTATGGATATGGAAATAATCATTGCAGGATTTTGGTGGGGTGATAGTGAAGCAGGTAAAAAGCTACACTGGAAAAAATGAAAGCTTTTATGTGCACCAAAGGAAGAAGGGGGATTAGGGTTTCAGAGTTTAGTGCATTTTAATAAGGCTCTTCTTTTCGATTTAAATTATATTTATTAATAAAACATTAATGATAAATGATTATCATGTTAATGTTAATTGTAACCTCTCCTTTAAATTATGAGTAACTCCAACTAAAAATTAAAGTTTTATTAAACTGGTTTAAATTTATCTTTTTGTAACTAAAAAAAGCCGTTTATTGGTCAAAGGTTGGCCAAAATTAAATAAGTTGGATAGAAAACCGTTTTATTTATTAATTAATGATTAACATAATATATGTTTGGCAACATGCTAAAAATATATGCACATTTGAATATGTGTTTCATATATGCAAAATCCACGAGTTTATTTTTATTTATAATTAATATAATCATGGTGTTATACCCTAAAAAATATATAATATAATATAAAAAAATTAAATATTCTGCATCAACAAAATTGTTAGATATAATTTATCCTTATTTATAATTAATATATATAAAAGAGTTTTTAGATAAAATTTACTCATAATATATGTAAGAAGCATAAGTAAAACCGAATATGCAGACTTCGATCAAGAAGGATATGGATCAAAACATATCATATGCACGAAAACGAGGCTTGAAAATGATGGATTTCTGAAATCTTGAGCAACAAGAAGGAATTCTGCCGAAATTCCTTAATTTTGGATTTTGGAAAGTAATGTCAAATACTGAAAAAAGAAGTTTTGTTGGTATTGAAGTGATTAACGGTTACTAAGAGAGAAGAAGATTTAATTTTCAATATGAATAACAATATCAATGCTTTAAAATTGATATTTAATTTTCAAAACTTATTATAATAATAATTTAATATTGGTTTTTAATACAATACCTTAATTTGAATTGTTTTAATTTATTTCCTTTTATTTTATTTGAAAATGAGTCATTATCACTCTTGGTAAATAAACTCATTTTTTTTTTTAACGTTGGAGTTTTTATTTTTATTTTATTTCGCAATCCAAATATATAAATTCGAGAAGATCATCCACAAATATTGAAGGGGTTGGGGTATATACCCTCCAGCTTTGTTTAATACACTCCCCCTTTCATTTATTAATTATAAAATATATATAAAATACCATATTTACCCTTTAACTAAAATTATAAATACATACACTCCCCCTCAAACCCTAACCCTAATTTGTCTCATTTCTTCCCCATTTTCAACTTCTTCTTTATTTTTTTTCCTCCTTCCATCTTTCTTCATTTCCTCCCTTCCACATCCAACTTGCCGCCGCCACCCTTCGCCGAGCACCGCCAGCCGTCCAGCAAGCAGCCGCCGTCGCCGCCCTCATCTGCTTCTCGTCACAGCAAGACGCCGCCGCCCTGATCTTCTTCTTTTTCTTTTTTTTTTTCGTTTTCTGCAACTCTCCACCCCAAACCGCCTCCGTCGTTGAGCCCGCGCCGCCCAACCGCCGTGCCCCCTCCTCCTCTCTCGTTGGCCGCGCCGCCCGTGCGGGTTTTCCAGGTTTTTTTTTTATATTCGATAACATTGAGTCGACCAAAAATAATCCGGTCGACTCTGGTTTGTCGACGAGATTGTTTTTGGTCGATTCAATATTATCGAAAATTTTAATTTTTTTTAAAAAAAATTGGTCGATAAACCAGAGTCGACCTGATTTTTTTTGGTCGACAAACCATTGTCGACGGGAGAATTTCCGGTCGACTCTGGTTGGTCGAAAATAAGTTTTTTGTTTTAGTTGAACTTTTAAATTTTTGGTTTAGAGTTTAGGATTTGTGGTTGAGTTTTGTTAAGTTTTGTGTATTAGTGGAAGTTTATTTCTAAGTTTTGTTGTTGAATTTATATTTTTTTATTTTTGTGGATGTAAGAAAAGGTGGTTGTGACCGTCGGAGGTGATGATGGTTGCCGGAGGAGGAGCGGCGACGGCGGGAGCTGCGGCAGGGGCTGCAAAATTGGGATTAATGAATTAGGGTTAGGGTTTTAGAGGGGAGTGTATGTATCTAGCCTAATTTAGTAAAAGGATAAAATTGGTATTTTGCATTAATATTGAATTAATAAAAATGGAGGGGGAGTGTATTAAACAAAGCCGGAGGGGGTATATACCCCAACCCATATTGAAGACTCGTTCCAACTATTTTAGCCCGATGAAAGGAGTAGACTGGCCCATACTGGGCCCAGTCTAATTCTAATCCTGTATTTCATCCGCCTCTCTTCACTCACTCATCAGCAGCCGTCACGGTCCACCAGAAACCGCGCCGTTGACGGCCCTTTCGTCGTCCTTCCCCTCCGGCCGCGTCTCAGAGTAATTTCTTTTACTTGCTTGTTATTTATTTTTTGTTTCGATTTCAGCTTAAATGATTAATCGAGTTTGATTAATTCAATTGCGTGATTAATGTAGCTTGCATAATTTCTAATTTCAACTGAATTTCAATATAGTTTGCAGAATTTACTTGGTTGTGAACATTAATAATAGGCCAGTTGCTTGGTTGGTTCTGAACATTAAAATAGGTATATGGTTGCTGTTCAGATTGCTTCCTTAAGGCAATTAGAGAAATTTATTAGGAAAAATATTGTGCAATTTTTTTAAGTATTAATGTTTCTTTTGGGAGTATATAGGACTGGGGAAATCCGGATGAGAAATCTTGGATGGAGAAATCCTAATGAATATTGATTAAGTGGGTTTGTTTTAGAATTTTAGGTAGGATAAGATGTAACTTTATGTTAAATCAATTGTGTAAGAGTGAATGTTGTTGTATTATATAATGTAATTTTATGTCAAATCAATTGTGTAAAAATGTATGATGTTGTATTATTTTAATAGTAGAATATATATATGTTTTTAGGGGTGGATGGAGTTGGGTGGTGAAAACCTGATGTATAGTCCCAAAACAAACAGGCTAGTGTTTACAAAAACAAATGCTAAAAAGGTTATGTTTTGTTGAGTTAATTAGTCCAACTTTTGTTCCTGCTTTCCTTAGACTTTGATGTTTAGATGGGATATGTCAAGTGCTTGTTTGGCAACTGTCTGAAATTGTAACATACAGTATATTTTTTCTTGCACAGTTGCACATGATTCTGTGGTAAGTGTTTGTAAGCCGCCGACGTTGAACTCCGTCCGCGTTGCTAACGTTTGCTCATCATTCGCACAGCCGCCGTCCCTCAAACCTAACAGCCTCCGACTGCATATTGACAGGCTGAGAACAGTTGTGATTGATTTTGGAGGGTGAAAAGCACGGCTCTCAGAATAGTTTACAGAGTCAACTAATGGATGCAAGTACCATACTGGGTAACAACGACATAGATGACGTCAAATGGCTTTGTTCTTTAACTGAGGCTGAACTTGACCTGTTGATAGGCTTAAAGAATATGGTGAACCTGCGTGCCAAGAAGATTGGCCATGAAGCTTTGACGAAGAAATTTGACTTGAAAATGCTTCGAGCTCTCAGTTCCAGCTTCATGGAACATTTGAAAGAGCAGTTTAAAGATCTGCCAGTGACTTCAGGCTTAGAGAAACAAAATCTCAGTAGCAGTTTTGCTAGTATGACCATTGAAGATTTATATCCATATATCTGTTCTGATCAGCGAAAGAGAATCACAGACATGTTTTCCGAGGATATGCCTCCCTCCCAAAAGCAGAAAACCCGTAAGTGAGGCGCTGGCGCCGTTAAACCTCCCCAGAATCCGAATTCGATGACCTGGATTCTGAACCTGGAATCGATTATTCAAATGTCTCAACTCCCCAGAATGCAGAAACTGTATCTGAAGTGGAGGAGAAAGTAGTGGAGAGAATATTGGGAATCGCGAGGGCATTACCGGAAAATGTTACATTGGGGGAGGCTTTGGAAAGTTGTGATTTTGGAGGGAAGTTAGGGGAGGAGGAGTGTTTGGAGGTGTTGATAATGTTGGGTGAGGAGGGTAATGTGATAAGTTGTCTGTACTTTTTTTAGTGGATGGGATTGAGAGAGCCTTGTTTGGTTTCTCCCAAGGTGTGCTCGATTTTGTTTCCGGTGTTGGGGAGGGGGGATTTGTTGTTGGTGGTGTTCAAGAATTTGCCCTTTGAGCAGAATATGCAGTTTAAAGATGTTCGTGTTTATAATGCTGCAATTTTCGGGCTTTTGTTATGTGGGAGGTATTGTAATTTCGATTTTGTGTTATGGTGATCTTGTATTTCATAGTTGTTTGTTTACTTTTGTTATTTTTATTTACAATCTATATTGCAATGTTGTTACGTTATATTGATGATATTTTGGAAATTTTGAACTATAATGTGTAAGTTTCAGCTTGAATTAGTCCCCTTTGTTTTGGGTGTTAATGGAGATACTAAGCATTAGCGTGCTGCATTTTCCATTGCTTTTCGCTTTTCCTTAATGCAATCACTCATGTATTTCTTTGTTACTCTGCAATTCTGGCCGGCTGTGTGTATGAGATTATTGGTTTTCTGATTAGGTTGCTTTTGGATTTTGAGGATGATTTGAAATTCATAATTTTCGTTTTGATCTAGTTTGATTTGGTTGATTTGCAATCCACTTTAATTTGAGTGGATTTGTATTCCACCCATTTCATATTTTTTAATTTCAAATTCTTCAAATCATTCAACTTTCTGGAACTTCATAGGTTTCCACATGCTTACATGCATAAATACATCTCTGCTATTGTGTTATTTGTTTGGACATATGCAGAAACAATCATTCCCTTGTTTAACCTTTGATGTTGCTTTACTGCTTTCTTTCTGTTTCTATGTGATTTACTGTTCTTTGATAGTGATGCAATTTGCTAATACCATGTTGATTATCTGCTTTCTGAAAGGTATGAAGATGCTTGGAAAGTGTACGAGTCAATGGAATCAAGTAACATCCGAGCTGATCACGTAACAAGCTCAATAACTATTACAATGATGAGGAAGAGGGGAGATAGTGCTAAAAATGCATGGAAATTCTTCGAAAAAATGAATCAGAAAGGTGTGAAGTGGAGTTTGGAAGCTGTGGGGGCTCTTATTAAATCATTCTGCGACGAGGGGTTAAAGAAAGAAGCTCCGATTATTCAATCAGAACTTGAGAAAAGGGGGATATCTTCTAATGCTGTTATTTATAATACGACTATGGATGCTTATAGTAAGTCGAACCAGGTCGAAGAGGCAGAAGGTCTCTTTGCTGATATGAAAATGAAGGGAGTAGCACCAACTGCTGCTACTTATAACACCTTAATGGACGCCTATAGTCGAAGAATGCAACCCGAAATTGTTGAAAAACTACTTCAAGAAATGGAAGCGTTAGATCGTACACATGTTTGATTAGTGCCTATGGAAGGAAGAAGAAAATGAGCGATATGGCTTCTGATGCATTTTTAAGGATGAAGAAAGTTGGTATTAAGACCTCTTCTCATTCGTATACTGCTCTTATCCATGCCTATTCTGTTAGTGGTTGGCATGAGAAAGCTTATATGGCTTTCGATTATTTGTTAAGAGAGTGATTAAAGCCCTCCATTGAAACATACTGCATTACTCGATGCATTTAGACGAGCTGGTGACACTGAAACACTGATGAAAATTGGGAAGATGATGATGAGAGAGAGAGTTGAAGGGACACTTGTTACTTTCAATATTCTTGTTGATGGATCTGCTAAACAAGGTCAGTATAGTGAAGCAAGGGATGTAGTATCTGAGTTTGGAAAACTCGGGTTTCATCCAAATGTGATGACGTATAATATGCTGATGCAAGAGGAGGGCAAGAATCGAAGCTGCCACAGCTGTTGAAAGAGATGGCTGCATTGAATCTGAAACCCGATCCAGTTACTTATTCCACGATGATATATGCATATGTTCGTGTGCGTGATTTTAGGAGGGCATTCTATTATCACAAACAGATGGTGAAGAATAAGCAAGTTCCGGATGCTCATTCATATGAGAAGCTGAGAGCTATTTTGGATGTGAAAGCGAAGATAAACAACAGGAAGGATAGGAGTGCTTTGATGGGCATCATTAAAAGCAGCGCAGGGTTGCTAAAACAGAGGAAAAAGGGTAAGAAAGACGAGTTTTGGAAAAAACAGAAAGACGCAATTTTCACGCATTCCTGGCTCCTCTTGGACTTCACGGTGATGACGCTTTTCATGCCTCATGCATCGTAGGATTGTAGTTTCTCAATTTCTTACTAGGTTTTGTCTCTTGGGTTCGTATCTTGATCCAAATGGAGAAGTACTACTCACGTTGGCCTCGATCATGCGTAGGCGAGCGCCTGCCTTGATTGGAATAGATGGTGATCGTTGTCGTTATCGATGTCTCATTAAAGATCCTGCTGGACGTGTGATATTAGAATTGTGTCATTTCCCAACTTCTTCTCATATTCCAACTTACGATTTTGCTAAATAATGTTATCATCTTACGATTTGTCAAAGCGCTCTCGTCCAATGACAAATTGTTCAAAACTTTTAAGATGCAAACTATTTTTAACTGTTATTTGTTCTCATTACTTTAGTTGTTCTCAGTACAGTTTGTTGGTGTTGATTCCACCACTAAAGAGGAAAAATAAGTGTTCTACTTTAGAAAAACAGGTTAGAGCATCCACAATGTGGGTTAAAAAAATTTTGTTTTAATTTTCACATATTTGTGCCACCTCAAGATTTTCTTACTCCTACCTTAAAAAATTGTGAATATGTACTAATAACTACAAAATTTTCCACCTGCCACTCAAATCTACAGAAACTTTTTAACATTACTAACATCTACAAAAAGGACATAAAATTCCCCTTTTACCCTCATTAGTAATTGTTTCTCTCTCTCGGTCATTTCACATCTTTCTCTCTCCATACCCCCTTTCTCTCTCAGATCCCATCTCTCTCTCTCTGTGCAAGGGACTCTTCATGCTCTAATTGCAGTTGCTTTCTAAAATTCTTAATGAAAGGGAAAATTACATATATCTACAATGGGCTAGGCCCCATTGCATATATCTACAATCCAAAAAAATTAATACTAAAATCTACAAAGGTGTAGTTAAAGTGACCATTATACCCTTACTTTACTACTAAAGTCAAACTTCTCAATTCTCCACTTTTTCACATGTTTTATATTTGTATTTAAATTTTATTCAAAAATTATGAATATAATTATTTTTTTTGTACAGATTTTTTTTATTCCAAATTTTTTTTAATGGTTTTTTTTTACTTTTCTTTCACGTATTTTACTTTTTTTTTTTATATTTTATGAGATTGAGAAATTAATTTTTAATTTTTTTTTCTTTTTATATTATATTCTTTTATTCAAAAATTATTTACATTCAAATTTTAAATTATAAAATCATTTTTTATTTCTATTTTATTTAGATTTTTTAGGCAGTACTACACATTGCATACCAACAACACATTGCATACCAACAACAAACAATGCATACTACACATTGCATACTAGCAATAAATAATGCATATATTGAGTGAATGTTGCATATTTACAACACACATTGCATATTAACAATAAACAATGCATATACCGAGTGAATGATGCATATTTGCATACCGTATTTTGACATATATATTGACAGTAATTTATATTTCGACCACTTACACCATTCAAAGAAAATTAACAGTAATTTACCATTCAACGATTCTTATTACCATTTCCATTCGAGAATTTGAACAAAGGGCCCCGTTCTTTAATATACTCTGCATTTTTTGGGCTTGTTCTTTAAAAGAAGCAAGTCTCTGCTTCCACGCTTCTTCTTATCCTGAAGGTTGCACTTTCAAAAACATAAAAACTTAAAAAAAGTGACATTCAGAAACATAAAAATCCCACCAAAAAAGCAATAAATTCTTGCAAGAAATAAAAAAGAAAGGAAAATATTAGTTTTCCATCATTTAGTGGCGGAAACGACTTAATTCCAAGATATCATATATGTATTGATTCTAAGGAGCAATTTCACAAACACCTTAAAGGCAATTAATTACCTTGAAACTATTTCATATGAAGGGTTGGAGAAGCATACACCAAAGCCTCATAGCATTCTTTAACAAGTTTCAACAGCATAACAAATGGTTTGCCATACTTCACATCAATGGTATACTAAAATTATACTTCACATCAATGGTATACTAATTAATTTATGCAATGTCATATTAAAATTATACTTCACATCAATATAATATGACATTGCATAAATTAATTAGTATACCATTGATGTGAAGTATAATTTTAGTATACCATTGATGTGAAGTATGGCAAACCATTTGTTATGCTGTTGAAACTTGTTAAAGAATGCTATGAGGCTTTGGTGTATGCTTCTCCAACCCTTCATATGAAATAGTTTCAAGGTAATTAATTGCCTTTAAGGTGTTTGTGAAATTGCTCCTTAGAATCAATACATATATGATATCTTGGAATTAAGTCGTTTCCGCCACTAAATGATGGAAAACTAATATTTTCCTTTCTTTTTTATTTCTTGCAAGAATTTATTGCTTTTTTGGTGGGATTTTTATGTTTCTGAATGTCACTTTTTTTAAGTTTTTATGTTTTTGAAAGTGCAACCTTCAGGATAAGAAGAAGCGTGGAAGCAGAGACTTGCTTCTTTTAAAGAACAAGCCCAAAAAATGCAGAGTATATTAAAGAACGGGGCCCTTTGTTCAAATTCTCGAATGGAAATGGTAATAAGAATCGTTGAATGGTAAATTACTGTTAATTTTCTTTGAATGGTGTAAGTGGTCGAAATATAAATTACTGTCAATATATATGTCAAAATACGGTATGCAAATATGCATCATTCACTCGGTATATGCATTGTTTATTGTTAATATGCAATGTGTGTTGTAAATATGCAACATTCACTCAATATATGCATTATTTATTGCTAGTATGCAATGTGTAGTATGCATTGTTTGTTGTTGGTATGCAATGTGTTGTTGGTATGCAATGTGTAGTACTGCCTAAAAAATCTAAATAAAATAGAAATAAAAAATGATTTTATAATTTAAAATTTGAATGTAAATAATTTTTGAATAAAAGAATATAATATAAAAAGAAAAAAAAATTAAAAATTAATTTCTCAATCTCATAAAATATAAAAAAAAAAAGTAAAATACGTGAAAGAAAAGTAAAAAAAAACCATTAAAAAAAATTTGGAATAAAAAAAATCTGTACAAAAAAAATAATTATATTCATAATTTTTGAATAAAATTTAAATACAAATATAAAACATGTGAAAAAGTGGAGAATTGAGAAGTTTGAAAAAGTATAATTTTCCCTAAAAAATTTCTACCCCTTCAAATGCATTCTACCTCAAATTAATGAACATGAAATTAAATAAAATTATATACTTGGGATCACATATATTGATATCTAGTCTCATACTCAGCATGTGGGTTGCAAACGCCCAAATCATTGCTTCTTATTTTCCTATTTAATTTCCACCCTCCAATTACTCCACTCTCTCCTTTTCTCATTTTTTTCACTTGTACCAAATAGAAGTTCTCCCGCATCAATTAACATCTCTCCTCCAATTAAGCAACTCCCCCAATGAGTCTTATCCTCATTTTGAGTGAGGAGTAGAATTCACATGTGAATAAAGATTTATCAGTGAAGTTCTCGAATATGTATCATTACATATTATATTATATTATAGAAAATCTAATTAAATAAATTGTCTCTATTTTCAATTGCAAAATTGGTTATGTATTTGTCTTGCCCCACTTTTTTCTCAAACATGAAGCACCTCTTGCTTTAATACTCCCTCTGTCCACCTATAAGCTTCTCATTTTACCGTTTTAGTCTGTCCGTCTATAAGCTTCCCATACCTTTTTTGGTAAGTACTTTTTCTTACACTTCACTTTATATCTTACTTTTTCTCTCTATCTCTCTCCTCTCTCAATCACATCACTTGTACTATATATATATTATTTAATCACTTTTCTTAATCTATGTGCCAAAAAGTAACGTGAAACTTATAAGCGGACGGAGGGAGTATTTGGTATCTTAAATTTGTTGCAAAGTTGATAAATTAGAAAAATTGTGAAGAATAACAACACATACAACAAATAATAGTATTAGTTAGAGTAGTTGTTTTAGTTATAACTTCTATTTTACTAGTTGTAACTTTCATATTGTAAACTCCCCCCTGTATAAGAAGGAGGGATGTAAATCATTTTGATCATGTAATTTCAATCTAATTCTTTTTCAATTCATTCAATATCATTTTATATATTTCTAAATTATTTCAATATCCACTCTATTCAATTTATTCTTGTTATGAAATTTCACAAAAACAAAAAACATAACTGCATGCAAAGGTTTTTTTACTTTTTTTCGAAGTCAATCTTTTTCTGTCCGTTAAAATCCCACCGGAACGCCTTTTACTTTGAAGTCTTAGCTTTCTTTATTGCATATTCATAAATTAGGATGGAGTCCAAATACAAAGTTTGCTGGTTCTAAAAAAACACAAGGATTAACATAGAAATGTGACTGTCTAGCCAATTTGTGTGCAACCATATTTGCACCCCTCTTGACAAAAAAAATTCGAGACATTAGTGAATTGAGCTTTTAAAGCTTTTAGGCGACAATATAATCTCCGAAGATAGAATCATATGAATTTGTGGAATCTATTGCGTCAACAACCATATAACCAAGATCTCTTTTAAGATAGCATACAAAGTTTTTGTGTCATTGTTTTAGGGATTTTTTGTTTTGTGATGAAAATTTTGAATTTAGAATTTTAAAATATCATCCATATTTAGTTTGAGATTTAGATTTTAAAATTCTACCCTACAAATACCTATAAAATCCGACAAAAGTCAACTCTATAAATACCTACCATATATATATATATATATTTTTTTTTTTTTAAATCCTCAAAATCTCCTTACGTTTTCTATCAAGCAGACCTTAGTTACCATATAATCAAGACCTCTTCCAAGATATTTTCTCATATAGTTACGGTGTGAACTTATTTGTTATTAATAATATCTTCTCAATTTTATGATATTAGATTCAAACTTTTAAATTATAGATGCTAAATAATTAATTTGTGTATAAAATTCTCAAATTAACTTGCAAAACAGATTAAAAAGTCAGCTTTCACCCTATTTAAAAAAAAAACAGAAGCAACCAAGAAGGAGGAGATGAAGGCAACAACCATTTTTTAGAGGCAGAGCCCGGTGCCCGGGCCTGCCTAGATTAATGATTGTACTGAGCTGGAACTGTAGAGGCCTAGGCCAGGGCACTACAGTTCCCACTATTTGCGAGATTGTCCGCTCTCGCAAGGTCGATGTTATTTTTTTGTCTGAGACTTTAGCTTATGGTGTTAAACTAGAGGCTCTTAGAGTTAAACTTAAATTTAGTTCATGTTTTTCTATTGATTGTATTGGTCGTAGTGGAGGATTGGCTATTTTGTGGAGTAATAAAATTGATTGCAATGTTTTGAGTTACTCGAGGAATCATATTGATTTAACTATTAATGGTGATGGTGGTGAGTGGAGATTGACTGGGTATTATGGCTTCCCTGAAAGGAATAGACGACAACTGTCCTGGAACTTGCTCCGTCACTTGGCGGGAGTGAACAACTTGCCTTGGTTGTGTATAGGAGATTTTAATGATCTTCTGAATCCAGAAGATAAAAGAGGACGGGTGGCTCATCCTCAACATTTAATGAGGGGCTTTCGAGAGGCAATTCAGGACTGCAACCTTACTGATGTTCAACTCTTGGGTCATAAATTTACATGGTTCAAGAGTCGGGGCACGCCTAACGAGTTGGAGGAGAGATTGGATAGGGCTATGGGCAATTCCTTATGGCACGAACGATTTTCAGAGGCTGTATTGCATAACCTGGTGGCACCCGTCTCGGATCATAACCCGATTTTACTTGATACAGAGCCGAGGGTGCACATGTCACGGCCCAGGAAATTTAAATTTGAAAACAGGTGGTTAATAGAAACAGACCTACACCAAGTGATTGAGAGGTGTTGGGTGGGGTGCCAGGAGTTAGACTTGCTAGAGAGACTGACAGCAATGTCACAAAACTTGGAGATTTGGGGTCGAAAATCGGATTCAGCTTTCCGGAGGCGTAAAAGAGAGTTGGAGAGAGAAATAGAGTGGCTCAGAGAGAGGCCAACGACGACAAGAGCCACCCGGTTGTTCGAGGCCCGTGTCGAACTTGGGAGGCTGCTTATTCAAGAAGAGACAGTATGGAGGTAAAGAGCAAAAGTCTATTGGCTAAAGGAAGGTGATCTCAACACTAAATTTTTCCATCAATCGGCTTCCACTAGAAAACGTAGGAAGAAGATAACGAAATTGAAGGATAATAACGGTGCATGGGTGGAGGGTCAACAGGGTTTATGCCAATTGGTGAGTGGATATTTTACACAGCTGTTTGAAGCTTCGGGCACTAGGGAGGAGGATAACAACTTCTTCGGAGCAATCCAGCAAGCTATCTCCCAGGAGCAAAATGAACAATTAACTAGGCCATTTGAAAAGGAGGAGTTTACTGAAGCAATAAAACAGATGCATGGGGACAAATCGCCAGGGCCGGATGGATTCAACCCAGCTTTTTACCAAAGAAGCTGGAGCATTATAGGCGATGACGTCTTCAAGGCATGCGTAGAGTGGATACAGAGGGGTGTTCTCCCAGAAGGACTGAATTCGACAAACATTGTACTTATTCCAAAATGTGATGAACCGACGGCAATGACGGAGCTTCGACCCATTGCGCTTTGTAATGTGGTGTATAAAATATTGTCAAAGGTACTATGTAATCGTTTGAAGAGTGTTTTGCCGGATTTGGTGGATAGGGCACAATCCGCCTTCGTATAGGGTAGGGCGATCCAATACAACATTCTCATTGCATTTGAAACTTTACATATGATGAAAAACAAGAGGAGCGGAAATCGTGGGGACGTGGCATTTAAAGTGGATATTAGCAAGGCTTACGACAGGGTGGATTGGTCGTATTTGCAAAATATTATGCGACGCATAGGGTTCTCGGAAATCTGGATCAATTGGATTATGATGTGTGTAACGACCGTGTCCTATTCAGTCCATGTGAATGATGACCTAGTAGGGCCGATACAGCCGGGAAGTGGACTTCGACAGGGGGACCCCCTATCCCCCTACCTCTTTATTTTATGCGCTGAAGGCCTATCAGCGGCTATTAAGCAAGCAAACATGGATGGACTCCTGCATGGTAGTAGAGTGTGTAGAGGAGCGCCGGCTGTATCACATCTATTATTTGCGGACGACTGCATGCTCTTTTGTAGAGCCTCTATTGAAGAATGCAGGCTGCTCAAACAAATACTTAACAATTATGAAGTGGTGTCGGGGCAAGCTATCAATTACAACAAGTCGGGTGTCTTCTACAGCAAGAATGTTAATGCGTCGACAAGGGACGCTATTTCCGGAATTATGGGGGTGGTAAGTCCATTGAATACAGGAAGATATTTGAGATTGCCCTCTCTTATTGGCAGAGGCAAGAGACAAATTTTCAACTATGTTAAAGAGAGACTATGGCAAAAACTGCAGAGTTGGCGAAGTCGCAAAATCTCGAGAGCTGGAAAGGAAATACTTATTAAAGCTGCAGCACAATCTATTCCCTCATATTGCATGAGTATTTTCTTGCTGCCGTCCACGCTCATTGATGAGTTACATCGGATGTTGAACGCTTTTTGGTGGAACAGTGGGACGGACGCTACCAAAGGGATGAGATGGATGAAATGGGAAAAGATGTGTTCACGGAAGAGTGTTGGAGGCCGTGGCTTTAGAGATTTACACTTATTCAATGTTGCCCTGCTAAGCAAGTTAGGCTGGAGACTAACACACGAGCCAAATGATCTGGTGTGCCAAATTCTCCGAGCCAAGTACTACCCGGAAAGCTGTTTCTTGGATGCCCCATTAGGCAACAATCCGAGCTTTACATGGGCTAGTATACACTCTGCTCAGGACCTGCTACGACAAGGGGTGAGGTGGAAAGTGGGATCCGGAGAAGACGTTTGCGTTTGGGGTTTTCCATGGGTGAATGAGGAGACGAGCTTCTATATTCAGTCACCGCTTGTTGAAGGGTTTACGGATATGAGGGTGGCAGACCTCATGATACCAGGGATGCGCCAGTGGAGTAGGGAGCTAATCGAGGAGGCTTTCATCCCGCGTGATGCCACAGCTATCTTACGAACCCCAATTTCGCCGGCGACCGGAGTGGATAAATTGATATGGCATTACGAGAAAAATGGGAGATATTCTGTAAAATCGGGCTACTTGCTTGCGATGAAGTTAACACATGGGGAGCAATTGAACGTAGAAGGGCACTGGGGTGCGTTGTGGAAGCTGCGAGTCCCGCCAAAAATCAAGGATTGTATATGGAGAATCTGTCGCAACGTATTGCTGAACAAGGTGAATTTGCATGCACGGAGGGTGCATAATGACAAAGCTTGTGTGCTTTGTGGAATGAATGATGAAACGGCGTGGCATCAGTTCTTCTGTTGTGATTATGCACTACAATGTTGGAGGGAGGCCCGATTGCTAACGGAGGTGGAAAGCATAATACCAACTGTGGAATCGCTGGCGGACTTGGTGTTAAGTTTTCTGCACAGTCGAGGAGGTGAAAAGGGTGACCGATTTGCTTGTGTTCTGTGGCAAATATGGAAGCAAAGGAACAATAGACTATGGTCCGGAGAGTGTGCGCATCCACGCCGGGCTGTACAAGAATGCTTCCAGCTGCTAAACGAATGGTTACAGGTGCGAAAGCCGAGCACCAGCAGCAAGGGCCCAAGAAGGTGTGTGGGGTGGCATAAGCCTGCTCGTGGAAGGCTGAAATTAAACGTGGACGCCGCTTTTTTTTAGGCGAGCAACGAGACTGGGGTCGGAATGATCTTAAGAGATGATGAGGGTCAATTCATGGCAGCACGATCTATGGTGATCCAAGGGTGTGTTGATGTAGCAGTAGGGGAAGCTATGGGGTTTATGGAGGCTATATCTTGGATACGTAGTCTACACCTTGACAATGTTACCATCGAGGGAGACGCAAAACGAGTAACGGATGCAATTCATTCACGCGCAACAGATGACTCGTCTTTTGGAGATTTTATAGAGAATTGTAGGAGGTTATTGGAGTCCCTCAATAATTGTTCGGTTTCTTTTGTAAAGCGTGATGCTAACACTTATGCACATGCTATTGCTAGGGCTTCTCGATCTGTGGAAAGCCCGTTTATTTGGGATGACCCCCCAGACTTTGTGGACGGACTCCCCCCTGAAGTTTGTCATTGCATTGAATAAAGACATTGGTTGTCGAAAAAAAAAAATAAATAAATAAATAAAAAAGCTTAAATCATAAACTGAAAAAAAAAAAAAAAAAAACCATTCCCAAATTCAGAAACGCTACACATATTGCCGGCGCCGCCTCTTTCACTTTGAAAACGTCGGACGGTCTCCGGTCACCAAGGGCGGCGGACGGGCAACAGGCTCCGCTCCACGCACGGGCATAACAGCCTCAACACCTCGACGGCCACATCCGGTCTCCGGCCACTCTTGGGTAAGTTTAAATTTAGGGTATTTTATGCTCTTTTGATGCATATATGAATCTGTATTTTACCAACTCTTTTGTGCTTTAGCTTAAAAGTAATTTTCTTAATCATAATTTGCAGGTTTTATTTTCTATTTCAAAAAATGAAATGTTGCTTATATAGCCTATCTCAGTAGTGCAGCCTGTTAGACTAATATGGCCGTGTGTGCTGATATAGTTTCTTGTGCCTTTTTGTTGTTTCATTTCTGGAGATGATTTTTTTGTGCTCATTAGATGTGCTTATGTTCTAGGAAAAATATGCAAACTATCCAGGACAAATGCTTAAAAGTTAATGAGTAGATTTAGTAGAGATGATTCTGAGTAGTTTTTAACAATTGATTTTTAAATCCCAGATAGAATCTTAAAATCCAATACCCAAATTTTAAAACAAAAAATAAACATAACCTTATTCTTTTCAATTTGGAATCAAACAAACCCCTGTTTTAAAATAAAATGCCCTACCTCAAACGCTGTTAGTTGCTTGGGCCACTGCATTATTTTTCAGCTTAGACTGTAATGTGTGATCTGTGAAGATTAGTATCCCCCTTTTTGAACAATTTAAGGCTCAAATCGTTCTCTGCGATTTTGTTCTTCTCGTGAAAAGGTTCAATTTTCAACAACTCTTTGATTTTGTTCTCTTTATGAATAGTTCCTTACCAAGTGAGAAGTCCATAGTTTCAATTGCATTCATGGTCTTATTCATCAGAGAATATGATTAAACACAATCATATTGGATTAGCATTTTCTTTTTAAATATATTTCCATGTACAGAGCAATCAGAGATAGACTTATATTGGATTTGTGTTGTTAAGATAAATCTTGAATTGAATGAGTGTATTTTCTTAAGAAACCAAAACTCCAGCAGCCTTCCCATGTCCTGGACGGGTCAGTTCTTATCTTCTTCTTCTTCTTTCCTCTCAATTTCTATATTTTTAAGTTGTTCATTTTCTATTTTTCTTGAGAAGGTATTAGTTGTTTTCTCTAGGATTGGGCCGTTTGAAACATTTAATCGTTCCAATATTCCATTGTTAGGTGGAAATCTCATATTTGGTAATTTGGGTATTGAATCTTTGCTTTGTTTCACTTCTATATCTTCTAATTATCGATCAACTAATACTTGCCTCTCAAACATTTTGTCAGATTCTTTATAATGAGCTGAGCTGAGCTGTTAATTAGACGATGCGGACCAACCTCCTGTTGTTTGTTTCACCGCCGAACAAGAATTGCCAGTTGCCAAAACGCCTTTTCAATTCAAGCTCGAGAGGGTTCAAATTTAATTAATTAATCTTTGCGATCATTTTTATCCAATTTCTTCGAATGCGAAGTGGGGTTTCAGGAATGAAGTTGCATTGCTTTGACAAATCATTCTTCCATTCTTCGCACTCTTTGAATCCCATTCAACTCCCTGCTCCAATGTAAACCCTCTTTCTTATTTTGATAGTCATTTGATTTTGCTTATTAGTCATTTCCTTAACAGGTACCTGTTGGAACCCGACTGTTAAAATATATATATATATATTTTTTTTCATTTTGTTTCAGGGAGACACATCTGTGGTACGTAAAACCAAGTGAAGTGAAGAGTGAATCTTTGTTAAAGCAGTATTTAGAAATTATATCTCCGTGTGAGAAGGAGAATGTGTTGCGGATGCAGGGAGAGGAGCTGAGGAAGGGTGCGTTGCTGGCACGCGCATTGGTTCGTACTACCATTGCCAGATGTATGCCACAATCTTTTTTTTTTTTTTATTAATTCTATGATTTTTTCCCCTAAATTGCATTTGTTGATTTTGGATTTAAAAGAGGAATTAGAGACTTTCCTTTAGAGATTAGCTTGAATGTTTGTTATCTGAATTGAATCTTTCTGGACATTAATTAGAAAATAGTTGTAGGAATATTCATGTTCATATCAGACTTTTTGTGTAGAGGTCTTTCATGATAAAAAAAACTGTTCTTGATTTCCATTTGGCACTCATGATCATATTGGTTTTTGGTAGATCAGATAAACTCCCAGATTGATCCCAGATCATTGAAGTTTCAGAAAAACTTACACGGAAAGCCTGAGGTTAAGTTTAACTCTTTGTTACTTTTTAGGAGCCTGCATTTTGCATAATGAGTGTTTCCATTCCAACATTGAGCTCTCTTGGCAGGTTCATTGGCAAGTAAGCGATGAATGGGACCCACCTCCATTGCATTTCAATATTTCACACACTTCCTCGTTGGTAGCGTGCGGAGTGACCATCAATTCTCAAGTTAGTTATGTAGTTATTCTCGTTGTTGAGATTTTTACACGAGTGGTACCAGTCACTTATTGCATGTAAACATGTGTATTGGTTGCTTTCATCTGTAGATTGGTATTGATGTGGAAGAAAAACACCGACGTACTAAACACAACACTTTGTCATTTGCTCGACGTTATTTCTCTGAATTTGAAGTTCAATTCTTAGATTCCATTTCTGACCCACAAGTTCAACAAATGGAGTTCATCAAATTATGGACACTCAAGGTCTGACTGTCAATTGAATCAGTTGAGGTTCCTCTTGAAGCGCATAAATGAACCAAATTGTTAAAAAAAATTGTTACTTGGCTTCTCACTACATGTTATGTTTTTTTTTTTCAGGAGGCATATGTGAAAGCATTAGGAAAAGGCTTCTCTGGTGCACCATTCAAAACCTTTACCATTCGCTTCGAGGAGGACGCAAGCACTAAGGTTTTTTATGAATATCTGTTTTAAATTGGAGAATGTTATCTGTTGTAGATTTTGTGTTGGAAATGCTCGTATAATATTTAGAAAGAAAAACTGATGGAAGTTCAATTTCTGAAAAAGCTTGCAGTTTTATTGTGTTATCAATGTGCAGTTGCAACCTTTGTGCAAAATCTTTTTATTCATATGCTGCTTGACATTTGTTTCGTACTATTAAGAAACTATGCTAGTCATGTTTTCTTGCTAGATAGATACTACTATCCTTTAAAAGTTTTAGAACTTCAAATTGCAACGAATTAATTCAGTTTCTAATACCACTACATTGCTTCCAGGCTTGTGATATAGTTGTCGATTCTCTTGATGATGTAAGAAGTTGGCAATTTTCACTCTTGGAGTTGGATAATTCACATTTTGCAGCCATTTGCACTGAGAATCATGCTGCCCCTGAAGGTACCACCCAAAAATGAAAAAAGAAAGTCGAAAGACTGCACTTCATGAAAGATAATAAACTGTTTCCCTTTTTTTAGGCAAAAGAAATATTTCAAGACAACTGAAGGTTTGGAAGACAATTCCATTGTTAGGGGATGAATGCCTCTCAGGAACAGATGAGGTTAAGACAATCTGCGGCTTTCCCCGTTTCTCGATTTCTAGAGCTAAGTTATGAATTGTAAAAGTTTGCACTCTGATTTCTACCATTGAGCTCAAGATGTATGTGATTTATCCTCATCAAGAGAATCTGCAACGTGCAAACCCCAACAGTAATTGTATTACGGAGTATTATTATTATTATTATTATTATTATTGTTTCAACCACAAATGAAGCAGAAGAGTATAGTGTTATTTCTTGTCATATTTCAAATGAACATGTTTTATAACATATGAGTATTGGGATATTTTTATTCACCACTAAGCTTACTTAGAACAATGCATTTAGTTTTGATGGACAAAACATGTAATTAGTGGCAAGTTAATTTGTAATATAATAGGTTTATAAGCTGAAGATGTATAGATCAGCTTAGTTTTTAGTCTTAGTCGTATGAAATCTCAGCTTAGTTGTCAGGTGACACCATAATAAAAAAATGACCTTATTGAAGGTAGCACAGGATTTGGAGTGAGCAGTATTGTTGCTTTTGCTAAGAAGATGTTACAAAACCCATTCATTTCCAGCAAGTTTGAATCCTAGGCCACGATTCGACTTCTCGTTCAGGCAGAAAAATCGGTACAGGCGGCTACTTAAGTGTTGTAATTTTTTTCTTTTCCGTATGTGTTTAATTTGAATGATCATGCACACTTTTCTGAGTAGAAACAAGACTATAACACACATGACTATGCCATGATATACAATATTCCCGCTGTCTATCAAAAGTGTGCTCACTTTTTTAACACATGTTTCAAGAATAATTCATATTTGAATTATAAAGTAGGTATGTGAGGTAACGAGTAAAGGGTATTATTGGTAGATCATCAACTTTTTTAATAAAGTAGAAAAAATACTTAAAAATTAACTACTCAAATAAAATAAACATATTCTTTGTGGATAAAAAAATAGGATTGAAACACTTTTGATGAACCGATGAATTTTTTTTTTTTTTTTTTTTCAAATTTCATTATTTTAGGGTGAAAACTGTATTAATTACTTATTTTCGACTTCTGGATTATGATAGATGTTGTTTAGTCATTCTAATTAAATATTAAATCTATTAAAAATCTCCAAATTCCAGCTATACCATCATATAATTTATAAATACACCTATATAGTGACAACGATTTTGTAACAAATCGAATACACTTTTATCACAGGTGACTTGCATCATCTTTTTCACTTTTTAATTGGGGAAATCTAATAATTTATTAGTAATTTTTTTTGAAAGCATTCCTATTTTTAATTTTTTTTGAAAGAGAAATCTAATCTAATGATAATATTTATAGGATAATATTTTAACTCTAGCTAAAGTATATCTTGATACAATCTCATATCTTATTAATTAATTTGGTAATAAATCATTAGATAACTTTGAGAATATTATATTATCATTCTTTCGGTATGGTGTCTCAATCATATATTTATATAAGATTGTGGGCGTGACGCAGCCAATATTTTAGTTCAGGAAGTTCAATTAAAAGTTTAATAAAATTAACTTTAATATATTTTAATAAAATTATTGATCATTGTATTTCATTTTTAATGTTTCCCATCATAATTATTATTTATTTTGCAATATTTGCATTGTCATATTTAAATATACATTTATGAAGTACGAAATTATTTTTCAAATACAAGATCAAGTTTATATGTATTTTATTTGTAGTTTTTATATATAATATTCCCTACGTTTTATTCTAGATTATTTATTTTCCTTTCTGGTTCGTTTCATACGAACTAAATTACTAATTTCCTGAAAAATAAATAATTTTATCACTTTATCATTTTAAATACTACAATATTTTAAGAAAAAATTGTCTAAAATATTACTTATTGTAGATCTCGGAAGGAGTACTCAACAACTATTAACAATTCTTAAATTAAAAATTGTGTCCAAGTTAAATGAATAAACAAGTAAGAGGCGAAGGGAAATTTTTTTGTATGCAATTGAGTTCATACCATACAATATATTGGATTTTAAGCGATTAAGATAAATCTTCAATTGTTCAATTAAATTTTTTACCATCCACATTAGAACAAATTAAAATTGTGACTCAATCGCACCAATCACACCATACAATGAAATATTGGTAAATGTTTCTCTCCGTATTTATTAAAATGGTAGAAGTTAAAAATCGATAGTCGAACGTATTTGTACCAACGCGTAGACACCGACAAGAAAAGGGCCCAGTGCCCCCTCCATCCCTATCTACTCCCTGCACACAACATGGGCATTATTAGACAAGACTCTATCTTTTTCATATCTTGCACATATATCTTTAATTATTTAATCATAAATAGTAAATTGTCCATCACCTAATCCACAATGATTAGATAAAACACCTTCTCTCACAATAAGAACACGAATATGATAAAAAACATCACTCTCGTATTCATAATTTAGTGAAAATTTGCAATTTTGGTACATTGCTCAATTTCATTGTTTTTTTTGTGCACTGAATTCCCAACTTTGTGCTTATTCGGTCCTTTTTGCCCTAAAAATTAAAATTATCGATTGAATTACAAAAATTGCTAACTTAGTAAATGCATCAACAACAAAAAGATGGCTATCTAGATTTTGAAAATATTACTAATATTTCGTTAGAGGTATATTCAAACTTTTATCGATTTTAAATATCTAGATTTTGAACGCTAATTGCCGCCCATGCATAAAAGACTACTGATTGATCGAACACCAAAATTTCACTAAAACGAAATGACAAAATATGCACCTAGTTGAAAGCTTCTTCATTAAGTCACATTTTAGATTATTTTAGACTATTTAATTTCCTCTAAATCAAACTAATTCTCAAAGGCACATCCTCTCAGCGAGTAGTCGAAAATCAAGATTCTATTCATAGTAAAATTGAAAAAAAGAAGGGAAAAAAATGTGGGTGCAAATATGCATGGACTATACTAATACTCCATTCGTCCCTCCTCGTTAATTTTTACATTTTGTCATTTTAATTGTCTCACTTAAAGTTGTATATTTTCTTTTTTTGGCAATTTGACCCCCCACAATTATTAACAACTATTCTTACTTTTACACAAAATCACATCATTTTCCACGTACCTTTCCTCACCCTCTCAACCTTTATACTTTTTCTTATATTTTTCACCAACAACTTTACATAAAATACTATATTTCTTAAAATCTGTGTCATTCCCCAAATGTAAATGGGCCAGAGGGAGTATATATCAAGAAATCCTTATCTACGTACAATCTCTTATCTTGTTATCCGTCATTAATGACTCATTTTGCCATTTTTTATCTTTTACTTAATGACTCACATTTAAAATAATACGAGAGCATTTTAACTATCTCCTAATTAAAACATCACAATATTATATTAAATGTCATTACTTTATTCATACTAAAAAATATATTTTATTATTTTTAAAATTAAAAAGTCTTTGCTACCCTCACTTTTATCTCACATAATACTAATAAATAATATATAAAAATCTGTGTCCAAAAGTTATGAGTTTTTAAGTAACGAGGGAGAGATTAACAACTAAATATGCACATAGTTGAAAGTTAGTTGTATTATGTATACAAATATACAATTGTGCACAAAAACCGAATATGCCCATATTGAGAGGACCAAAATTGCAAATTCCCCTTATTCATTTTACCAAATAAATACAAGAGTTGCAAAAAAAAAAAAAAAAAGAGCAATTAACATAAAACAAATGGCAATCCTTGCTCCAATTCCTACCTTGCAAGACCTCAAACTAACTTTCCAAGAGTGCACCCTACTCATTCCATCCCAAGAAACACACAAACAATCCATTTTCTTATCGAACATAGACCAAATTTTGAACTACAATATCCCAACAGCACATTTTTTCAAGGCAAACGCGGATTTCCCGCCTGAAAATGTCGTTAGGCGGCTCAAAACCGCGCTGGAGAAAGTGCTGGTGCCGTATGATTTTATGGCGGGAAGACTGAGACTCGACCATAAAACGGGCCGCCTAGAGATCGACTGCAACGCAGCCGGGGCTGGCTTCGTTGTCGCTTCTTCGGAGCTATCACTTGATGAAATAGGAAACAATTTGGGTTACCCTAACTTAGGGTATCAGCAGCTGGCGGTTGAGAGGCTGGATAACTTGCCACATGAAGTTGATCAGCCACTATGTGTTTTTCAGGTATGACCATATAAATTTCAAAAAGTAAAATGGTTTTTTATTTCATATTTCAACCTCATTTTTATTAGAAAATTAATATACAAGAATTAATTCTTCACCGTAGATGGAATTTTTAGATTAAATTAAATTCTTTCATTTAATATCCAAACAAGTCATATATATATATATATATATATATATATATATAGATGATACTCCTCCTAATACACATGGATCTAAACACGAAAACTAAGAATTTGTTTAGAAAAAAAAAACATGAGAACAGATGTGGGAGAGAGGGAATTTTACTTTTATGGAATAATACTTTTTTTTTTCTTAAGTTTTTCGACTTTAAAATTAAAATAGTTTTTTTTATCAACTAATAGAGGTAACTCATTCCATTTGAGGCAACGATAATGATTATGATAGTGCGAAAGACTCAAATAGCTACAATGTTCGGTCAAAAGTGTTTAGTATTCGTCCAGGCTAAAAGTAATCTGCTCCATCCGTTCATCAAAAATATATTCATACTTTTGAACACATATTATTTAAAAAAAAAATAGATAAATCAAATAGATAAAATAAATATATTGTGGAACATTGTGATCCATTTATGATAAAATGATTTTTGTGAGTAGAGTTCAACGTACCCCATCTTTTGGTCAAACAGGGTCAAGTCGTCAAAAAAGTCAAAAGCACATTTCAAATGACTTTATATTTTCTAAAACGTCCTTATGCTTTCCAGAAATTATATCTAACATCATAAACTTGTCTTTTTTCTATTTTCAAAAAGTAAAATGGTTTTTTTAATTTCATATTTCTAACATATTTTTATTAGAAAATTAATATACAAGAAGTTATATATATATGATACTCCTCTGTCTCAGATATTGAGTTAATACACACCGATCTAAACACGAAAATTAAGATTTTTTTTAGTAATATAGTAAGGGTATTAACGTCATTTTAGTTTTATTAAAGCAATTAAGTAAAAAAAAATGTGTATTAAGGGTAAGATTTGTGAAAAACTTATTTTTTTGAAATGTAAAAACTAATGTGGAATATACAAGAAAAAAAAAAGTGAGAATAGATGTGGGACAGAGGGAATATTACTTTATGAAATAATACATTTTTTGTCCTTAAGATTTTCGATTTTAAAAATAGTCTTTTTATCAACTAATAGAGGTAACTCATTTGATTTTAGGATGTTGATATGTTAGATAGCGACAATGATTATGTTAGATATATAGTGCGAAAGACTCAGATAGCTACAATGTTCGGTCAAAAGTGTTTCGTCTTCATCCAAGCTAAAAGTAACTTACACCCTCCGTCCACCAAAAGTATTTTAATACTTTTGGGCACAAGTTTTGTTTTTATAAAAAAAAATAAAAATACATAAAGTAGATAAATCAAGTAGATAAAGTAAATGTATTGTGGAACTTTGTGAATCCATTTATGATAAAGTGATTTTTTGAATAAAATTGAGTGGTAATTTAAGTAATTAATTAAGTGGTGGCTGGACTTTGGAGGATGAAAATAAAATGAAGATAAATTGATGTTTTCATCATCGTCGTCCCCGTAGCTTTAGTTTTTGTTGATTGGACCAACGGTCCGATCTTTTCAAAAGATATCGTTATTACGGTGACCGATTGATAGACCGATTCATGGATCCTTTTTATTTATTTATATTTAAGGTTATAGTTTTGTCAAGGTAGTTTGGTTGCTGCCTTGTGTGGATTTGAGCATAGTCCCTTTTTGTGTTGTGTTGAGGCTTGTTTTGTTCTCTGGTTCTTGGTGCTGATTTTGGTGGATCTTTGCCTGTTTTTCTATATGATTTTCTTAGCACAAAAATATTTTAGTGTGGGATGTTGTCTCGTTAGAATGAAGACTTGTTTTTTATGTGTGGGTGAAGGTTGCACTTGTCTCCCTAATTTTCTCAAGATTGGAATGGGGTAGCTCTCCTAATTTGCTTGGTTGAAGATCTGACGCATTTTAATAATTGATTTTGTTGTACCGATCTTGTAACCTTTCAAAAAAAAAAAAATGTTTGCTAAGATGTACTTCCCTCGTTCCACAATAATTTCACACTTTTCTTTTTGAGACGTTCCAAAATAACTTTCACAATTTTCATAAACTTCACCCTCACAATATTTTCAATTTTACACAAAATGTCATTATTTTTTGGCCCACATATACACACAAGTAAATTCTTTTCTTTACTTTATATATAAAGATTTACAAAATTACCCCTCAAAACTCTACTCATTACTTCACTTTTTTAGTTTTCGTGTTCATCAACATGTGAAGTTCACATGTTCGCGAAGGAGGAAGTATTTTTTTACTTTTTTATAGGCTTGACTAATGAATGAGTTGTATGCATAGGCTTGACAATATTTATATGGCATACAATAGACCACATATATCTCAATAATATTTTATTTCCTTTCAAGTCATGGATAAATTATGCATAGGATATTAATTTATGAATCTTTAATATTTTTTCCAGATAACATCATTCAAGTGTGGTGGTTTCTCAATAGGCATGTCAATAAACCACCTCTTATTCGACGGTTTAGCCGCCAAGACATTCACCGAAAACCTTGCATCCCAAGCATTTGATGACAAACCCTTGTTTGCAATCCCTTGCACCAATCGCCAACTTCTTGCCGCCCGATCTCCGCCGCATGTGGCGTTCCTCCACCGTGAGTACCTCGACCTCGACCTCCCCATCGGAGAAGGTTCACGCCCCCCGGTGTTTGACTGCATCCGCGAAGAATTGGAGGTTAGAATCTTCAAATTGAGCTCAAATGACATCACAAACCTAAAAAACAAGGCAAAAACTACTACAACTACAAATGTGAGCACCTTTGCGGTGGTCGCCGCCCTTTTCTGGCGGTGCAAAGCCCTCTCGGGCGAGAAAGATACCCATTCGACTCTTCTTTACGCTATCAATATCCGTCCTAGGGTAGATCCACCGTTGCCACCTTCATTCAGTGGCAACGGTGTGCTACCTTTTAGGGTTTCCACGACTTTCGAGGAACTGGAAAGTGGGTCATTTTCGAAAGTCGCGGAGATCATTTCGGAAGGGGCAAAAGAAATGACGGATGAGTATGTGAAGTCTGCCTTTGATTGGTTAGAGATTCATAGAGGGATTCCTCATGGGGACTATGTAGTTACCTCATGGTTGAGATTAGGGTTTGATGAAGTGGTGTACCCATGGGGCAAGCCTATTTATTGTTGCCCTGTGGCTAATCATAGGAAGGATATTTGTTGGGTGTTTGCTGATGCCATTGATGGTGAAGTTGGTGCCATGGTTGCTTTGCCTGCAAAGGAGATGGAGAGATTTGAGTCTATCTTTCAAAGATTCTTTGTGTGATTATTAATTTGTAAAAGAGTTCAAATATATTTTGTCTTATAACTTTGAACTTTTTCGCAAAAGGACTTGAGGATTCAATTTATGTGTATATTTGTATTGCTTCATAAATCATAATCTGCACCATTATGTAATCATCTATAGGCTCACGCCATAACCGCCAATCAGACTCTTCTTCTTCCTCCTACTTCTTTGCTCACCAAGAACAACAAGAAAATCGTCCATCTCGCTTATAAGATGCATATCCTCTTATGTCATACGCACGAAATCGCTCACCATAATCGCTATATTTGATGGGATATCCTTCGTCTCAATTATCACTGTAGCTCATGTGTCTTCTACCGATCAACTAGTTGATGCTCTCACGAAATTTCTCTCTCGTCCTCGTCTTTAACTTCTTATGAACAAGATTAGAATCACCAATGGTGCTCCATCTTGAAGGGGCATATTAAGATACAAATATACTTTTTTGAAGTCTCGGGTATCCGGTCTTGGACCGACTAATCCCGGAGGACCAATCCCACCGTCCACTTGTGGGGGTGTCGTTTAAAGTCAGAACTTTGCACTCTGTATGGATATGACCCCATAGAAATTGTTTGCACCTTAAAGGGTTCGAACCTGAGACCTAGAAAGTAACATACTCCTAAGTACCAAACTTACACCAGACCAACTCCTTGGGATTTAAGATACAAATATACTACTGTATATATTATTTTTGATATACTCTTCATATCCTTTATATATGGAAAATTATCTCCTTATCTATATAAAGTTATAAACCACCCATGCAACCTCTCATTATTCATGTAAATACAAATGCAATTAATATTTTTATTTATATATTCTCTCTGTAAATGGTTCACTGTTAATTAATGGCCTATTTGATAAATATGTTGAGTTATCTATGCTTAGTTCGAATATCTCAACTGGTTCAAATTTAATCGTAAATGGTCTTTTTTTTTTTCGAATGTTTTAATTTTTACGTATTTGATAGAAAATTTAGTAATATTATATAATTTATATTGCACTTCTCAGTTATACAAACTTACACTTTTTACTAATACTGAGTTCCACTTTTTACTAAATAAAATTTTTAGTAACAGTGAAAAGTGCAATACAATAATACTGAAAAATGTAATATGGAGTAGAGTTTTACTTAAAATTGTTAGTCATTATAACTAAAAAGTGTAACTGACTATTACTAAAAATTGTTACACAATATAATTGAAACGTGCAATACAATAATACTACAAATTGCAACTTGCACATGTTTACTTAAAAAAATTGAATAGTAGAACTTAATATTTTTTGTGAATTATTTATTATTTTAATATATAATTAAGAAAATTATTTATTTAACAAGTATGACAGTAACTTAAATGAGGAATGTGTATGTTTGTAAGAACGTATGAGTTAAATGGTTCAAACACCACACGATTTAAACCCCATTCCTGTCATCTTTTTTAATTGAGCAGTTCAGGTAGACGAACGGGTCGATTTGGGTGGGTCGGGTCGAGCAGACATGCAAGTCTGTCAGGTTCTTATATGTTAGTTCATGCTGGCAGACAGGTTCAAATGTACTTGAGTGCATGTAAGACTTTACTTACCAAACATACATCATAACATTCCAGAAAAAAGTGGGGTAGGCCCATGCACTTCTGAAATTAGGCCTACCTTGGCGGCTTGGCCTGACTCAATTGGCCAACGAAGCCCGGGGTGTGTTGCATTTTAAGGCTTTTTGGGCCACAGTCATTTACACCCATGATATTTATAATTTCACCACTCGATTGAGTTACCACCCTAGCATTGAGTTCATCCCTTTATTTACATAAATAGTATTTTCCCTTTAATTGTTTCTTTTTCCACTATCCAAACATCCTCCATTCAAAAAATTCATTTAAAAATGGTGTCAACAATTCACTGCCGCCATAGCCTACCGTTCTATATTTCCATCAATCAATGCAATATTTGTAGTGTAGTTTTAGTTTTTAGGGTTTGAGAATGAAGTTTTTTAAGATTTTAGGTTAGTTTAAGGTTTGTCTTGAATTGAATTGGATTGAGATTGAGATTGAAAAAAATTGAATATAATGGAAGTAATCCATGATAAATAGTAATTATATTTAAATTGTGTTTAAATAGAGATTGAAAAGTAGTGGTGAACATAGTTTTATATCAAAATAAATGTGATGTTGTAATATTTTATTAGTGGGTAAAACAATAATAGGAAAGAGAATGAGTATGGAAAAAAAAAGTAGGAGCGAGAATGAGATTAAAAAAATGATGATATGATTGTTAAAAATAGGTGTATTACAAGAATGAATTGATATTTAGTTATTTTATTTTTACAGTAATGTTAATCAGCCCTTCAATCAAAAATTTATAACTATGTCCCTGAAATAAATCAAAGCTCACTACTTCAGTATGGCAGTATATATGAAGCCAGGCATTACTAAAGATAAATATTTAAATGTTCATCAAAAATAAAAATAAATTTACCATAACTTGAAGACATGAGTACATCAATAACCAAACTTATATCTCAATGAAATACATTTTGCTTATGCAATAAATCATACTTACATAGATGTCTATTAAATTTCATTTTAAAACAATTGTGCTTTCAGTGTATAAGTAATCTAAATTAATGGAGGAGTATTAAATATATTATTCCCTACGTCCCAAAATAACTTTCATATGTAGGTGGACACGTAAATTAAGATTAAAAAAGTGTAATAATGAATTAAGTTTTGAGGGGTAATTTTATAAATAAAGTAAATAAATGAGTTAACTTTTATATATGTGTGGAGAAAAAGTAATGACATTTGTATAAAATTGAAGATATTGTGAGAGTGTAGTTTATAAAAAGATTCTCATTTTAAGGGAGTGAAAGTTATTTTGGAACATGTGAAAGTTATTGTGAAATGGGGGAATACTATTTTCTTCGAAAATAAGCATGTATATTTGATTGTTAATGAATTTTATGAAATAATATAGTTTATGTTAAAAGTAGATGAATTAGAGGGTATTGTATATGGTAGTATGCACTCGAGTGCATGCTGTGCACCCTAGTTCATGTGCATTTTTCAGTTTACTGACTTACACTTTTTGGTAAATGGTGTTGCACTTTTCAATTATTACTAAAAATATTATTATACAGTTTAATAATTGAAAAGTGCAACACCATTACCAAAAAGTGTAAGTCAGTAAACTAAAAAGTGTAACATGGACTAGGGTGCACAACATGTACTCGAGTTCATAGCAGACCAACCCATTGTATATTTGCATGTCAAATGGTGTGATGTTTATTTATAAATAAAATAATTATATAACAATTAAAAAAAGTGATAAATTTATTATTTTTGTAATGTGCCCATCATAGTCTTATAGACCAACAGTTTCACATGGCCATGCTGTTGGCCCAGTTAGTCTCCTTTTATTATAATATTATATATATATCAAAATTTGTATTAAGATATTTTCATTTTAAGAAAATAATGTTATCTCTATTTTCCTCTCTTTCTATTATAATATTATATAGATTTTCTTTCTTTTTTTATTAAGATATTTTCATTATGGGCCTGATTTTCCTCTCTTTCTATTATAATATTATATAGATTTTAATTTTTTTATTAAGATATTTTCATTTTAAGAAAAAAAAATGTTATCTCCTTTTAAATTATTATCCTTTTTGCCGCATTCCCATGAAATGTCAGGGCAGAATGTCACACGCCTGACATCTCACTCAAAAGATAAGAAAAATGTGTTATCAAAATACTTTTACAATTAATTAAAAATAAATGTGTGTTACTCATCTGTGACTGTGACGAGAACCAGTAGACGAATTCGTAATCCGTAGCTCAAACTAGAAAGAAACGTAATTGTAAACTATTTTGCAAAATTAATTCTACTATTTTCTTCTTTTCTCCTCCATACGGTAGTTTTTACTATATAAAAATTTAATTACTCCACAAAATATGTAAATATCCTAATAAACTAATCAATAATATTCAATGCATATCTATATCCCTAAAAATAAGGCAACAAAATAAAAGATTGATTCATTTGCTCGACTATACTTAATTTGGAGCCCACGACCCTCATTTCTATCTTCTTCACAAACATCCTTGTCCTCAAGGATGAATTCAGAATTATCGGAGTCCGATCCACCGGCATTGATCAAGAAAACTTGTTTGGTCTTATCCGGTTCAATCGAAAGTGTTTTTCTGCAATATTTTTATTCAAATTTGAAGTCTTTGTCTTGCATGTAAACCCATGCTAAATTTTCCAACAATCTCGAACCGTCTTTCTCAACCATAATTTGAACCTTCTTCCCTTGAGATCTTGCGATCTTGGTTCTTTTTTCAGAAAGTGTTATTTCTTCTACTTGATTCTGTTTACATTGAAGCATTTGAATATCTTCCTCTATCCTTCCAGATTGCATGCAGTCAATTCCATCTTTATCATCAACCAAAATATCAACAAAGTCATCGAAAATTGGTGGTACATCATAACCACATTTTTCATCAAAATATTTATCGAAAATTGGTGGTCCATCATAACCACAATTTTCATCAAAATATTCATCGAAAATTGGTGGTCCATCATAACCACAATTTGTTCTAATTTTTCTTCCCCCGTCCTCCCTGGGCGTCGGGTTCACCCCTTCGTCAAAACTTGTACCGAAGGTGCGGTGTTCTTTAGATGCTGAACTTGACTTGATTCTTGATCCGATTCTTGATGATTTCTTGCGTAACAATTTCGACATAATTCATTTCTTCTTGTCATCAATACTTTTGAATCTTGTTTCAATTTGATGAAATCTTGTCTCCAGTAACTCAATACGTTCCCGATGAGTTCCTAACATGACGATCGTAATTCTCGAATACTCTCAATGAAATTACCAATTTGATGAGAACGGGTCTGCAAACTATTTTGCAAAATTAATTCTATTATTTTCTTCTTTGCAAAATTAATTCTATTATTTTCTTCTTTTCCCCTCCATACGGTAGTCTTCACACCAATATATAAAATAAGGCAACAAAATAAAAGATTGATTCATTGGGCCGCCCTTCAATCTGGCTTTCGACTATACGTAATTTTGAGCCCACGTCCCTCATTCTCATCAAACTGTTTACAGACTTATCTTATTTGTCTGTCCCACAATTGTTTGCACACCCATAAAAGGAAACTCTCTCAAAACCCCACTCTCACAATATTCACATATTTACACAAAATGTCATTACTTTTAGGGGGTGTTTGCAAACTCTATAAACAACTTAAAAGCACTTCTGAAAAGTAAAAGCTGTGAGAGGGCAGCTTTAAAAAAAGTGATTGTGAAAGCTGTTTGTAGGGGGTGTTTTCAAACACTACAAACAGCTTCCAGAATCACTTTTTTTAAAGCTGCTCTCTCACAGCTTTTACTTTTCAGAAGTGCTTTTAAACTGTTTATAGAGTTTGCAAACACCCTCGTAGTGTTTGAAAACACCCCCTTACTCTCTTTCCAATCACTTTTTTACTTTATCCATATAACTTTACAAAATTACCCCTCAACACTGCACTCATTACATTTTTTTCTTAAAAAATGTGTCCATCTTGTGGTGCAAACACTTGTGGAACGGAGGAAGTATTTATTTTATGTAGTAACACATGATTGTTTATATAGTAACACAAACGATGTTCATATAATAACAAATTTTTATTACTTATCAACATTAATATTAGTGAAACACACAATTTATTAATATAGTAACACATATTTATTTTTATAGATTTATAGTGACGCATATACTAGCTTGTACTTATAGTAACACTTACCTAGAGTAAAAACAGAAATAAAAAAAAAAAATCATTTGTGCACAATTTTGTTGGTTTGATAGAAATTACTTTTTCACTATGATAAAGCGACCAAAAAAAAAATCACAACAATTTTTTATTTATGTGTTCAGATTATTGTGAAAATTAATTTGCAACACATAAAGTATTATATAGTTGTATATAACTGCACTATATATAATTCTCCATCCGTAATTACTTTCACACTTTTCTTTTTAAAACGTCAAACAATTACTTTTACACCCTTAAAATGAAAAATTCTTTATATACATCACACTCACAATATTCTCAAATTCATACAAATGTCATTATTTTTTTTCCACACATACCCTAAAGTCAACTCATTTACTTTATACATAAAAATTTACAAAATTACCCCTTAAAATCCTCACTAAATTCATTTTTCTTATTTTGCGTGCCACTTCACATGTGAAAATAATCACAGAATGAACTATAAAAATATCTACTTGGATGTTATCACACACACACTCTCTCTCTTTCTCTCTCTCTCTCTCTCTATATATATATATATATAATTCTTTCTTCCAAGTTTAGTATACCACAATATTCATAATGATACTTCTATTATCAATACTTGTATCAATAACCTTGATATACCTCATCTACAATCGCAAAAATACAACAAAAAACTTAGTTCCACCAGGGCCCCCTGGCCTACCTTTAATTGGAAATCTCCATCAATTTTGCACAACCAACAACCTACATGTTTATCTATGGAAACTTTCAAAAAAATATGGTCCCATTGTGCAAATGAAAATTGGCTCTGTGCCTATACTCATCGTTTCTTCACCAAAATTGGCAAAACAAGTCTTGAAAACTCAAGATTTGGCATTTTGTAGCCGGCCAAGACTTCTAGGGCAGCAAAAACTGAGCTATAACTGCTTGGACATAGTGTTTTCGCCCTACGATGATTATTGGAGGGAGGTACGAAAAATCGGAGCCATTCATCTACTTAGCCTTCGAAAGATTCAATCTTTTCGTCCCATCAGGGAAGACGAAATCGCTCGCGTGGTTACGAAGATCTTAGGGTTTGCTTCTTCTAATCAAGGTGTAAACTTGAGTGACATAGCCATGACTCTTGGGAGCACCTTAATATGTAGAATTGCTTTCAGAAAGAGGTACATAATGAATTAGTTTTGTCTTATCTAAAAATCTGAGCTTATAGAAAAATGTCGAATCATTTCATTTATATTTGAGTTATGGGACTCTGCATGCATTTCGTCCTTTTTTTCTATTCTTTTTTAAATCGATTTTACACTTTTCGTCCCATAACTATGAACTTTTCCGCCATAGATCCCAAAAAAATATGTGTCAATATAATGTCGTTAGAGGAATTTAAGTGACTTTTGGATTGAAATTGGACCAATTGAGAACTAATGAGACAAAATTGAAACCTTAAGTATTTTTGTACATTTTAAGAGGAAAAAAAATCCAAAGTTATGAGATCGAATTTAATTTTAAATTTATATCTATATTAATTTCCTAACACCACGGGGACGAGCCTTAACTCTGATATCATGAGAAAATTATATCTCAACTAAAAGTCAAAATTTATAGAAACGTGTGAAATTAATTCATTTATATTTAAATTAATTTCCTAATAGGTACGATGAGGAAGGATTTGAAATGAAGAGATTCGAAAAGATACTACACGAGGCTCAGGCAATGATGGCGGCTTTTTTTGTATCCGATTATTTTCCTTCGTTTGGTTGGGTGGATAAACTCTCCGGATTGTCTAATCGTCTGGATGAGACTTTCATGAATCTGGATACATTTTATCAAGAGCAAATTGATGAGCATCTTGTTAAAAAAAGAGAGAAATCGGAGGCAGATATCCTTGATATCTTGATCCAGCTTAAAGAAGAAAATACATGCTCCTTTGATCTAAATTGGGATCACATCAAAGCACTACTAATGGTATAATTTCTTTCAGTTGTCATTACATGTTGCAATATTTATATTTTACACTTAATAATAATACCAAAAAAATGCACATTGTTTTACACTTAATAATAATACCAAAAAAATGCATCTAATTGTACCATACGTACAATATAAAAAGTCTTAAATTAGTTCTTGTCCCGAATTACATATGTCATGTAACGACAATAATAACTTGCCCATGCCATTTTTTGATTGATTCCACTTGTTTCAGGCCACTTTTGTCCTCATCAATCGCAATATATATAGGGTTGGTTTGCTATGCACCTTAGTCCATGTTGCACTTTTTTGTTTTACTGGCTTACACTTTTTTGGTAAATGGTGTTGCACTTTTCAATTATTAAACTGTATAATAATATTTTTAATAATAATTGAAAAGTGCAACACCATTTACCAAAAAGTGTAAGTCAGTAATACTAAAAAGTGCAACATAGACTAGGATGCATAACATGCACTCGAGTGCATACTAGACTTTACCATATATATATATATATATATATTACATATATCACTTTTTATATTCCATTTCATTTTTCATTATCTAATTGATTAAATAATATTAAAATTTAAAATATAATCTACATTTTATAATTATTATGATGCCACACGTTAAAGATTCAAAAACTTATATATTGTATTGGGTACAAACTTGAACATAAACTATTTTTTGTGCACAAATAAACCCATACTTATTCTATTTTTAAATGAATGAACCTATTTGTACCAAAATAAAAAGTCATGGTTCCAAAAAATAGTTGAGAATCCAATACATACTTTTATTTATCTACCTAGTAAAATTCATAAATATTTATTTCTATTTCTTCTTTGTAGAATATATTTGTTGCTGCAACTGATACGAGTGCCGCCTCAACGGTGTGGACAATGACAGCTCTGATGAAAACACCCAAAGTGATGAAAAAAGTGCAATCAGAAATCAGAAACTTGATAGACCAAAAAGGGAAAGTAGATGAAGATGATTTGCCTAATCTACCCTATTTAAAAGCTGTTATAAAGGAGACTTTCCGATTGTACCCTCCGGCTCCATTGCTTGTGCCAAGGGAAACTATTGAAACATGCATTCTTGAGGGCTACGAAATTAAACCCCGGACAGTGGTTCATGTAAACGCGTGGGCGATTGCAAGAGATCCCGATTACTGGAAAAATCCAAATGAATTTTTACCGGAGAGATTTTTGAACAGCAATATTGACGTAAAAGGACAAGATTTCGGAGTGATTCCATTTGGATCGGGGCGAAGAATCTGCCCTGGAATGGTTATGGGACTCGTAAATGTGGAGCTTACAATTGCAAACCTTCTCCACAACTTCGACTGGGAAATGCCTCCATCGACTCTTGCACAAGATATCGATTTCGATGTTTTGCCCGGAATCACAATGCACAAGAAAAATTCTCTGATTCTTGTGGCTAAGAAATATGTTGTTTAGGTTGAGATTGTGTTTAAATCAATTCATATTTTCTTATATTCAAAAGAGCTTTTTTTTTATTGGTTATGACTTCATAGTCTCTACATTTTGTAATTATTTTTCTACTATATATGGTTCTTGCTCTGGTTCAAAAGTATGTGTTGATTGTATCATGTTATCTTATCTGAGACCTATCTCCACATTGATCTGGACACGGAAACTAAGAAAATGTGATAAGGTAGGTATTGATGTCTTTTTAACTTTATTAAAGTGACAAAGTAAAAATATTGAGTAAGATAAGTAATGACCTAAAAAAAGGTAAACAAGTGAGAATTCTGAAAGTAAAAGTTGTTATAAATTTCTTTTTTACTAGTCCAAATAAGGAGTATATTTTTTCTTAATTAATGTGAAATAAACTGATCAAAGGTAATAATTGACTTGCCATATCCATTTTTTTTATGTCTGGATAAAAAAAAAATTACAAATTTGAGAAATTAATCTCATATATAAATTTCGTCATTTAATTTTTGTGATCAATTTTAACACTTACATATATTAAAATGTGCTCACATTTTTTTACACAAAATTTTAAAATATTACTATAAAGTAAAAATAAAATAATTGTTTCCATAGTAAACACTTTTGTGAACACAAATTTTCAGCCCATTGGCCCATTTGATAATTTCAAAATAAACCCTAATATTTCATATATATACTCCCAGTACGATCTAAACAATATCAATTTCTTTCTTCAAAGAATTGTTTTCGTCTCGTTTCTTTGACTTGATGCAAAATCTTATTCTTTCCCCGAGCGTTTAAGGCCAAAGGCAATTTGCCATCTAATGTAATTCTCACTCTACGACCATCGATAGTAACATTCAAATTGTTACGATTGTCAATGATATTCGACTCCGATTAGACGTCTTCAATCACAAGCAAAATAATCGACCAATATTCAATCCAACGAAAGCATGGCAATTCACAAATATAAGCGAAAAACGAAAAATAGAGCACAAGAAGATTTAAGTGGTTCGATCAACGTGATCTACATCCACTGGACACACGACTTCAATTTGATTAGTATAAGAGATGTTTACAAACACTCATCACTCGGAAAGGGATTTATCCTCACTTCACTCGTGAACTCTCAACTCTCAAAACGAATGCTCGTACGCGTCAAAGATTTACAATACAAGCAATGGGGTATTTATAGGCTGCCAAGGATGATTGCAGCGTGCATGGAACGTGTGAGGATTGCCACGTGGATTCTGTTACAACCATGTAACAAACTCACACTTCTCGCGTGACCCAATCTGAATTGACCTCCCTGCCCTTCACTTGTTTCGCAAGACAAGACGACTCCATACTTAGCCAAAAATTAACCCTGCTAACAGAACTCGACTAGTCTGGTCAGACCTCTACTTGTCTGGTCTTCCCAACTCGTCTTGTCCTTCGCCACACCCATCTCATCTGTTTGGACTCCTCCAACTCATCTGATCTGGTCTGAGCTAACTTGTCTGACTCCACCAGCTGATACGCCCAACAGCTGAGTCCTTCAGAAGACTTCTATCAACTAAGTATCTCGACTGATCTGCCCAACAGACGAGTACAGTAGTAGAGTAGAATCTACCTGATCTTCCCAAGACGAGTAGCACTCGTCTAGTCTAGGAGGATTTGAGATAAACCTCACAATTCTCCACCTTTAGCTCAAAATCTCCACCTTAAACTAACAGCTCCGATCTATCCTTCTCAAAGGACAGATTCTACTACTAATCTGCCGCCACCAGACTAGTAGCCTTCTCCGCAGAGGTCACTAATGCAAACCAACTGACCTAAGACATAAACCAAACTTCTCCTTTGGTAACGCCTTAGTAAATGCATCAGCAGGGTTCTCCTCAGTAGCTATCTTAACCACTTGGACGCTCCCCTTCTCCACAATGTCTCTCACAAAGTACAGTTTCACATCAATGTGCTTGGTTCTCTCGTGATACCCCTGATGCTTTGCGAGATGAATTGCGCTTTGATTATCACAGAAGACAGTCACACTATTCTGAGATAAACCAAATTCCTTAAGAATCCCTTTCAGCCACATGCTTTCCTTAACTGCCTCAGTCAAGGCCACGTACTCCGCTTCAGTAGTAGACAATGCAACTATGGATTGATGAATAGACCTCCACGACACTGCCGTACCAAATAGAGTGAACACATATCCTGTTAAGGATTTTCGAGTGTCAACATTGGCTGCGTAATCTGCATCCACGTATCCCACAAGTGCATCCCCCTCACTTGGAATCTTCTGAAATTTCAGACCCGTCTGTGCTGATCCCAGAACATATCTCATAACCCACTTAACCGTTTCCCAATGGCTTAAGCCTGGATCACTCATATATCTGCTGATCACACTCATAGCATGAGTCAAGTCTGCTCTACAACACACCATAGCATACATTAAACTCCCTACAGCACTGGCATAAGGTATCTTGCTCATCTGAGTTCGCTCTTGGCTGTTCCTGGGACTCATCTGATTGGACAATCGATGATGTTGGCCAATAGGAGTAGAGACAGTCTTTGCCTTATGCATTCTGAACCTCTCTAACACCTTCTGCAGATAAGTAGGCTGACTCAGCAGAATAGACCCGTCTAGTCTACTGATCTCCATCCCAAGAATCACTTTGGCTTCACCAAGATCTTTCATCTCAAACTCCCGTTTGAGGATCTCCTTAACTTGATTAACACTGTCAATAGACTCGCCTGCTATTAACATGTCATCAACATACAACAGAAGATAGGTAACACCAGTCCCAACCCGTCTGAAATAGACACAGCTGTCGTACAAGCTCCTTGTAAAACCAGCTGAGCAAATGTACTCATCAAATCTCAAGTACCATTGTCTAGGGCTTTGTTTGAGGCCATAGAGGGACTTCTTCAATAGACAGACCTTGTCTTCCCCTTCTTCTATGTCCAACCCTTCTGGTAGCTTCATGTAGATCCTCTCGTCTAGAGATCCATGTAAGAAAGCTGTGGTCACATCCATCTGATGTAGCTCCAATTCATATTGAGCGACCATAGCTAACAAGATTCTGATGCTACAATGCTTCACAACAGGTGAGAAGATTTCATTGAAATCGATACCTTCTTTCTGTGTAAATCCCTTAGCTACAAGCCTCGCATTGTATCTAAGTCTGCCACCCCTCTGAGCCTCCACCTTCTTTTTATAGATCCACTTGCACCCAACTAACTTCTTGTTCTTGGGCCTCTGAACAATCTCCCATGTCTGGTTCTTGTTCAAAGAAAGCAGCTCCTCCTCCATAGCAACAATCCACTTCTCCTTGTCGTGGCAGCTAATGGCTTCTGAATAAGACTTTGGCTCCAGAGACTCCACCTCAAGAGCTGCACATAATGCAAATGAGACTATGTCAGCTTGACCGTACCTCTGAGGTGGGTGGACTTCTCGTCTGGTTCTGTCCCGTGCCAGCTGATAATGTTGAAGATCATTCTCGCCTTGAGGATCGCCCTCCTCATCTGGATCAATATCATCTCCAACTGGTCTTGTGGAGTCAACTTGCTCCACCTCGACTTGTGTCTCGTCTGGTTGGTTATCAGCTGCACTAGTACTCGTACTAGTCTGTTCTGATAGAGGCATCCGACTCTCATCAAACGTCACATCTCTACTGATTATGCACTTTTGCATCCCAGCTTCGAGGCACCATAACCTGTATCCTTTCACGCCAGAAGGATACCCAACAAACACGCATCGCAATGCTCGAGGCTCAAGCTTATCTTGCTTGACATGAGCATAAGCTTGACATCCAAATACCTTCAAATGATTGTAATCGGCTGCACGTCCAGACCACAACTCCTCTGGGGTTTTGTATTGCGCAGCCGAGAAAGGACTCCTGTTTATCAAGTAGGCTGCAGTAGACACAGCCTCTCCCCAAAACACCTTCGGCAGACAAGAACTGTTCAACATACACCTGACCCTCTCAAGTAGTGTCTGGTTCATCCTCTCAGCTACTCCGTTTTGCTGAGGGGTCCCTGGCACAGTCCTATGCCGTACTATTCCCTTCGATTTGCAGAACGCATTGAACTCGTCTGATAGGTACTCCAGACCATTATCAGTTCTCAAATGTTTGAGAGTCTTGCCTGTGACATTTTCACATTCAATGAGCCATTCCTTGAATTTCTCAAATGCTTCTGACTTCGACTTGAGAATAGACACCCACACCTTTCTTGAGTAGTCGTCTATGATAGACAAGAAGTATTTTCCACCAGACCTCGTCTGATTCCTCGCTGGCCCCCATAGATCAGAATGGACGTAGTCCATGATCCCATTGGTAGAGTGAACACCCTTACCAAACTTAAGTCTCTTGGACTTACCAAGAATACAAGACTCACACAAGTCGAGTTGAGTGATCTTGTCTTTGCCAAGTAGACCTTGCTTAGACAGCTCCACTAGACCCTTCTCGCCTACGTGAGCTAGTCTTTTGTGCCACAACATCGAGTTGTCTTGCACCTCCGCTACATCTGATCTACCAGCTACTGTTTCTCCCTTAAGAAAGTAGAGATCACTCATTCTCTCACCTTTCAGGACAGTCAGCTCCCCTTTTCACACACTGAGCTCTCCATCAGCCGACTGGAATTTATAGCCCATAGAATCCAACATCCCAAGTGAGATCAAATTCCTCTTGAGTTCAGGTACGTACCTAACACTCTTGAGTATTCTTACTACCCCATCGAACATCTTCAGGTGAACACTACCTTCTCCAACAACTTTGCAAGTGTGATCATTCCCAAGCAGAACAGAACCGCCCTTCTGTTGCTTGAAGTCATGAAACCAATCTCGTCTTGGAGTCATATGGAAAGAACACCCTGAATCAAGGATCCATGCTTGCTGTTCTGTAGAGGATGTGATGGTTAGCGCTTGAGCAGACTCATAGCCTTCTTGCTCCTTCTCAACTTGAGTCTGATTAGCTTGATTCTTGTCATTAGAGGTATTGGCACCAGATTTCCTCAAGAACTGCTTGTATTTGTGACAAGCATTCTTATAGTGCCCAGGCTTGTTGCAATGGTAGCACACTGCTTCACCTTGATTGGACACAACTGATTTTCCCTTATCAGCTCCTTTGGGTTGACTAGACCCCTTCTTGGCACCAGATCGCTTCTGGCCACCTCTGATTGCCAATCCTTCTCCGCTACTGACCTTGTCTGCTTGAGACGTCTTGTTGTGCAGCAGCTTGGACTTGACAGCCAGCATTACATCCTCCAATGTAATACTTTCCTTCCTACCATACAAGATGGTATCCTTTAAGATTTCAAAGGACTTAGGGAGAGCACTCAATAGAATCAGAGCCTTATCCTCTTCCTCTAACTTGACATCTAAATTCTCTAGATCATCAAGAATTCTATTGAACTCATCAAGCTGATCCGGAATGGGTTTGTCATCCACCATTCTGAAGGCATACAACTTCTGTTTCGAATAGAGACGGTTAGCTAAGGTTTTAACCATGTAAAGTTTACATAGCTTGTCCCAGACCTCTTTCGCGGTTTTCTCTTTAGCAACTTCTCTCAGAACCTTATCACCAAGGCAGAGCAGAATATTACTTCGAGCTTTCCTGAGCATCTTGCTCCTTTCAGCAGCAACTGTTGCAGATTCACCAGCTGGGGCTGTAGACTCTTCGAGCACGTCGAACAAGCCTTGCTGTTCTAGGAGAGCCTGCATCTTGACTCTCCACAGCCCAAAGTCACCCATGCCTGAGAACTTCTCAATATTATACTTGGTCGAATTCTCCATCTTCGATCTGGCAATTGATTAATGGTTGACAATTGATTCCTCTCGTTTCCGATTCCCACAGACGGCGCCAATTGTTACGATTGTCAATGATATTCGACTCCGATTAGACGTCTCCAATCACAAGCAAAATAATCGACCAATATTCAATCCAACGAAAGCATGGCAATTCACAAATATAAGCGAAAAACGAAAAACAGAGCACAAGAAGATTTAAGTGGTTCGATCAACGTGATCTACATCCACTGGACACACGACTTCAATTTGATTAGTATAAGAGATGTTTACAAACACTCATCACTCGGAAAGGGATTTATCCTCACTTCACTCGTGAACTCTCAACTCTCAAAACGAATGCTCGTACGCGTCAAAGATTTACAATACAAGCAATGGGGTATTTATAGGCTGCCAAGGATGATTGCAGCGTGCATGGAACGTGTGAGGATTGCCACGTGGATTCTGTTACAACCATGTAACAAACTCACACTTCTCGCGTGACCCAATCTGAATTGACCTCCCTGCCCTTCACTTGTTTCGCAAGACAAGACGACTCCATACTTAGCCAAAAATTAACCCTGCTAACAGAACTCGACTAGTCTGGTCAGACCTCCACTTGTCTGGTCTTCCCAACTCGTCTTGTCCTTCGCAACACCCATCTCATCTGTTTGGACTCCTCCAACTCATCTGATCTGGTCTGAGCTAACTTGTCTGACTCCACCAGCTGATACGCCCAACAGCTGAGTCCTTCAGAAGACTTCTATCAACTAAGTATCTCGACTGATCTGCCCAACAGACGAGTACAGTAGTAGAGTAGAATCTACCTGATCTTCCCAAGACGAGTAGCACTCGTCTAGTCTAGGAGGATTTGAGATAAACCTCACACAAATGACTATCGAGTTGATTGTCGAGTGAGATCTACTTTAGATGACGGACTGCCTTTGGCTCTAAATCTCAGCCCGGAGGCAAAGAGTGAAATTTTGCACCTAGTCGAAGACATGAGGTGGAGGCTAAGTCGACTAACCTGATTCGCTGCTGAATCGATCTCGATCTCAATCCTGCTTTTGTTAAGATTACAAAATGGTTTCTTTTTTATATGAAGTGGAGTAATATTTTTCATACGATTAAAATTGATGAAGTGTATTGTGGCCTCTTTATTTAAGCCACAAATTGAAATTAGTTTGAAGAAAACTGGGAATAAAAAATAATAATTCTACCATAAACAAATAAGCTTCTAATTTCATGTATTTATTTCAGTATTTTGATTGGTTTGAGTTTGTTATAAACGAAAATGATTGATTTAGGTGATGTTTAATATCATAATATAATTTAAATATTTCAATATTTGAAAAAATATATATACAAAAAAGAGATAACTCCATGTTAAAGGGAAAAATGGAGGAAATTTAATTCAATTATCAAATTACGAGGAAATTTAATGCATATATTAGTGTTGTTAAACGAGGAAGGTTTATAGATGAAACCGGAAACAGGGAATGGAGAAAGTTGGCTATCTTTTGCTTGGTAGGAAAAGAGGTGGAGATCGAACAACTTGTGTTTAAGTGTATGATGGGGAGATCGAACAGATTGGGTTTAAGCTTGTTGACATCGAGCCAATTGGTTGAAATTTCTAGAGGTGTTGGCTTTGAAAATTCTAAGAAAATACAACATTTTCTATAATATTATTACATGTGAAATCGGTGCTAAAAACCTGATAAGTGGAGTAAACATATTATGAGCTGTTAGTTTTATTAGTTTTTACCTTGTTTTTACATGTGGAAATAACTAGTTCAAACACTCTCACTCGTAAATTGTTTTGAAAGTTTCTCAATTAGTTTTCTTGGAAATCCCATTACTTTGAAATAACTAGTTCAAACACTCTCACTCTTAAAAAAAAAAAAAAAAAAAAAAAACTATTACTTCTCATCTCTCTCACTACTTGTAATTTGGGTTCTCAAAAATCTCAACCGTTGTTTTCTTGGAAATCTTTCGAGGTTTTATGCTTGTTTAAGTTTAACTCTACATCATGGATGAAAATATTCGGAAATATCTCCAATATATTCTCGATATATCCATTTTTCGGGGTCACCGATATCGATATTGGGAAGAATCGATATTTGTAAAAAAATTAAAAATATCGGTAGACAATAACAATATCAAGCCTAATATCGGTATTTCGAGAAAATGTCGATAAATTTCGAAAAATATTTGTAAATGTCATACGAAATAACATTGTATATTATATTTTATATAAATGTATTCAAATTATTTTGTTGATTTTATGTACTAAAGGCTTGTTTACAATTTTTAAAATTTATCGATCGATATCGATATATCCATTGATATTTTCATAAATTTAAGGTCTCGATATTTCCACCGATACCTATATTTTCATCCTTGCTCTACATCAGTGCAAAAGAAGATCACGATAATTTGAGAATTGCAAGAAACCATGTATGGTTTATTAAATGAAGTAAAATCTTTCTTTTTTTTTTCATAAATGAGAAAATGTATTTATCTATTTTCTATTTTTTTTAAAGGTAAAAATATTTATTAAAGGTGAGTAAATGGGTACTAAAAAAATACGCAAAAACTTATATGCAATATTGCATACATGCAATATGACTAATTAAGGTAATTAGGTCAAAATTCGTGGGTCAACGTGGGTCAACGCGGGTCAACACGGGTCAAAGCGGGTCAACCTTAATTAAAATATTTATTTTCACTCTAATATATTACAGTATTATTTTACTACATGACCAAAATTATGTTACTACAAGAACTAAATTTTGTCACTACAAGGTCAAAAGTGTATTACTACAAGTCTAAAAATATTCTGGACACTTATTTTTTTAGGGCAAAATTACTAAAATAATTTTGACTTATTCCGCTACTACATGACTAAAACAATGTTACTACAAGACCAAAATTTTATCACTACAAGGTTAAATGTGTATTACTACATGTTCAAAAATATTCTGGAGACTTTATTTTTTGGTGAATTTTTCAGAATGTTTTGACATGTAGTATTAAATTTTTGGCCTTGTAGTGGTAATATTTTGGCCTTGTAGTAACAATATTTTGGTCATGTAGTAAACCACCTGTTTGCAACCCGCAAATTTTCTGGGCAACCCGGATCCAGGCTTATGACCCGCGAATTTTTTAAAATTGACTTAATTTGACTTTTAGACTTAGAGTTTTGACTTGCCTAATTGGAATAGAATGCATGTATGCAATATTTCACATAAGACTAACCCAAAAAAATATATAAAAGCCTAAAACCAGCCCATTTGATTTTTTCAAAATCAACCCTAGCTATTATCAATCAAATCTGCCACTCGTATATATATTGCAGGTAATTTCTTCATTTGTAATTTCAGTAAGATCATAACAATGTCAGTTTCTTTTCAAAGGATTGATTTCGCAGGTAATTTCTTCACGAGAATCATTTGTCAAATCTCTGTTTCTAGTGGCTCTGTTTCTTAATTTCAATTTAATTGATTGTAGCAACAAATTGAAATCAGTTTGAAGAAAGATTCGATTGCTGGTAGAAATTGGTGAATCAAAAATAGTAATGCCGCCGTTTTCGCCGCCGCCGCCCCGTCGTAGCGATTGGGTGAAGAATCGCAATGAAGAAGGACAGATCAAAGAGGTAATTTCATGTATCTATTTCTGTATTTTGATTGCTTCGAGTTTATTTATAAACGAGTGATTGATTTATTGTTTAAAATGAAGTTTATTTCAATTATGAGATTAGGGCTTCTGTATAAATTAATTGGGGGTGCGTCCCCTGTTATGAATAATTCTGGTTCAATCGATTCTCTGGTGAATTGAATAAACAATTTTGTGGTTTTTTCGATTTTTTTATCTCCATTACTATAGTTTATTCCTAATACAGATGGTTGTGGTTAGGGTGATTCCAGTACTATTAACGAATCTATTCCAGACGAAATGTTGTTTGAAATTCTGCTACGTCTCCCTGCTAAAGATATTTATTTTGGGGCAAGGCTTGTGTGCCGAAAGTGGTACCATATGGTGCGTACCAATAATTTCGTAGACAAACACCTTGAGTGTGCAAGTTATGGACTTCTCTACACGGATGTATCCAAAGATCTTGTTTTCATATCTTCTAGAGAAGACGGAGGAATCGATAAGATCAATTATCAGTCCAATTTTGATTATGTTCCAATGTGGTTTAGTATTTGGAATGGTTTGATTTTGGAGTACCAAAAAACCATGGGCGAATTAGCTTATTATAATGTTAGAAACGTTTTGATACGTCAAGCTTTTCGTCTCCCTCCACTTCCTTACATTACTCCTTACATTACGTTATGTGGCATAGGATATGATGCAGCTTCCATGAGGTATAAAGTTGTTTTATCGTTTAAGAGATTAGAATATGAATGTGTTATATTAACTGTAGGAGTAGATAAATCATGGAGGACGGTTTGTACTGACCACTTATCTTTAGGTGGTAAGAATGCTCTACTGTGTACTCCGATTATTACCGAAGGTTTTGTGCATTGGAGCGGATTTTGCCATAGTTATGATGTGGTGAGGAACAGATTTTGCCATAGTTATGATGTGGTGACTTTGAATTTAGACACTGAAACAATCGCCGAGACCCCCTCACCTATCCCTGAAGTTGAAGCCAGTACTCAATCTCGTTGTTTTTCCACGGGAAGGTATCTATCCTTGTTTATTAGGCGTGGAAAATTGGTGTGGGAAGCTTTAGTGATGAAACCAGAAACAGGGGAATGGAGAATGTTGGCTAACATTTCCTTGGAAGGGAAAAAGGGAAAGTTGAGAAGGCTTGGGCTTAACCATTATGACATTGACATCGAGCCATGTGGTTGGTTGAAATACCCGGAGGTGTTGGCCATGAGAGTTCAAAGATGTTCCATCATTTTCTTTAATCTTATTACATGTGAAATCGGCCCTGAAATTTTGTCAACCGCCCACTATGATCCTTCGGTTTTACTTCTTAAGACCAGCCTGGTATCTTTCTAAGTTCGAATAGACATACTGTATGTTGAGTTGTTGAAGGAAGGAGTTTTATTAGTTTTTGTCAACACTATCACTCAGTAAATTGTTTTGAAAGTTTCTCAATTGTGCCAATTTGTTGCATGCATTTTATTTGGTATTATAGACAAGGGTGGAAAGTGGAAACTGTCGTGTAATTTGAGATTATTTTCTACACTTATCATGCAAAATAAGGTTGTTTTCTTGTGTAAAAATTTGATTTTTATAACATTTTGTATGCACAACATCTATTCTTAAAAAAAGTGTTTACGTGAACTCATATTCATATTTGCTTATTAAAAATACATAATAAAATATATTGTCTTGAATTCTGGATATTTGAATCGTCTCGCCATGTGTTCTGCAACATCCCGACTCATTCGAACTCATTTACATATCTTCATTTTTTTTTACAGGATTTTACATATTTTCATTTTAATATAAAGTTAATTGCACAAAACTCAATAGTGTTTTGATTCTTTTGAACATGTTGCATAGTTTCATGATTTTTTTTTCTCATAATTCGGGAATTGCAAGAAACCATCTCTGGTTTATTAAATGAAGTAAAATCTTTCTTTCTTTCATAAATGTGAACGTATTTATCTATTTTCTATTTTTTAAAGGTACGTAGGTCACAATTAGAGGGTGTAAGTGAGTCGAGCCTACTCGCGAGCTACTCGTACTCGATTCAAAAAAAGATCGAAATCGACTCGAAGTTAGTTGAGTGGAGTTTCGAGCTACTTGAGTAGCTACCGAGTTTATGCTCATAAATACTCGGCTCGAAAGGGGCACGAGTCTAATCGAGCTGAGAACAATATTTACTATTTTGTCATTAATATATAATTATATTTATATACAAGTAATCGAGTTGAGTTCGGGTTTATTTTAGAAAAAAATATGTTATAAAATTAATTTTGAAAATTATATAGACAATCCAGTCGAGCTCGAATTTTCGATTGATTCGAGTTTCAATACTGAAATCATACCGAGGCGTATGACAAATATTCGAAGATCTTTTCTACATGGTAATATTGATGTGTAGAATTAGAAACGAATAAAATCCGTAGATTAGTGAATCTATTTTCGAATTCAATAAACCCTATTGGATTTGAGTATCAATCATATATATATTCTCAGTAAGATCATAATTCATAACAATGCCAATTTCTTCTTCAAAGAATTGTTTCTTCACTCGAATAAATTGTAAGTTACTTTATTTTTTGCTATTCATTGCCAAATCTCTGTTTCTAGTGGCTCTGTTTCTGAATTTCAATTTAATTGCAGCAACAAATTGAAATTAGTTTTTTTTCTAATGGAGTCTATTCCAGACGAACTGTTGTTTGAAATTCTGCTACGTCTCCCGGCTAAAGATATTTATTCTGGGGCAAGGCTTGTGTGCCGAAAGTGGTACTATATGGTGCGTACCAATAATTTCGTACACAAACATCTTGAGTGTGCAAGTTATGGACTTCTCTACACGAATATATTCAAATATCTTGTTTTCATATCTTCTGGAGAAGACGGAGGAATCGATAAGATCAATTATCGATTCAATTTTGATTACGTTACAATGTGGTTTAGTACTTGGAATGGTTTGATGTTGGAGTACGAAAAAACCTTGGGCAAATTAGTTTATTATAATGTTAGAAACGTTTTGACACGCCAAGCTTTTCGTCTCCCTCCACTTCCTTACGTTACTCCTTACATTACGTTATATGGCATAGGATATGATGCAGTTTCCATGAAGTATAAAAAGTTGTTGTACAGTTTAAGAGATTCGAATATGAATGTGTTATATTAACTATGGGAGTAGATAAATAATGGAGGACAGTTTGTACTGGCCACTTATCTTCAGTTGGTAAGAATACCCTACTGTGTACTCCGATTATTACCGAAGGTTTTGTGCATTGGAATAGATATGACAATAGTTATCATGTGGTGACTTTGAATTTAGAGATCGAAACAATCGCAGAGACCTTCCCACCTATCCCTGAAGTCGAAGTCAATACTAAATATCGTTGTTTTTCCACGGGAAGGTATCTATCCTTCTTTATTAAGCGTAGAAAATTGATGTGGGAAGCTTTAGTGATGAAACCAGAAACTGGGGAATGGAGAAAGTTGGCTAACATTTGCTTGGAAGGGAAAAAGAGATATTATATATGCCTAATACTGTACGCATTTAGTTTGGTCATCGAATGGGTTGTGAACAAGATGCATGTCGTTTTAGTTTGGGCTAGACGAGTCACCCGACGGAAGGAGAAGGAGAAGGATGCTAGTAGCTTATGATTGATTTGAGCTAGAGTTAAGCTTGTGTATCTTTCTATGCGTCTTGAATTCCCACTGAATGTATGTTATTACTCAATTGTTCCTTGTTAGTATGAATCAAAACCTTATGGTTGATGTTGTGTGTCTATTAAATACTCTCTTCTACCATCACTCATGATTTTGGACACACGTTTTAAAAAAAAAAAAATAAAGAAAATATATTATGAATCTGGAAACATTTTATCAAGAGCAAATTGATGAGCATCTTGTTAAAAAAAGAGAGAAATTGGAGGCAGATATCCTTGATATCTTGATCCAGCTTAAAGAAGAAAAGACATGCTCCTTTGATCTAAATTGGGATCACATCAAAGCACTACTAATGGTATAATTTCTTTCAGTTGTCATTACATGTTGCAATATTTATATTTTACTCCCTTTATAAGCCTCTCTTTTGCTTTTAACACGAAGATTAATGAATATAATGTGTAGAAAATATAGAAAGATGTAGGAAGAATGAACATATTACAAACATAAAATGCACATGGTTTTACACTTAATAATAATACCAAAAAAATGCATCTAATTGTACCATACGTACAATATAAAAATCTCCCTTAAATATTTTTATTTGAACATTTGTTAACTACTCTTTACTTCTTTAAAAATCTCCCTTAAATATTTTTATTTACAGTAAATGTCATTACTTTTTACAAATAAAATATACTCTGATGTGCCAAAATTTGCACGAGAGGATTATATATCCTCGGGATTAAGCGTCCTGTTCTTCAAACACGGATAATTGCTTCAAGTGTGTTGCCTTCGTTCAAAACCTTCAAGAACCTGCAAAGAACACGCCGGAGGGGAGTCCGGCGTGGACACTCCGATGCCTAAGTCAGTATAGAGTCTATTAATCTCTCCAAGGATCTCGGGATCCTTAATATATGAAAAACAGTTCTTAAAAGATCTCCCAAAGGTATATTGTATTCAATTTAGTCAATGCGTAATGTACGAGAGTCTAACCTGGAAATCTCCTCGATTTTACCTATTTATAGAGATGTTAGCTGGAGAGGAAGTCAAGCCTTCCTCCTTTTCCGGAACTACCCGCCAGACTCGGTCCTGCGGAGTGGACGAAGCCTCCTTTCCTCCACTTCCCGAAGACTCGGCCATATCTCTTCTTTATTTGACTTGGTTCCCCCGGATAATAGAGGATAAGGTCCACTTTCTATCGAGTCTAAGCCGAAAATAGCGGGACCTCCCTACATTCAAGGCTCACGAACTTCCTCCAAAAGTAATTCTTCTGGAAGCTTCTCTTTGGCGGTAGCTCCCTCCAAAGGGATCTCCCGAGAGGATTTCTCCTCAGAGCATATTTCATAATCTGATCCTTTCACTTTTATCTTATCCCCTATACACGTGTCGACTCCTTATTAAGTGACATTTTTAGGCCGCATCATCACTCCCCCCTACTCTCGTAAAAGGGAGACATCCTTTGTGAGAGTAGAAAATATTTCCTAGAACTTGTTACAAAGGTCCTCCTGGAGAAACGTGTATCTTCTCTGCTTTGGAGAGGAAGTTTCAAAAACGTCCTTCTCCGAGGGCTTTCCCGCCTCCAATTCTGGGAGACTTTTCGGCTTCCGCGCGTGGACTCCACGCGATCACCTTTCTCTCTCTCCTGTTATTCTCCCAAGGAAAACCCTCGATTTTTCCCCCTATCTTTCCTCATTTACTTCACGCAACCATCTCCCTTTTCTCTCTTTACTTTTCAAATTTCACTCCTCCCAAAGATTTCTCGTCGTCTTCATCCTTCTTCTCCGGTGTTCTTCACCTCGAGTCTCTGCTGTCGTCAACCGCCTCGTCTGATTCCATAGCCCTTCTACTTCAAGGTAACCCAACTATTCTTTTGTTCTTCTTTTATTAACAGTGTAAATCGATGTCAAATCCTCCCTCTCTTCCGGAAGCTGCCAGCCAAAATTCCTCTGAAGCGACTCCCTCTCTAATGGGGAGTCCAGAGAATAGGATTTCCCCCGCTTCCCAAATCGACCATACTCACCTAGTCGACCTTGCTCACGTCTATGGCTTTCCATCGGAGTACGCCTTTCGTGCTCCCCGCTCCGATGAACGCCCAGATATTCTCCAGCCTCGGACCCTTGCTTTTTTCGAAGCCCATCTTAGGGCCGGACTACGGTTTCCGATTCATCCTTATCTGGCTGCCATATCCACCCGCATGCAGATCCCTCTTAACCAGTTTACTCCGAATGCTATCCGTACCATGATAGGGTTTTACATCTTGGTGAAGGGAAATGGGGGTGACCCATCTGCCGAACTATTTCTGAGCCAACACTCATGTAAGGTGAATGATGGTTTTTTCTATGTTAGTGGGCGAAGGTCCCGTGTTTGTAAATTTCTGAAAAAACTCCATGAGGAAGACTCATCTTGGCGAGATTACTATTTATTTGCTACCAGCCCTACCGATTGGCCATTTCCTCACGGGGATTGGTTATTCCAAAATCCCGGAGTGATTCCTCCTCCCCTGAAAGCTTACTCTGTTTCCAATCTCACTATTATGAACAATCTCAATACTCATACCCGTTTGCACGACTATTTCGATGTTATTGCCATTTGCAACAATCCTCGCATCCTCTCCCACTTCGGCTTTTGCCCTCAAGATTTTCCCTTAGGTTCCCGAGATGGTAAAAAATCTTCTATTGCTATATCTTATTTCTTGCATGTGGCTGTTTTTCTGAGTTCTGAAAATTTTCTTGATTATTTGTAGCAATGAGTTGGTTGACTCATATCTCCCGAGATGCCCCTGCTCTCAGCATAGTGAAGACCCCTGTGTTATCCGCTCCAGAAGATATTCCAAAGGCTCCTCCGTCTCCCGCTCTCGAGAGCTCTGCAAAGACTCCGGCTCCAGAGGGTTCTTCGAAGATTCCTCCTCTCCCTAGTTCCTCTACTTAGGTCCCAGGCTCAGTTGCCAAGAGAACCCGTTCCTCTGCCAATGCGTTTTTTTCCGAATGTGGTACATCTAAGAAGAAGAAGGGGAAAGTTACCCGTGCTGATAAGGGAACTCCTCCTTCTACTGTTTACGAGCCTCTCCATCGCCTCATTGACCGATGTCCTGCTCCTCCTGATGCTGAGTTGTCCGACCCGCCTCTTCCTGAGGATCGACTGATTCGCGGCGCTCATCTTTTCTCTGAGGTATTTTCTGGCATTTTCCCTTTTTATAATCTTTGCTTTCTTCATATCTTCAGGTGTTAATTTCTCTTCCTTTGTAGTTTGGTCTCACCTATACTAAGATACTCGACCAAGGCGTTGAGATGGTAGCTGAGCTTGAGCTTCTCCGGGCTGAAGCATCCTCTTTCCAGTCAACCCTCAAGGGTATCACCACGGAGAAAGATAAGGTCCATAAGCGAGCTCAAGCTCTTTCTGAGGAGTTGTCCCTCCTACAGGCTCAAAGCAAGCAGGATGTAGCCAGGATTAAGCGCCTGGTGTTAGAGGTGGAACGGATGGAGCGCGAGCTGCCAGATGTCGGGGTGCAGGCTTGCATTAAATCCTTATTCACTTCTTCTCTGGGTCAAGAGTTCTTGGAAACTCTTCATACTCAGTGGCTATCCAGCTTCTTAAAGAGCTCGAGCTTCCTCTGTGCCATGGGGCCGCACATCCCTCATTTCATCGACCACGGCTTCAGCAACGCCGTAGCCGAGCACTCAGCCCCGGGGTTTAATGGAACTTACTCTCGCGAGTTCCACTTGGACCGGCTTGCTACTCCTCCGAAATTCTTGGGGGATCCTAAGGAGAGCCCTGACAGTCCTTGGTGGCTACCCGGAATGAGTCAGGCTATCACCAAACTGCAAGCTGTGAAGGTAGGTATGGCTGATCTAAAGCCTCTGGAGCGTCTGGTTTATCCTTATGATTCCGCTCTAATCGCGGCAACCACAATGGATGGAGGAACTGGCGTTGCAGACACCATGGGAGGTGCCACGGGTCCGGATGAGGGCGGAGGATCTAGCAATCATGCTGCTGAGGAGGGTGGCATTGTCGAAGGAGCTGAGGTCGAGGGGGCTGTTGCTGAAGGGGATGCTGTTGAGAAAACAGTTTAAGTTTCACATTTCTATGATCACATCAAACAATTTATTTTCCTGTTGTTTTGCTACACTCTTTACTTTCTGCTCATACTACTTGCTCTCCATACTTTGTAGAGGACCCCACACTCCTGGATATGTGGGGGCTTTTTTGCAGCAGTCGTATTAGCTTGGTGTTGTATGTTTTTGTTGTCTTTTTTTTTTTTTTTTTGTGCATGAGTAACTTACAAGACCAGCAAAGAATGTGTTGGAGGTGCGGCTTTTCTCTTTCCCCCCTTTTGTTGGTCTTGTAGGCTACGTTGAAACCACTCCTTGACTGTACGGTTTTTTGTTTTTGATTTCGGGTGGCTTGGTTGTGGGAGGTCATCCTCCCTCTTCTCTACGTACTTCTTACTCTCTTATTCCTAAAAAGATCTTAATTCACAAAATCTTTTCGTTTCAGTAACCCACTTGGGTCTCAAGTAAAGTGAGGGCTTCCTGGAGCACCTCGGCCTCTAGGCCTTTGAGTGTCTCTCCCTCTTATTCTTAAAAGATTTTAATTCGTAAAATCCTCTCATTTCAGTAACCCACTTGGGTCTCAAGTGAAGTGAGGGCTCTCTGGAGCACCTCGGCCTCTAGGCCTTTGAGTGTCTCTCACTCTTATTCTTAAAAGATTTTAATTCGTAAAATCCTCTCATTTCAGTAACCCACTTGGGTCTCAAGTGAAGTGAGGGCTCTCTGGAGCACCTCGGCCTCTAGGCCTTTGAGCGTTTCTCACTCTTGTTATAGTTATATTCATACGTCGCATGTTCAAATATGAGAAAGATAACCAAGACATAATAATTCTGAATAATTCTTTCTTCAAAAAATGAGAAGACTTCATTGCTTTATTGTTAATTTTCAACATAGGCCATAGATAACCTACGCCGGTCTCATTAAAAACCTCTTTACGGAAAAACCCCAAAGGGGAAACCCGTAGAGAGGGAAAAAGAGCTCCGGTGAAGCCACAAAATACACCAAGCAAAGTACGGATCAATGCAAAAAATCATAAAACAAGAATTATAGACGGTCTCAAGACCTTACACTGTCTTCAAATAAAGAATCTCTTCAAATGACAAACGTTCCAGGGTCTAGCTATGTCGACCCCCTCCATGCTCTGCAATCTGTATGCTCCTCCTTTCAGCACCTGTGTGATCTTATAGGGTCCCTCCCAGTTGGGCTCCAGCTTTCCTGTATTTTTCAGGGCGTCCGCTCTTCTCAGCACCAGGTCCCCTGCTCTGAAGGACCTCGGGATCACCCTTCGATCATATGCAGCTTTAATTCTGCTTTTATATCTTTCCACACGTACCCTGACCATCTCTCTTTCTTCTTCCATCAAATCTAGAGGTTCTCTCATCAATCTTTCATTCTGATGTTCTTCAAATTGGGCAACTCGGTGCGATCGTAAAACGGCCTCTGGAGGTATCACCGCCGTCGCTCCGTAGACCAGCTGAAATGGGGACTCTCCAGTTGCTGTCTTCGGGCTAGTCCTATATGACCATAACACATTATCTAACTCGTTTACCCATCCTCCTCCTATCTTTGTCAACCTAGTTCGGATTCCATCTACTATTGTTCGATTAGTAACCTCCACTTGTCCGTTAGCTTGAGGATGAGCTACAGAAGTGAATCTCTGTATTATGTTCAATCTTGCACACCATCCTCGCACGTTCTCGCCATTAAACTGTGTTCCATTATCGGAGACCAATATTCTGGGTACTCCGAATCTACAGCAGATTTGTTTCTTTAAGAATTTAATCACATTTTCTTCGTCTATCGTAGCCAGGGGAGCAGCTTCCACCCATTTGCTAAAATAGTCCACTGCTACTATTAGAAATTTTCTCCCTCCGGAGGCTGGAGGGAAGGGTCCTACCAAGTCAATTCCCCACTTAGCGAAGGGACAGGGAGAGTGCATCGCTCCCATCTCTTCTGCAGGGGTTCTTATCAATGGAGCATTTTTCTGACACTTGACGCATTTCCTCACAAATTCTCTGGCATCTTTTGTCATAGAGGGCCAGTATAACCCAGCCCTTAGAACTTTCTTCACCACTACTTTGTATCCTTCATGACTGGCTGCATCACCTTCATGGATCTCTCTAAGTGTGTACATAGCTTCTCTAGTTGATATACACCTCAAATATGGGTGTGTGAACGACTTCTTATATAGGTGCCCCCCGATAATACAATATTTGATCCGAAGGGCTCGGGTCTCTCTGGTGGTAGGGGCATCTGCTCCCTTGGTAAGTTCTATCCATATAGCTCTTCTCCAATCGTCTTCCTCTTCGATGGAGCCAATGGGGTTCTCCAAAGCCTCTCTTTCCGCAACTACTAGAGTTACTGTTCCCTGTCCATCGAACTCTGTGGAGCTAGCGAGTTTGGAAAGACTATCCGCCTGCATGTTCTTCTCTCGAGGTATCTGGACTACCTCGCACTCTTGGAATTTGCTCATCACCGCTTTGGCACATTCCAAGTAAGCAGCCATCCTGCTATCTTTGGCTACATATTCACCATTCACCTGCTGAACAACTAATTGGGAGTCTGAGTGTAGAGTTACCTTTGGAGCTCCCAATTCCAATGCCATCTCCATCCCTCTGATCAAAGCTTCGTACTCTGCTCCATTATTTGAGGTCATGAATTGAAACCTCACTGCGAATTGTAGGTCCTCTCCTCGAGGGCCTGTCAACACAATCCCTGCTCCGCATCCGCTCAGGGTCACTGAGCCATCTACATACACCTTCCATCCCTCGACCTCTTCTGGTTTAGTCGACTCTTGGATGAAATCTGACAAAGCTTGAGCTTTTATAGACTTCCGTGGCTCGAAATCTATGTCATATTCTTGGAGCTCGATCGCCCACTTCACCATCCTTCCAGAGAGGTCTGCTCGTCCTATAACCTGTTTCAAAAAGTAATTAGTGCGGACCAATATTTTGTAAGAAAGGAAATATGGGCGCAGCCTCCGGGCTGTAACTACCACAGCCAGAGCAGCCTTCTCAATCTCTGAGTAACGATTTTCGGCCCCCTGAATGACCTTACTGACATAATAAATAGGGTGCTGCAGAGATCCCTCTTCTTTGACTAAAGCAGTGCTTAGTGAGAATTCCCCTACGGAGAGATACAAAATGAGGGTATCTCCTGGAGAAGGCTTCGTCAGTTTCGGCAACTGAGACAAATGGTGCTTCAGGTCTTCAAAGGCCTTTTGGCATGTTTCGCTCCATTCAAACTTGGTCCCTTTCTTAAGAATTTTAAAGAAGGGGTGGCTCTTTTCAGCAGACCGGGCTATGAATTTGCTTAACGCTGTAATCCTCCCATTAAGTGTCTGGAGCTCCTTTATGTTTCTTGGTGGCTACATGTCCAGTACGGCCTTCACCTTGGCTGGATTCACCTCTATACCTCTTTGAGTGACCATATATCCCAGGAACTTCCCTGATTTTACTCCAAAAGAGCATTTGGCTGGGTTCAACTTGATGCCATTTTCTCGAATTACCTGGAAAATTTCTTCCAAATCCTCTATATGTTGATCTGCTTTCACACTTTTGGCCAACATATCATCTACATATATCTCCATGTTTCTCCCTAGCTGTTTTCGAAAGACAACATCGACCATCCTTTGATAGGTTGCTCCGGCATTGATTAATCCAAACGGCATCCGAACATATCCGAACGTTCCACAGGCTGCTATGAAGCACACTTTGGGGACATCTGCAGGATTCAGTTGGATTTAGTGGTACCCTTGGTATGCGTCCATCATGCTCAGCAACTCAAAGCCTGAAGTTGCATCTACTAGCTGGTCTATTCTTGGTAGCGGGTAATGGTCCTTAGGGCATGCCTTGTTGAGGTCCCTGAAATCTATGCACATTCTCCATTTTCCTCCCCCTTTAGGCACCAGCACGACATTGGAGAGCCATTCTGGGAATTGGACTTCTACTACATGCCCTGCTTTCAGTAGCTTCTCGATTTCTTCTTTCACAATGTTATTCTTCTCAATCCCGAAATTTCGTAGTTTTTGTTTTACGGGTCTTGCCTTTGGATCCACATTAAGGCAATGTATTGCTATCTCCGGAGGGACTCCTGTCATGTCAGTTGGAGAAAATGCGAATATATCGGAATTTCGACGTAATGTAAATATTACCTTCTCTGTGAGTTCAGGCCCCAGTTGGGTACCTATTTTGGTAACAAAGCCGAGTTTCCCTGGAAAGAGCTCCACGCTCATTAGTTCCTCGTCTGTCTTAACATTTACTTGCTCAGGTGCCATTCCCTCTACTTTCTTCCTCTTGACCTCAGGGTCATCTCCTCTAATCCGCTCCAGGCCCCTAGTTAGGGCTTTATCTGCCATCTTTACGGACTCTGCATAGCACTTCCGTGCTTGGTACTGGTCTCCTCTCACTTCTCCCACCCCTGTGGCTGTAGGGAATTTCATCTTCATATGAAATGTGGAGATGATTGCCTGAAAAAGATTCAGGTTGGGTCGTCCCATCACAACATTGTACGACGAGGGAATATCTACAATAAGGAACTCCACCACATGGACTTTCCGAGCTGGAGCGTTTCCCAATCCTACCTGTAACATCACTGACCCCAAAGGTTGGATTGCTCCTCCGGAGAAACCATACAGAGAGGTATCTACAGGGCGCAACTTCACACTCAGCTCCATTCTCTTAAAACATTCAAAGAACATGATGTCGGCCGAACTTCCCGTATCTACGAAGATTCGCGCAACATCGAACCCCGCTATGTCCGTAGTGATCACCAGAGCATCGTTGTGATCTTCCTTAATTCCCTTCACATCTTCTGGGCCAAAACGGATGTTGGGAGTCTCCGTCATGCGCCCCACCTCTCTTAGAGCCCGGACATTTTGCTTTCTCTTCCGAAAAGAATCTCCATCAGCTGGCCCACCCACTATCATGTGGATTACTCCTCTCTTCGGTGGAGGAGGGGGCATATCCTCGGCTACCTCTTTAGCTTCTTTCTCTTCTGGTTTTCTTTCATGATCTTTCCGCTTCTGCCCTCGAGGGCCCTGCCTATCTCTGAATATAAATTCTTTTAGATGACCTGCTTGGATCATCCTCTCAATTTCGTCCTTCAAGTGGTAACATTGATTTGTATCATGCCCATACTCATTGTGGAATCGGCAGAATCGATCAGACTTGGGCTTCTGAGGTCCTCGATTTCTGGAATATGGGAATTTCAAGTCAGGATGGTCTCCGGCTACCTCCAGTACTTCGGCAGGCTCAATCCTCAAGGGCGTGTATTTCTCGAACCTCCCACGAGGGCCAGACCGGGGACCTCCAGAGGGATTGCTATCTCTTGTTGATCCAGAGGTCCGAGGGATCTCTGGGCTGGATCGTCTGGAGGGACCTTCCCTTCTTCTCTCTCGATCTGTTGGCCTAGCCTCCAGCCTTTTGGCCTTACGGACCTCCTCTAGAGTGAGGTACTTCTCTGCCCTGTGCAGCAGCTCATCAAAATTCTTAACTGGCTTCTTAGCTAAGGAGGAAAAGAAATCTCCATCTCGTAATCCGTTAGTGAGGGCGTTGATTTTCACCTCCGGAGAGGCTGTAGGGACCTCCAGAGCCGCCTGATTAAACCTCCGGAGAAAAGCTCGTAAGCTTTCGCTCTCCCCCTGCCTCAGATTGAAGAGGGTCAAGGTGGCCCTTGGCTGTCTCCGGGCACTTGCAAATTGATGGAGAAATAACTCACTGAATTCTTCCCAGGATCGGATGGTATTAGGTTCTAACTGAGTGAACCATTGCTGCGCTGCTTTGGCCAGGGTGGTCAGGAACACCCTGCACTTAATTCCTTCTCCGTAGCGATGTAATAGCGCAACGTTTTCAAACCTTACTAAGTGTTCGTAAGGATCTGCCGTACCATCATATTCAAAGTTAAGGGGCTTGAAGTTGAATGGTAACTCATCCTGTAATATGTTAGGGGAGAACTGGCATCCGGATGTGTGAGCGGATCTACTGGTTCGGTTGTCCATCTGTCTCCTCATATCCTTCATCTCTTTCTGCAGAGCCTGTAGCTGGTCGCTAACTGGCCCTCCGTAGGTATCATCAGTGCTTTCTTCTGTCTCAAGGGGTTCTGTCCCTCGGGGTGCCGGTTCTGCGTTCCTTCTAGTGCTTCGAAGGGGAATGCTTCTTTCCGCGCCCGAGGGCACTTTATCATCCTCTTCCACTCGTATCCCCATCTCTTTGGACAACACTTGGGAGGTCCCAGGTGCCTCATCCTGGGGTCTATGGGGCGGTACCTCTGGATTCCCTGGTGCAGCCTTGGGAATCTGGTCCTTTTGATCTGCAAAGGCTTTATCTACAGCTTGTCGGATGAGGGCGTTCAATTGATCGGGAGAGATCAAGAGTGTCCCTGAGTCTGGAATATCCTCTCGCTGAGGATCTGCGGTCTGGGGCTCTGGGGTTTCGAGATTCCCGGTTATTCCCTCCTGGACCGGTAAAGGATGATTCTCGTCACCTAAATCTGGAGTGGGCGCCAACGGCTGATTTGATCCAGAAGGAGTATGGATTGGGTTTTTCCCCCGGCCTCCCATTGGTGGGGGATCAATCGGCAAAGGGGGATTCTCACCCGGAAGATTTTTCTTTCCAGAAATAGATGTTTTGTCTCCGCCACCCATTTGCTCAAACAGGTAGAAATTCGTGAGAAAATCTTTCAACTCTTTCCCACAGACGGCGCCAGTTGATGTGCCAAAATTTGCACGAGAGGATTATATATCCTCGGGATTAAGCGTCCTGTTCTTCAAACACGGATAATTGCTTCAAGTGTGTTGCCTTCGTTCAAAACCTTCAAGAACCTGCAAAGAACACGCCGGAGGGGAGTCCGGCGTGGACACTCCGATGCCTAAGTCAGTATAGAGTCTATTAATCTCTCCAAGGATCTCGGGATCCTTAATATATGAAAAACAGTTCTTAAAAGATCTCCCAAAGGTATATTGTATTCAATTTAGTCAATGCGTAATGTACGAGAGTCTAACCTGGAAATCTCCTCGATTTTACCTATTTATAGAGATGTTAGCTGGAGAGGAAGTCAAGCCTTCCTCCTTTTCCGGAACTACCCGCCAGACTCGGTCCTGCGGAGTGGACGAAGCCTCCTTTCCTCCACTTCCCGAAGACTCGGCCATATCTCTTCTTTATTTGACTTGGTTCCCCCGGATAATAGAGGATAAGGTCCACTTTCTATCGAGTCTAAGCCGAAAATAGCGGGACCTCCCTACATTCAAGGCTCACGAACTTCCTCCAAAAGTAATTCTTCTGGAAGCTTCTCTTTGGCGGTAGCTCCCTCCAAAGGGATCTCCCGAGAGGATTTCTCCTCAGAGCATATTTCATAATCTGATCCTTTCACTTTTATCTTATCCCCTATACACGTGTCGACTCCTTATTAAGTGACATTTTTAGGCCGCATCATACTCTCTTCAATAAAGTATAACTACTCGTATTATCTCTTCTAAAAAATAACATTATCACCTTTAAAAAGTAATAAGCAATTTCATCATTAAAACTCGTGCCAACAACAAATGTTCAATTAATAATGGGACGAGATGAGTAATAGAATAGAGAAGTATAATTTTATTTATAAAAGAAATCAATATATAAATTTACAAATTATGGAAATATTTTTTAGTAGAAAACATTTGTGGTACATTTGCATATTTTTCCATTTGAATCTAAACAATGAATATTCATTCCATTCTTACTCTTGATTATAGAAGTTGTAACATACAATTGTCTGTGTGTAAACACATGTTTGGGAAGGTACACACCTATTGTAGAAAGAGATTGACCCTGTATTTTATATATTGGCATTGTAAAAGACAATAAAATAAGAAATTGACTCATTCGAAATTTTGTAGGAGTCGTATCATCCGAAACACTTAATGCCATTCTCGGGATAAATATTTTATTACCAACATTTTTTTCCAAAAAGAATTTTATCCTTTGATGATATTGCAATGGAACATAAGTTGGATGCAACTCATGCACTTATGTGTTTCACATGTCTATTGTTTGTCTACAGTATACCATCTCTTCTTTCCATAAGCATATTGTTATACCTAGTCAAAGAGGTCAATCTTTGACAAGTCAATCCTAGTCACCATCTTACGTGGCGAGGACCAGTCAACAAAGTCGTGCGACGACTAGTCAACAAGACCAAGAAAATGTAATGGATTTATTGTATTTAATATATTTAAGTGCTCGGCCAAAGATGTTGGCGAGCACATGTTTAGTTAGCTGCTCGCCCAAATGTGTGGCGAGCACGTGCCTATTTTTAGTGAGAAGTTTAAGTCTTGGGAGACAGCATGGAGCGTGGCGACCACACTCCTCGAAGGTACTTCGGCGACCACCATGGCCCATCTCCTCGGCATCTCGGCGAGGACGAGCACCTAAGGCGGTTTAGCATTAAATGCGCCATCAAATCACCTTTTCGGGCAGAATGAAGGTCCAACCTGGAGGCTCCACGTGTAAAGGGCGGGCAGCCCCTGAAAAACAGTATATAATGCCCATTTGGGCTCATTTGTAACACAAGTTTCATTATTCACACAATCACCTCAACCTAAAGCAATAAACACTCCCAAAGCTCTCAAGCTTTTAGCTTCTCCAAGAAGCTATATTATTGTTCTTGATCCTTCTTGCTTTATACTTCTTTAAGATCATCAAGATCATCATTAATACTCCCAAAACGCGTAATAACCCCCATTTAATTATATATGTTTGTATCGTACTAAAAACAGTCCACATCCGAGTCAACCCGACAAAAGTGCATACAACATTTGGCGCTAGAAGGAGGGGTCCTTTTACGTGTTTATCATCAAAGTTTCGTCCGATCATCGAGCGATCCGTTAGCAAACTCCCTGTTTTAAGTTTTAATCGGTAGATCTACCGTTTAAAGCATCATCTACGATCTTTAGTGTTCTTCGTGTTCTTGAACATTTTTCAGTTTTCGTAGCATATTTTGGAGTTTGATCTCCTTGTATTTGTGTTTTCAAGCTTCTTTTGTTGTTACTTTGCTAAACTAGTAGTTGTAATAGCACGTTCTTCTGCGTAAGAACTTTAATCTTTCATTTTTTAGATCATTACCTTGTAATCTAAGAAAAGACACTCTTTAAACGATGTCTCAGCATACTCCGCAAGACGGAATCATACCGCCCGGAGGGAACGAGCACCCTCCGCCGCCGGCAAATCCTTTTGCAAACTTGAACATGGGGGATATTCTAAATGACCCCCAACACTTGAAAGACCTTTCGGACTACCTCCTGGAGAAGATGAGGCAGAACGAGAAGGAAGAGCTAGAAAAGGCCAAAGACCGGGCCTTCGAAGAAGCTCGCAAAAACAGGGGGCAAGAGGATGACCGCTCCTATCACTCACACTCTGCTCGCCCCCGAGATAAAGGCAAGAACAAAGTCGACGAGCACTCCCACAATAGCCAGACGGGAGACTCACGACAAAGAAATTCGGTTTTCAACCGAATGAACGACAATGATGGAAGGGCTCCTCGCCGAGTACCTTTCAATGTGGACGGCCGACCAGAAAAGGCCGACCACCACCATCGCGCTGATAGGAGAGATCAGGGCGACAGGGTCTCTGCTCTAGACAGAGTGGGACCGGGGAAGGGTTCGCGAGCTCCGGCGAAGAGTTATCGCGGCCACCACTCTGACAGGCACTCTCCCAGGCGATCACGTCATGATGATCGCCCAGCCATATCCCATGGGAGTCGACGTGACGAGAACGTCGTCCCCCGAGCACAAACTACCGAGGAGGGGCAAATCGCCCAGTTCCTCGAGACACAAAAATTAATGAAACAAGAAATGGACGCTCTGCGAGCAGAGGTGGTCGCCTCGAAGCAAGGGACCACTCCGCCAATCAGTCTGCCCGCACCTCCACTAAGTGTCGCAATCCTTACCGCCCCCATTCAAAGGAAGATCCAAATGCCCTCCATGGCGGCATATGATGGGATGTCCGACCCCAGAGTACACTTGTCCAAGTACTCCAACTATATGGCCTCAATCGGGGCAACGGACGCCACACAATGCAGAAACTTCTCCCTAACTTTGGGAGATCGGGCTCATCGTTGGTACACAACTTTGAGTGCCGGATCAATCAACTCATTCCATGAGCTGGGACAATACTTTCTGACCTACTACGGGTCCATTGCTGCTCGCCCAGCATCAAAGCAACGTTTGGCTAACGTTCGCCAATCATTGAATGAGTCGGGAAAAGACTTCATCGAGCGCTTCGATAGGCTGGTGATCGATGGAGAGGCCGTAAACGATGAGACAAAGCTGATCTCGGCTGTTTCCGGTCTAAGGATAGGTACCAAGCTGTGGGAATCTATCCATCTTACTTTCCCAGTTTCTTATGCGGATTTCCGCACGAGGGCTGGGAACTTCATCCAAATGGAGGAAATAATGGACGCTGCCAAGGCTAACGAGCAGCCTGACACGTCCAAGAGAGTGTGGCCCAAGAAAAACACCAACACTGGGGAATCTTCCCAGCCCAAGAAGGCGACCACTCAAGCTGGCAGTGCTCGCCCAGCGAACTTCAGGCCTTTCGAGGAGGCTCCTGAGATCATCCAATTCAGGGAAGCCCTCACCGTGGATCCTAGGGGCATCTACGACGCTATTAGGGGAAAGAATCTGCTCCCCCAAGCAAAGCCAATGCATACGAGCGATGCAAACCTCGATGGTAGTAAGTTTTGCAACTACCACAACTCTGTCGGCCACCACACTAATGGGTGCCGGGACTTGGTGAGAAATCTTTTCAAGCTATACAATGAGGGCAAGCTCGCCCAGTTCATCAAGCCCCTTGGTAATGGCGACAACAGGGGAAAGAAATGTCGCGACGACAGCGGCGACCTGCGCCAACAACTGAATCGTCCCAAGCTAACTCCTCCCATGCCAACACATCCTGGTGGCGACATCGATAATGTGGGCGGAGACTGCCATGTGATAGAAGGCCCTTTGGGGGGGACTCAGTCCGGAGTCGCTCTGTCTGTTCGCCGGGCTCAGAGCGAACAACGAGCACTCAACAACGTGCACCAGGTGTGCGTCGCTCCGTCTGCCGAGAAGCCTCTTTCTCATCAAATCCTTTTCTCGGACGACGACCTGAACGACGTGGTGCAGCCAAACAATGATGCTTTGGTCATCACGGGGAAGATAATGGGAACCATCGTCCATCGGATGATGGTCGACACGGGGTCATACACCAACATCCTTTTCAAGCATACCTTGGATGCTCTGGGTGGATATGCAGATTACATCGAGCCTTGCGACGATATAATCGTAGGGTTCGGGGACACACGCAACCTTCCCATTGGGAAAATCAGACTGTCTCTGGAGTTGGCATCGTCAAAAGAGCCTGAAATGCACCATGATAGGCAGCTCGACTTCTTGATCATCGACATGCCATCATCCTACAATGCGTTCCTAGGCCGACCTTTCTTCAGCGAGTTCAAGGCGGCCGTTTCTACTTTTTATTATTGTGTAAAATTTCCAACCCCGACGGGAGTTATAACCGTTAAGGGCGATCAGACGCGGGCGAGGGAGTGTCTCGTCCGTTTTGCAAAACGTCATTCTAAGGAAGAGACCATGATTGGAAAGTATATTGAGTGTCAAACACAAACAGAACAAATGAACTACTTGGAGGGTTTTTCTAACAAGTACAGAAAAATTGAAGTTGGGGAGTGCAGCCATCGTTCCGACGACCACCAAGTGGAGGCGAACGAGCACGCCTCCATGGAAGTGGACGACCACACCCCAATGGAAATCGACGAGCAGACAGATTCGGGCGACCAGCTCCCCGACGATCAGTCTCCAGAAAACTTTCCAGATCTGGAGCCTAGGTTAGGCTTTGAGCCAAAATTCGGTATTGAGGACCCTCGTTGGAAGGAGCCTAAAGAGCGGGCAACTTCAGCGGAGGACCTTGAAACCATCCATTTAAATGAAGCTCGTCCCGAACTCGAAGTATTTATAGGTTCGAATTTACCAGAACATCTGCGATCAGATATGGTCGCATTTTTGAAAGAGAGCATCGGCGCTTTCGCCTGGTCGCACGAAGATATGGTGGGCATTCCCACGAATCATGCCTGCCACAGACTAAATATTGATCCAACAAAAAGACCCATCACCCAAAAACGAAGAAAATTTGGGCCTGATAAAAGTGCGGCTTTGGCAGTCGAAATCAAGAAATTGATCGACAACAAGTTGATCGAGAAAACTGGAACTGATCCCGAGTGGTTGGCAAATCCAGTGCTCGTCAAGAAAACGACCGGGTCGTGGAGATTGTGTATAGACTTCACGGATCTAAACGACGCCTGTCCGAAAGATCACTTTCCGATGCCCCACATTGATCACCTAGTAGATAATACAGCGGGGCACGAGATGTTAACTTTCATGGATGCCTTCGCAGGGTACCATCAGATTGCAATGCATCCCAACGACCAGCGACATACGGCCTTCATAACGGCACTTGATATGTATAGCTGGAAGAGAATGCCTTTCGGTTTGAAGAACGCGGGGGCAACGTACCAAAGACTGGTAAATAAGATGTTTGAGAAGCACATCGGTGAGATGGTGGAGGTATATATCGACGACATCGTTGTCAAAAGCTTACGGAAAGAAGATCACCTACACCACCTTGCCATGACTTTCGATATCCTAAGAGAGTACAACATGAAGTTAAATCCAAAGAAATGCAGTTTTGGAGTTAGCTCAGGAAAATTTCTGGGGCACTTGGTTAGCCAGCGGGGCATCGAGGCGAATCCGAGTAAAATTCAAGCAATAATCAATATGCAAAGCCCAAGGAACGTGAAAGAAGTTCAGAGGTTGACAGGATGCCTTGCATCGCTGAATAGATTCATTGCACGAACGGGCGATCGTTGCAAACCTTTTTTCGACGCTCTGAAAAAAGGAAAGTTCGAGTGGACCGACGAGTGCGAGAAAGCTTTCGAGAAGCTGAAAGAATATTTATCGGATCCGAAGGTCCTATCTAAGCCAGTCCCCGGTGAAATTTTGTATCTATACTTAGCGGCCACTGACTGTGCGATCAGTTCAGTGCTCGTCCGAGCTGAGGGGAGCACACATCTGCCTATCTACTACGTAAGTCAAACACTGAGAGATGCGGAGTTGAGATACACTCCAATGGAAAAATTGGCGTACGCACTAGTTATGAGTGTTAGAAAATTAAGACAATATCTGTTCGACCACGAGGTGGTCGTCCTCACCACTTTTCCTCTCCGACGAGCACTGCATCGTCCGGATACCACGGGAAGACTTCTGAAATGGTTGGTGGAGATCGGGCAATTTGATCTCACCTACGCACCCAGAACGGCAATCAAGGGACAAGTGCTGGCAGAATTCATCGTAGAGCTCACTTTCCCAGAGAAATTGGACGAGGGAATCGAACTTCCTTGGACACTGTTCGTCGATGGCTCGTCGACGAGCACCAAAGCAGGGGCAGGAGTTGTCCTCACCAGCCCAACCGGACAGACGTTTGCTTCGGCGATCGAGTTCGAGTATCGGGCGACCAACAACGAAGCAGAGTACGAGGCTCTGGTTGCAGGAATCAAGATGGCTATGGCCGTGGGCGCTAGAAAACTGAAAATTTTTTCTGACTCTCAACTGGTTGTATGTCAAATTACGGGCGACTACGAGGCTCGCGGCGATCAAATGATAAAGTATCAAGACCTAGTGAAAGGATTACTCGAGCAATTTGATCAATTCCACATCGAGCAAATCCCTAGGGAGGAAAATACGCAAGCAGATGCGTTAGCTCGGCTGGCCACTTCAGAGGGGGAGGCAATATTTTCAGAAGCAACCATCACCAAAATTTCTTCCCCATCGGTGAACAGAGGTCAAGTTTTGCAGGTTGAAGCGACCAGCGACGAGGACTGGAGGACGCCGATCACCAAGTACATCAAGACCGGCGAGCTCCCGGCAGACAAAGTGAAGGCAACCAGATTGCAACTCAGGTCCGCAAGGTACACGATTGTGGGCGACCAGCTGTACAAACGGGGTTTTTCAATGCCTTTGTTGAAATGCCTCGGAGAAGACGAAGCGAAGATCGTCATGCACGAAATCCACGATGGAGCTTGTGGAAATCATACAGGGGGGCAAGCGCTCGCTTTAAAAATCATAAGGCAAGGCTATTTTTGGCTAACACTGAAGAAAGATGCAATCCATTACGCGCAGACGTGCAAGAGATGTCAAGCCTTCGCTCCCGCCATTCACTCACCACCAGACGAGCTCATCTCGGTATATAGTTCATGGCCTTTCGCGAAGTGGGGGATCGACATCATCGGACCTTTCCCACTAGCTGCTGGGGGAGTAACTTTCGTCGTCGTAGCAGTCGATTACTTCACCAAATGGACAGAGGCAAAGGCATTGAAGACCATCACAACAGGCCAAATGACAAGCTTCATTTGGAAGAACATAATTTGCAGGTTCGGCCTACCACGAGCGATAGTGACCGACAACGGACGTCAATTCACAAGTCAAGACATGCTGGATTTCTGCTCAAGGTGGAACATCAAGAAATTATTTTCAACACCCTACCATCCACAATCAAACGGTCAAGTAGAGGCGATCAACAAAATCATCAAGCACACCTTGAAAGCTAAGCTGGATGGATTGAAGGGCAAATGGGCGGACGAGCTGCACATGGTTCTGTGGGCATATCGGACGACCACGAGAAATTCTACTGGTGAAACACCGTTCGCGCTCGCGTTCGGAACCGAAGCTGTCATACCAGCAGAGGGGCAAGTCCCAACTTTTCGAGTAGCAAATTATGACGAGCAGTTGAATAACGATGCACAACTCTCCGATTTGGACTTCCTAGAAGAACGAAGGCTAACAGCGGACGAGAAGAATGTGGTCTACAAGCAAAGGTCAGAACGCTACTACAACACCAAAGTACGTGCTCGCCAGTTCACTATCGGCCAGCTCGTACTTCGGAGGGCGACGGAGCAGTCCATCGGCATACTTGGCCCGACTTGGGAGGGTCCGTACCGAATAACGCGCACACTCCTAAACGGATCGTACGAGCTAGAAGATCTAGAGGGCAAGCCGAGCAAGTACCCATGGAACGCGGTCAAGCTGAAGAAGTATTACCAGTAAGTTTTTAATTTTTTCATATTTGTAGTCTGTATTTAATCATCATTTCAATTCAAGCAAAGTTTTAAATTTCCAATCAAGTGTTAGATAAGTCTGAAATATTAGACAAGGCTCTGCGTAGCCATCTAGGAAACGATCACTACCTATCAAACTGAGTTCAACCGACGAATGGTTAACTCTAAAAGACGAGCACTCTTTCTTAGAGTCTCGCAAAAGGAAAGACGAGCACTCTTTCTTAGAGTCTTGCAAAGGAAAGACGAGCACTCTTTCTTAGAGTCTCGCAAAGGAAAGACGAGCACTCTTTCTTAGAGTCTCGCAAAGGAAAGGCGAGCACTCTTTCTTAGAGGCTCGCAAAGGAAAGACGAGCACTCTTTTTTAAAGATACTCGCAAGATAACAAGTACTTGCCAAAAAATTATCATAACACAAATTGAAATCAAACTGCATATAAGCAAAAGTTCCATTCATTGAAAAGCCTGGAGAGGCTGAAATTACAAAAAAAAAAAAAAAAAAAAGGCCTTAGTGGCCGAGCAGTCCTAAAAATGAAATATAAAGAAAAAAAAAAAGAGAGAAACTAGGTCTCTGCAGCATTCCCCTCGGCAGCATTCTGCTCGCCGGCGACCTCCCCCTCGGCAGCAGCATTCTGCTCGCCAACAACTGCCTCCTCAACGGCAGCATTTTGCTCGCTTTGTTGAGCTGGGCTTTCTTGTGGAGGGTCAGTGAAAAATACCGGAACACCCAAAAGTCTAGGGAACTGAAGTCCCAATTTCATTAGAGGAAGCAAAGGGAGTTCTGACTCCGGCTGAGGATTTTCTTTCATAAGGAGGTCGTCCAGAAACCCCCCGAGCGGAGTCACATCCACTTCCGGGTGAAATTCCAACAGGCTATGAATAAGCCCGTGGGCAGTGAGCGCCACCGATAGAATAGCCATTCCACCAGCAAGTTCGGTGATCTCATCTCGCTCATCCGTCATAGCGACCAGCTCTTGTCGAAGAGTGGCCAACTCTTCCTCATCATCTGCAGTTTTGTTTGCAAGATTTCTAACCTCGTCCTCGGCAGTCTTGAGGCGAGCACGGAGACGTTCGATCTCTTGGAGATCTTCTTGATCTTTCTTTCGAACCATCTCAAGTTGGGCCTCAGAATCGGCCAACTTTGCCTCAGCATCGGCCAGCTTGGTCTCGAGGTCGACCACCTTCTCCTCAGAGGCGAGCAGCTGCCCTTCAACAACAGTTCTGGCCTTTGCCATTTGGGCAAGTTTCGCAGCCCGGTCCTCGCTGAGCTTGCGACCTTCAGCGATCTGGCTGGCGAGCTTCTCTATGGTGTAAGAGGCTCGGCTCAAATCGATGGCGACCAGGCGCGCATTTTCCATAGCATTGTGGTTGTTGACCTCTTCGATCAGAGTGGTCGTCAACGAGCGAGGAAGGTGCTTCACCGCCCTCTGTGCGAACGGGTTCAAAGACTCCTTATCGACCGGATCCCGCGATCGGTAGAAGCCGAGAAGGTTCTCGTTGAAGGGTTGGGCGATCGGGTAGTCGGCAACCCTATTAGAGAAGGAGAGAATTAGAAGAAAAATACTTGAAAAATTTCTAAACTTTTTTTGACAAAGTAAACTTACTTGGCAACCCTTGCGGCTTCCCAGCCGAGAAGAGTGTTATCTCCCGGAGCCCTCTCCCCGGCTGACGAGCTCGTAGCGGTCTCTCGCGACCGAGTGCTCCGGGGAGGAGGGGATACGACCTGGTAGGGGGGAGGCGAATCACCCCTCGGCAGAGGAGATCTCCTCGGCGAGATCCTCCTCTCTCTAGCTGGCACTGCCCTCTGCTCGGCAGCAGGTGGGCGAGAAGAGCCTCCTCGGTTTGGTTTTGAAATTTTCTTGGGTGGAGCCCCCGAGGTCTCCGATCCTTTCCTCTTGCCGGCGCCATCAACAATCTTGCGCTCACGGAGCATTCTTGCCTTTTGAAGCATCCTGGTCGATGTTATGCGATCAACCTCAACAGTGGGAGGAAGATAAGTAACAACCCTTTGTGGAACCACTACTAGAAAGAAAAGCGAGAAGTTAGTGTCTGCGAGAAGTTTTTTGAACTTAGAAATATTTTGATACCTGGAGGGAACTCTCGAGTGAAGTGATGAGGAGGTATTCTGAGACCTGCTCGCTCACGCATGCACTCCCTGTTCAGAAATCGGCAGGACCTCTCCAGGTAGCGACGATTGAGAACGCAGCAAATATGGTACTGGAAGAGGGGCGTAAGACGGTGGTCGGCAGTCTTCTTGCGAACAATTTCACCTACAAAAGCGAGGAGTTATTCAGTATAGACAAGAACGAGCAGAAATAAAAAGACTTCCCGCGAATTCTTTGATATTCGGCCTCGATGGGAATGCGAGCAGGGGATCCATCCGGCCTCACTGGACTTCTCCAGTCTCCGGCTACCCACCACCAGTTGGTCTTCCAATCCCTAATCTTGTTGGGAACCCCTTCAACCAACTTGAAATTATCACGGCCTCTTACATAGTAGTATCCATGGCCTACTTTCCCTCCGGCCTCGGCCGCCTGAAGGAGATAGTTAATCTCCTTCGGGCTAAGCCATGTGTTCCGACATCCATTCTCGGCCGCCACCAGGCCGAACAGTGTAAGAATGCCGATTAGGTTCGACCAACCGTTCGGCAGAATTTGAGAAGGAGCCACATTCAAAAAATGTAAGAAGTTTGAGATACTGGGGTGCAGGGGGAACCTCAGCCCTGCCTCCATCATACCGATGTTGACGGCGACCATGCCTTCTGGCGGCTGGTCGGCCCTCTCATCCGGGCGAGGAACAAAAAAACACACATCGGCCGGCAACTGATACTTCTTTCGGGAATTCTCTAGCTGCGCCGAGGAGACTTTGCTCGCATATTTGCTCGCCTCGTACATCGTTTGGAAAGCCTCTCGATGCGTGCGAGGAATCTCTCGAGGAGGATTTTCGCTGAAATACGTATAATAGGCCTCCCTCGAGACCTCGTCGCCATCCAAATCCTCCCTACCACTCAAGATGTCCTTTATGCTCTCCGCATATTGAACGACCTCCTCAAAATCCTCGCGGAGACCCCTCGTCAAGGTCTCTTCGATTTGGGCAATTTCTAACTGTTCGCCCACCCCTCGATCCAAGGTCTGATCGCGAAGGTCAGAGTCAGTCTCACTGCCACTCTCCTCGGCATCATTGCCGGCATCGTCCCTATCAGAGTCATCGAGCTCGTCGACGTCGACGACCACTGCCTTCCCAAGGTTGCGAACGTTAACATTTATGGGGTCAGGGGAGTGAATCATAGAGTCCGAAGAGGATTCCCTCTCCATCAAGGTTAAAGTGAGTCGATCAGCCTCGCCGGAATTTGCGGCACCACCATCCAGCGGCGGCGAACCACCACCGGAACCACCACTAACACCCATTTTTTTTTAAGAGAAGGGGGAAAAAGGAGTTTTTAAGAAGAAAATATGTTTGTTTTACCTTTTTGCCGATCGTAAACCACCCAAAAGTCGCCGGAAAAGCTTGAAGGAGTTGCTTGGAAGGAGGCTCAAGAAAGTCGAAAAATTGCAAAGTGAAGAAAGTATTCTTGTGAGGAAGGAAGTCATATTTATAGGCGAAATTCGTGCAGGGACTAAAGTGCAAAAAACGGGGTCAAAAATGCAATTTTCCCAAAATTTTGTGGTCATTTCCGAATTCGAGTTCGGAGAGTGGCCCTCACGCGCGACCTTTGAGGTCGGCACGCGCCTCACGCGCGCATTTCAAATTTCGGGCGCCGATCACGCGCCCGACATGTGTCGGATCCGCATTTAATAAAAGGTGCCTCAAAAGTCGTGCTTGATACTGGAAACGAGGCGACCGCCGCCATCTCACGTCATCAGGATCTCAAATTTGATTGTGTTGTCGAGAACCATTTTCACCATCGGAAAAGACGATTGAACTGCTCGCCTTACCATTCTACGAATACGAAGTAAGGCGACCAGGGGGCAAATGTTATACCTAGTCAAATAGGTCAATCTTTGACAAGTCAATCCTAGTCACCATCTTACGTGGCGAGGACCAGTCAACAAAGTCGTGCGACGACTAGTCAACAAGACCAAGAAAATGTAATGGATTTATTGTATTTAATATATTTAAGTGCTCGGCCAAAGATGTTGACGAGCACATGTTTAGTTAGCTGCTCGCCCAAATGTGTGGCGAGCACGTGCCTATTTTTAGTGAGAAGTTTAAGTCTTGGGAGACAGCATGGAGCGTGGCGACCACACTCCTCGAAGGTACTTTGGCGACCACCATGGCCCATCTCCTCGGCATCTCGGCGAGGACGAGCACCTAAGGCGGTTTAGCATTAAATGCGCCATCAAATCACCTTTTCGGGCAGAATGAAGGTCCAACCTGGAGGCTCCACGTGTAAAGGGCGGGCAGCCCCTGAAAAACAGTATATAATGCCCATTTGGGCTCATTTGTAACACAAGTTTCATTATTCACACAATCACCTCAACCTAAAGCAATAAACACTCCCAAAGCTCTCAAGCTTTTAGCTTCTCCAAGAAGCTATATCATTGTTCTTGATCCTTCTTGCTTTATACTTCTTTAAGATCATCAAGATCATCATTAATACTCCCAAAACGCGTAATAACCCCCATTTAATTATATATGTTTGTATCGTACTAAAAACAGTCCACATCCGAGTCAACCCGACAAAAGTGCATACAACACATATCTATACCTTCGGAAATGAGAGCAGCAACCTTTGTTGGTAGGTTATGCAGTCTTCCATTAATGAATCTTTTTTGTAGAATTTTCAATTTCAACAATAGATCTTATTCAAATTGAAGGTCTTCTCTTTCATTTCAACAATTGATGGTTGCCAAGTCCGGGCTCTGCCCTTTTTCGGCTCCTCACTTCTCTCCAGTCATCGCTCTCTCTCTACCATCTCTCTCGGGTCAATTGTTACATAACATTCATAATCCACTATTCACTTACCATTGACATCGATTATATGAAATTGGATTAAAAATAATTAAGGAAACAAAGATACATTAAATTATTTGATACTATTATAATAATTAACATTAAAGAAACAAAACGTGAAATTTGCCTTAAAAAAATTACTCTTTCAATCTCATAAAAATAGTCACATTTGATTTTACACACGAATTAAGAAAAATTAATAAATGTGGTCAAATTTAATTAATATACATATTTTACCCTCATTATTTCATAGATTTGGTGTAAATTCCAAATCAGTTGGATCTTATTTACTCTCAATGAGTAATTATGGTTTAAGTTTAATTAGGGATAAAAATATCTTAAAAACAATTAATACTTAAGTAAAATAGAAAATATGTCTATAATTTGGGACATTCAAAAAAGGAAAATGTAACTATTTTTGTGAGATTGAAATAGTAATAATTTAATTTGAAATAGTCAATATGTAATTATACTAATTACCACGATTTAATGCATTAATACATAATATAATAAATATAGTTTGACTTTACATTCTTGAATATTATGCCATAAATTCTGCTAACTAAACACACAAATATAAGTACGTGATTAAGAGTGTTCACAATGGTTAGGGAGTTATAACTCCCCTCTCTCCTCCACCTCATCATTTTTACATAAATAACTCAACCCCCAATAACTCCCACAACCATTCAAAGTTATAACTTATATTTGAGGGACCCACTATTCATTATATTTCTTTTTAATTTTTAATTTTTTATTTAAGGTTTTAAAATTATGTAAAAAAATTAATATATGAATATATTAAAATTTAATATATGTGAAAAAAATTAATATATGAATATATTAAAATTATTTAGTCAAATTTTTTATCATAAAATAAAAATAAATCTTTAGAATATTTTAGAAAGATTAGATTTATCATTTCACTTGTATATATAGACATGCTATTATCAAATGGAAATTTCATTCATCATAACCTTAATTAAATGTTTTCATAACTCAAGTAAATGTCACAAAGTCTAAAAAACCTTATCATCATGGCTGCTTCAACTGTATGAGATAACCTATCTACTGCTTCGACTGTTTATCCTACGGCTAATTTTTTAACGGCTAGTTTCTAATGGGCAAGTTTTTTAAATGTAAATTAAACATAAATATCAAATTAATACATTAATTGAAATTACATTACATAAAATGGTGAAGAATCTTTATCCATTTGTTAAGTATTTACAGAAGAAAAAACTGTGAAATTGAAGTATTTAAAGAGAAGAAAAAAAAAAGACAGTTGTATTAATTTAAAATTTGAAGATGAAAAAAAAATAGAAAATTCAAATATTAATGTGGCAAAAAGTAGGGTTATGCCGGACTAACCCATTTGAAATTTTTTTAAGTTATAACTCAGCGCCACAACGGTTGTAACCCTATTTTTAAATTTAAAGTTATAACCCTCTAATAATCAACCGTTGTGGACACTCTAAAGGGATAACTTGATTTCCATATTTTACAAATACGTTTAACTTCATTCACATTAATTAATTGCGTTATTAAAAAATTATTAATAGAATTTAAAGAAACATATGTACTAACTTCAATCAATTAGAAACTTGAAATTTGCTTTAAAAAATTAATAATTTGATTTAATACTAATTACCAAGATTCGATCCATTAATAAATAATAGTATAAGTATAGTTTAACTTGGTATATTCAAATTATTATGCCATAAATTTTGCTAAGTAAATTTACAAAAAATATACGTGATTGAAAACAATAATTGATGATTTAATTATAATTAAGATATTCAATAAAATAATTAACATATTCGTGAGATTAGTACTTTAGTAGTATAATGTTTCTTAATTTTTGATTAATAGATTTCAAAAACATAAAAAAAGTAACAAAAAACAAAAGTATACAAAACTAAAATCCAATTATACATATATGATTTCTTTTTTTACATTGAAAAACATGTAATAACATATAATCAATGGAAAAACATGTAATAACAACTGCAATAAAAAAAATTATATTAAAAAACATGTAATAACAATCAATGTAAAAACATGTACCGCGATAACAACTACATTGATGTATAGTTTCTTGCATTGAAAAACTAAAATCAATGGATACCCTATAAAAGAAAATCATATTAAAAACTTTAAGTAGCACACACTCTTTAAAAACATGTAATAACAACTACAATAAAAAAAAATTAAGCCACCTTGCAAGCCTGTGGTTACCTCGAGGCCGATAGGAACGCATGTGGCTGGGTGCGGCGATTGGAGGTGGGCAACTGTGTACGGCACTGCGGTGAAGCCGCAAGGGGGAAGGGAGGCTGGCGCTGCGCGGTGGGTGCGCAGGGCCGAGGCTGGTCGCTGGATAAAAAATAATCAGATTATGTTATCACTAAAGATGCTCTAGAATAAGAATTAAGAATTGATGATATAATCGTTACAACACTCCACTCATTACACTTTTTTCTTAAAAAGTATGTCTATATTTTGTGGTGCAAACACTTGTGGTACGGAGGGAGTATTCCATTTCATTTTTCATTATCTCACTACAAAAACGCTCGTTTTTGCCGACGGACGTATACCGACGGATTACCTTTCCGACGGATTACCGACGGAATTCAAAGTCAGAAGACTCTGCCGACGGAATTCAATAATTGATATATATATATAATATTAAAATTTAAAATATAATCTACATTTTATAATTATTATGATGCCACACGTTAAAGATTCAAAAACTTATATTGTATTGGGTACAAACTTGAACATAAACTATTTTTTGTGCACAAATAAACCCATACTTATTCTATTTTTAAATAAATGAACCTATTTGTACCAAAATAAAAAGTCATGGTTCCAAAAAATAGTTGAGAATCCAATACATACTTTTATTTATCTATATTAGTAAAATTCATAAATATTTATTTATATTTCCTCTTTGTAGAATATATTTGTTGCTGCAACTGATACGAGTGCCGCCTCAACGGTGTGGACAATGACAGCTCTGATGAAAACACCCAAAGTGATGAAAAAAGTGCAAACAGAAATCAGAAACTTGATAGGCCAAAAAGGGAAAGTAGATGAAGATGATTTGCCTAATCTACCCTATTTAAAAGCTGTTATAAAGAAGACTTTCCGATTGTACCCTCCGGCTCCATTGCTTGTGCCAAGGGAAACTATTGAAACATGCATTCTTGAGGGCTACGAAATTAAACCCCGGACAGTGGTTCATGTAAACGCGTGGGCGATTGCAAGAGATCCCGATTACTGGGAAAATCCCCATGAATTTTTATCTGAGAGATTTCTGAACAACAATATTGATATAAAAGGACAAAATTTCGGGGTGATTCCATTTGGATCGGGGCGAAGAATCTGCCCTGGAATGGTTATGGGACTCGTAAATGTGGAGCTTACAGTTGCAAACCTTCTCCACAACTTCGACTGGGAAATGCCTCCATCGACTCTTGCACAAGATATCGATTTCGATGTTTTGCCCGGAATCACAATGCACAAGAAAAATTCTCTGATTCTTGTGGCTAAGAAATATGTTGTTTAGGTTGAGATTGTGTTTAAATTAAATTATTTTCCTACTATATATGGTTCTTGCTCTGGTTCAAAAGTATGGGTTCATTGTATCATGTTGAGGAGGCCTTTGTTTTAATTTTAATGATTTCCACTTTTTCCTAAAGAAATATTACTCCCTCCATTTGAGACGTATCTTCACATCGATCTGGGCATGAAAATTAAGAAAATGTGATAAGACAGGTATTGATGTTCTTTTAATTTTATTAAAATGACAAAGTAAAAATATTGAGTAAAAAAAGTAATGACATAGAAGGTAAATAAGCTAGAATTCTGAAAGTAAAAATTGTTAGATTTTTTTTAGAGTGAAAACTAATGCGGAAAAAAAAAAAAAAAGTGTGATCCCAGTAAATAAATTTGAAATTTCTCTCACAAAATGGATCATTGAAACAAATATTATGATCTTAAAAATCATACAAATGATCAGTCAACCATTAGAAAATTGTCTAAAAAGATAGAAATTCCTCTCACAATCATGTATCAACAACTCTGTACCCATTCTTAATGATATCTTTTAGCCATGCTCCAAAAAAGAAAAAACACACACACAATAAACTAAACTGAAAACACAACTTAATCAAAGAATGGCAGGCAATCAATCCATATACCACCAAGTACTTACTCCAATTGATGCTGAAGCCTGTTTGCAAATAAATCGACAACTAGCACCTCACGTGTCCGAAACGCAACAGGCGGTTGTGCACGGGCGCGACAGCAGCACAGGTTAACTAAACCACCTGCAATTGAGAATGAAAGTAGATATTAGATATACCATATAAGTGCTGTATAAAATCCAAAATGTAATAAAAACTCTGAATACCAAAAAACTAATATGAATTTGAGCAACTATATCAGTACTAGTAGATCTGATACGTTTTTTAAAAATAAACTAACAGAAGCAGCATAAAGTCAACATTGAGGTGAATCAAACATAAATTTTCTTAGATAAAACACAATTTCGTACCCAAAACATTTTAGGTGCAACAAAGGAAGTATTAATCCGTCCTACGTTTAGACATAAACACACACACGCCCATATGGATCTAATACATCTTATTCGATTGAAAATCGAACTAGATAAGCTCTTTTACGAGAAACAATTAATGGGAACGCTAACCCATTCCAAAACTTACAAGGATGTGTATGATGAAGAAATAGTTGATATTCTTCTGAAGCAACCACAGTGATTTCACCTTTATCTAACATATCGTAGAACGCCCTAACTTTGCGCTGCTCATTCCAGTGGTGCGATCTTCCATACGCTACCTGCAGCAATGCCAAGAGAAATTCCGATAATTATCTCCTTCACGACACCAGGACGGACCCTTCAAAGCCTCGTGAGCAGTCCTAGGAACAGACATTTTACTTCTCTTTTCAACACTAGTGAAACTCCTGCAATTACTGTCCATGTTTAGTTGGATAATATCCAAGACATTTTCAGAGTATATGAGGCCACAAACACTAGTAAATTACAATCATATACGAGAAACCAATGCATCACTTAGCAATAGCAATGGGATAATAATAGTATCTAAATTGAAGACCACTGAATTCCAGTACTGTAGCCTTAATAGGAAGGGCTATTAACAAGTTTCAAACTTAATATTGCTTTCATAATCTTTCAATACAAGGAAAATATTACTCTAAATTTGATATACACCAGCAATAGTGATATCATAAAACAAAATATGGTGTCAGAAGCTAGTACAAGGAGATACCAAAACTTAGCTTCAACAGAGTAGAGAATCTCAAAACGGAACCGATACACAAATCGTTTAGATGAAATCAGAATATATGACGATATTCTCGTTCATTGAAAAATAAGGCACATTCATTCTCTTCAAGCAAAACCTTTATACACGATCATAATCAAAATCAAGTAACCAAAATCAAATAAAAGAAAAATAGAACATCTTAATCCTAAATCAGAAACTTGAATTGAGATCACAAGCACGGTAGATCAGTAAAACCTGCAAGATGTATTTTCAATAGGCGGTTGTGCACGGGCACGACAGCAGCGGGAGACGCGGCTGGGCTGCAGGCGACGGAGGCGCAACAGGGACTGTACTCAATTGAACATTTGTCATTGTTGGTGCTCAAAAAATCCAACAACATGCATGGTTCCTGCAGTGACGATCAGCATAATAATAATAAGTATGGAAAGAATATATACCACAGTTAAGAATGAAGAATATGTAACCACATATCATTCAGAGAAAGAGATATAAATGAAGATCTCAAATAAAATCCAAGATGTGATTATAAATAATGACTTGTTGAATTATTTCAATCATAACTCCTCAGCTCTAGGCTAAAATCTACAGATTCATTTCAATTTTTCGCACAAACTTATTTACATAGGGTACGGACCATGCCATCTTCAACCTCTTTATCAGTTTTGGTTGGTTTAAAGAGCTGAGGATGTCAGGAATTACATTTATTGCTTTAATTTAATTTGCCGATGCAAAACCAATTAAAAAAATACGAGCAGCATGGAATAAATAATAAGCACCTGCCTGTCGACTCAACAAGTCAAACTCCCAACAATTTTTGAAAGAGTAATATTACTACTGCCTTCCACCTTCTCTTGTAGATCAAGCAACCTCCCCAACACAGATGAATCCGGACTGAATCCTCGTGCATCCATTTCCTCCACAAAACTTACTGCTTCATCATAGTTTTTTCTTTCCATATAACCTCTCAACATAATAGTGTATGTAATCACATTCGGAATTACACGTGCTTGTTCCATCACCAAAACAAGGTTTCTAGCTCTCTTAAGTAGCCCATTTCGACAACATCCGTATATTAGGATGGTGTATGTCACCACATCAGGTTCTAAATCAATCAAATGGAGATTATTAAACAAAGCTTCTGCTGCACGGAGTTCTGTAGCTCGGCATAATGCTTCCATGACGATATTGTAGTAAACAATATGAAGATGATCTCCTTTGCACATCAATTCATCTAACAACGAGATTGCTTGTTTAACATGCCCATTCTGACACAATCCGTTGAGCAAATTACAGTAAGTATAGAAGTCCGGTTTTAACCCAACAGCTTGCAACTCATCAAAGAGGCCCAGTGCAGTAGAGCATCTACCAACACAAAACAACCCCTTTAATAGAGAAGTATATGTAACCACATTTGAACTCAACCCTTTACGTTGCATCTCGAGAAACAGATCAATGGCATCGCCTATCTTCTTCATGGTGCAATATCCATCAATAAGAGTGTTATAGCTGCGAACATCCTTGTCAGTCATAGAATTGAAAACCTTCCTAGCTTCCACAAGTAGCCCATTTCGACAACATCCTTTTATTAGGATGTTGTATGTCACCACGTCAGGTTCTAATCCTCTTGATTGGAGATCATTAAACACAGATTCAGCTGCACGGAGTTTTCCAGCTCGACTTAATGCATCCATGACGATATTGTAGTAAGTAATATGAATATATTCTCCTTTGCACTCCAATTCATCTAACACCAAGAAAGCTTGTTTAACATGACCGTTCTGACACAATCCGTTGAGCAAATTACAATAAGTATAGAAGCTCAGTTTTAACCCAACAGCTTGCAACTCATCGAAAAGGTCCAGTGCAGTAGAGCATCTACCAACACAAAACAGCCCCTTTAATAGAAAATTATATGTAACCACATTCGGCCTCAACCCTTTGCGTTGCATCTCGCGAAACAGATGGATTCCATCGTCTATCTTTTTTGCAGTGAAATATCCATCAATCATAATGTTATAGCTGCGGATATTAGGAGCAACATTCTTGCCAGTCATGGAATCGAAAACCTTCCTAGCTTCCTCAAGTAGCCTATTTCGACAACATCCTTTTATTAGGATATTGTATGTCACCACATTAGGTTCCAAACCAATCAAATGGAGATCATTAAATAAGGCTTCAGCTGCATGAAGTTTTCCAGCTTGACATAATGCATCCATGACGATATTGTAGTAAGAAATATGAAGATGATCTCCTTTCCACTCCAATTCATCTAACAACGAGATTGCTTGTTTAACATGCTGATTCTGACATAGTCCGTTGAGCAAATTACGGTAAGTATAAATATTCGGTTTTAACCCAAAAGCTTGCAACTCATCAAAACGTTCCAGTGCATTAGAGCATCTACCAACACAAAACAACCCCTTTAATAGAGAATTATATGTAACCACATCTGGCCTCAACTCTTTACGTTGCATCTCGTGAAACAGATGGATGGCATTGTCTATCTTCATTGTGGTGCAATATCCATCAATCAAAATGGTATAGCTGTGAATATTAGGAGCGACATCCTTGCTAGACATGGAATTGAAAACCTTTCTAGCTTCATCCACTTGTCCCTGTAGGCAATACCCATGCATCAACACGTTATAGGAGACTACATTAGGAACCACATTCAGCTGCATCATCATGAGCAGTACATCTTTAGCTTTATTGATCAACCCTTTCTTGCAAAGAGCATTGGCTATACCATTGAACGTTACCACATCCGGAGGTATTTTGTGATTTATCATCTCCTCTAGTAACACCTGAACTTGTTCCCACTGACTCAAACTGCACAATCCACGAATCAAAGAATTGTAGATCATAACATCTGGTGGAATGCTTCTATGACACATATCATCGAACAGCTTCAGGGCAGTGTTGATCTTCATGTTTTTACAGAGTCCGTCAATCACAGTCCCATAAAGAACAATATCTAGCTCACACAGCTCTTGCCTTGTTATCTTGAGAAATAATTCTAGTGCCTCATTAATCCTATTCTCCATAAACAAACCCCTCAATAAGGTGGAGAAGGTAATTGCATTCGGGGCACAACGACACTTGAAGAACATGCCGAGAACAGGAAACCCATAAGAGGCATGGTTCCAATGGCAGTAACTTTTGATTACAGTAGTCAGGGTACACTCATTTACTGGAATCTCCAAATGGCAGATCATGTCTTTGAAGAGTCCAATGGCCGTAGAATACTCTCTGAGATTGACAACGCTGTTAAGCAATTGGGTAAATTCTATGACAGAAGGAAGAGGCGTCGTTCTCGACATTTTCTCATACAAAGCAAGAGCATCATCACGAGAATTGCAAATAAAATCAACTGATTTAGAGAAAAAACGATTATGGATGTGAGAGGAAACTTGAACACGCCCAAATTTGTAAGAATTAGGGGAAAAGAATCTCTTCATCTTCATGTTTTTTTAAATGAATTACTGGGATGAAATTGCGGCAAATCCTCAACGAATTATCATAATTGCATTATCAGCAGCCTTTTGCCTCATCGTCTCTATCTACATAGACAAGAAAATAGTGTTATTTTCAAAAACTTTTAAATTAAAGCATTTACTAGATTGAATGTTACATCGACCATACAATATTATACTATACTAGACAACTTGTTTTTGCTAGGTTTGATTATTCAGAGAAGTGGATTCGCTTACACTATTATCCAATCAATGCAAAGGATAGTGAATGAATTTCTCTTCTTTCTAATAGGGACTATATTTAAAAAAAAAAAAAGATCTAAATAAAAATATTGTAAGATTCTGTTTTCATGGATCAGATTCTCTTGTGCCATTAATACACAAAATCAAGGGAAAGGGGGCTAATTGGTTGCTATAGTGAATTATCATACACGTGCTAAAACAATGATGCAATCATGATGCAGCAAGCTATATGAAGTTTTGTTTTCCAGAGCAGGTCCATGATGAAGTAAATTATATGCATGTTTATTTGGAAAAATTAATATTAAAATCTGTGGTTGAGTGAGTGTAGCTTTCATGACGTGGAAGCACAGAAATAGCAACTTAAAATATTTCAATATTACAATAGTAAAAGTTACCTCTTCGAGAGTCCTGAAGCTGCTGCTTCAGAAGGCTGGAATTAACAACACGCTTGGCATTGCTTTCATGAGCTTTCTCCCAAAGTTCATCCCTCTTTGTCCATTTCTCTCTTTGTAGAATACAAGGGTCTGCAGATACAAGATCAGAGGGAAAGAATTAATGGTCTTCGGGATTGGGACAAAAAAGAACATCATATGTTTCACACAAGTCAATTACACAAAACAGATCAGAGTTAAAGACGGACGGTAAAATGTAAATGACCAACAACAAAACCCAGTTTTGTTATGGGAAACCGGAACAAAACGATAGACCCAACAAGCAGGAAAATATAGGGATGCAGGTAGATCAACTAGAATAAGTCAGTCTAGCAGAGTTGGCACCAAATATATTCAACTAGAATAAGTCAGTCTTCGGTGCACACTTACGGCTGAACGCAGGACACTCTTATCACTTTTCTCTTTGCTTTTCAGTGTTATGATTTAGGAAAGATACAAGTTATGCAATTTCACACAGTAAACTTGATAAATATAGCAAAAGGAGAAGAAGGGAATGCGTAGATTCACTTCATTAGCATTTTCCCTTGCAACCACTTTGAAAAGGGGTTATTCTTCTACTGAGACCAAATTTGTATCTTTTCTCTCCTTTCAACTTCACCGTGATTACTGTTATAAAGCCAGAAACTCTAAAATCTGCAGAATTCTGGCGTAAACAACTACCATCAAATTCAAATGATTCCTGTTCCCAGTATACAATTCCTTGTCCTTGAATTATTATCATAAGCATCCAAAACTCGTCAAAACCTCTTGCAAACTTGGGCAAATTGCTACTAAATCACATTATTATGTCAATGAACAAGACTCTCAATTGTTTCTCTTAATGTCAGTTATGGATTCTGAACTTCAAATCTTTTCAAATTACTTCACTAGAAATCAAATTAAGCAATTAGGCAAATCAAGTCCACCATAAGTATTACAAAATCGGCGGTCAATCTTTTTTTATAGGGGAAACTTTGGTGCAAATTTGCATGCAAATCTTTCACAAAATAGAAGATTACAAAATCGGCGGTCAATCTTTTTGGCGTGGGTTATATGCCTCTCCACGTATATGTTTAGATACACTCCTCCTTTTATTTATTAATTAAGTATAATATGTACATAAAATATTATATTTGTCCTTTTAATAAAATAGTATATATACACTCCTCCTTACAAAATTCTAACTCTATTTTTTTTTTTTTTTGACAGAAGAGCACAGCATAGCATTTAAAAAACAAATTCTACAAAGTCTTCAATTCCTTGTTGCTACGTCCGTGATCCATCGAGGAACTTCCTCGTCTCTCCAATCGTGAGAAGAGCGAGTGCTCGCGGCCCATCTTGCAATCCTATCTGCCGCTTCATTCTTCGTCCTGGAAATATGGTTGATTTCGCACACTACGAACTCACTCATTAAATTAAAAATCCTATCCAGGACGTACCCCTCCGGGCTCCGAAGCCCCTTTTGTTTGTTAATAACTTGTACTGCCTCTAAAGAATCCGACATGATCCTCATCCTCCCGAACTCGTACTCCTTTCCCCATAGCAAGCCCTCTTCAATTGCTCTAAGTTCCGCACCCAAGACTGATCCCGGGTTCTTAATTGCTTTTCCTCTTGCCCCCCACAAGTTTCGGTCTCGCCTTCCTGCAATCATTCCGACCCCAAAATTTCCTTTTGCTTCGTTGAATGATGCATCTACCTTTGTCCAGTAAGAGTTTTGATGTCTTTCCCCATGTTCAAAGTCTGCATTTCTCATCGGTGTTCTCTTCGGCTGCTTGCTGGCCCAAAAGTCTTGTAGAAGATTCTCCACCCATCGAAGGTCTGTTGCCCTGGCCTCCGTTCGTATGTAGGAGCAATCAGTATTAATGTGCTCATGTATCTCCTTGCATCTCTCCTTCCATACTCCCCATGCTAGCATCACCATCTTCTCAAAATCACTTTTTTCCTTCCCCATTTCCAGAAGCTCGATTAGATCATGTAAGCTTCCGTTTTTTCTGTCTTTTAAAATTCCCCACCATCCATGCCTCTTCCAGATATGCCTAGAAAAGTTACAGAAAAACAGAGTATGTGCTGTTGTCGCCTCCTCCCTTCTGCAAATAGAACAAAGTCCGGATACTGGTACATGGTGTGCCTTTAAATTGGCTTCCGTAGCCAGAATTTCCCATGTCACTCTCCACCAAAAACATTTCACCTTTGGAGGGACTTTCAAAGTCCAAATATTCTTCCATATCCTGTTTGCTCTTTCCGCGTCCGATGATGTTGGAATTCCTCTGTCTGCTTTCAATCGCCCCATCCCATGCCAATAGCCCGATTGAACTGAATAAATCCCCTTCGGGTTCGGTTTCCAGAACTGAGAGTCTTCCCTGTTAGGTCCCCCTATTGATGTAGATAAAATTGCATCCACCTCAAATGGAAGAAAAGCTGACTTTATTAACTGTTCGTTCCATTCTCCCGTTGCTGTTATGAAACGACTAACTTCAGAGCCACTTGCAATTCTTGACATAATTCGCCCACTTTCCAGCCCTCGGACCCATCTGTCCTTAAAGATGCGTGCCTCATTGCCATTTCCAATGCGCCAATGAATCCCACTGTCTAGAAGATCTTTGCTCCACATAAGGGATCTCCAAATAAAAGATGGGTTGTTACCCAACTCCGCGTCCAAAACATGTGTATGCTTGAAATAACGAGCTTTCAAAGCTCTACTCAGGATTGACGAAGGGTTGTCCATTAATCTCCATAGTTGCTTGGCTAGTAATGCCTTATTAAACATGGCCATATCCCTGAAAGCTAGCCCCCCCATCTCCTTCGGTGAACAAAGTACCTCCCACTTCTTCCAATGCATTTTCTTGCCATTCTTTTTTAAACCCCACCAAAAATCCGCAATCATTTTCTCTATGTCCTTGCAAATTGAATGCGGAACTCGAAAACATGCCATTGTATAGGTGGGAATCGCCTGTACAATTGATTTAATTAACACTTCTCTTCCCCCATCCGAGAAACTTCCCTCCTTCCAAGCCTCAATCTTCTTTGCCACCCTATCTTTTAAGTATCCAAACTGAATCCGTTTTGCCTTCAAAGAGAAAGTTGGGAGTCCTAGGTATAAGTCGTGGCCTGATGTCATTCTGATTTGTAGGATCTCCTTCACCTCTCTTCCATTCTCCAATCTCGTATTTGGGCTAAAAGATACAGCTGATTTATCATAGTTCACCATTTGGCCCGATACTTCCTCGTATCTTCTAAGTGTATCTTTAACCCAAGTACTTTCCTCCTTTGTTGCTCTAAAGAAGAGCAAGCTGTCGTCCGCAAAGAACAAATGGTTAATTGCCGGAGCCCCTCTAGCAATACATATCCCTTTAACCTTTCCTTCAGTTTCCATGTCTCTTAGCATAACTGATAAACCTTGGGCACACAAGACGAATAAGAAAGGCGAGAGAGGATCCCCCTGACGCAGTCCTCTAGATGGGTTTACTGCTCCTATTATCTGGCCATTAACTTTGAAGGCATACCTTACTGTCGTGACACAGTGCATCAATAATCTAATCTACTTCTCATTGAAACCCATTTTCCGCAATATAACCTCCAAATATTTCCACTCCACCCTATCATATGCTTTGCTCATGTCGAGTTTTAAGGCAGCGTAACCCGTTTTACTCTTATTATTCTTCAGCCAATGCATGCATTCATAGCCCAATATCACATTATCCGAAATTAGTCTGCCCGGTGTAAAAGCACTCTGATTATCATTCACTATCTTTCCCATGATTGTCTTAAGCCTGTTCGTCATTGTTCTTGCCAAAATTCGGTAGACCACATTGCTCAGGCTTATGGGCCTAAATTCCTCCACTGTTGTTGGACTTTTTTTCTTGGGAATTAGAGTAATCCAAGTTTCATTCCATGATGATAGATCTCCCTCATTGTTCAGCACCTCCAAAATGGCCGTAGTGACTGAGTGGCCTATTTCCTCCCAAGAATGCTGGTAGAAGGCTGCTGAGAATCCGTCCGGCCCCGGCGCCTTCATTGGGTTCAACTGGAAAGCAGCCTCTTTAACTTCTGCTGCAGAGAAAGGTGTACTTAGTATGCCATTCAAATGGTCATCCACTACAATCGGGACTGTTTCCAAAGTTTTTCCAATAAGCTCCAAACTTGGTTGCTTAGTAGTGAAAATCATTCCGAAATAGTTCTGTATAATCCTTTCCATATTGGTACAGTTCGTTTGCCACTGCCCTTCATTGTCCTTCAATCCTTTTATTTTGTTTGCCCACTGCCTTTGCGATGCTTTCCGATGAAAAATCTTGGTGTTCCTATCCCCACCCTTAAGCCAAGAAATCCGGGATCTTTGTTGCCACTTCATGTTCTCCTGGGTCAAAAGTCTTTCCAGATTTGCCTCCAACACCTGCACTTTGGCCATATCTACCTCCACATCTTCTCTGTTTAAGAGTCCATTAATATCTGCTCTGCATTTTGCTATCTGTTTATCAATGCTCTTCACTGTATGTTCAACCCATCCATTCATTCTTCTGCTACAGTCTTGGAGTTGCCTCATAATACCCTCCCCTCTGCTATCTTCCCATCCACTCTTTACTATCTCCATGAAGTTTTTTTCCAGAATCCAAGCCCTTTCAAATCTGAATTGATATCTCAATTTCTTCCCCCTTTCTTCCCCTGTTTCATTTATCATAATCTTGATAGGTCTATGGTCTGATCCATAGAAATCTAAGTTATCAATCTCCCAGTTTTTACATTGATCCATCCATTCATCGTTTGCTAGAAATCTGTCTAACTTCTCACTTATAGCACCCTCCCTTTTCCTTCTATTCAACCAAGTGAAAAAAGGCCCCTTTGTTTTCATATTCTGCAAACCCAACTCATTCACAACATCTCTAAAATCTTTCATTTGCTTGCATATCCGTTGTCCGTCCCCCTTACCCCCCTTTTTTTCATCCAGAAACATTATTTCGTTAAAGTCTCCCCCCACAAGCCAAGCATTATTCTCTCCAATATGTGTACTTCGAATTTTTCTAAGCAAATCCCAAGAATGTTTCCTAAGATGAGTAATAGGGGAACCATAAAAGCCAGTAAATCTCCATTTCATATCATCAAAAGCAATAACTACATCCAAATGACCTTGAGAATAAGATAATAGAGAAATTTGAATACTCTCTTTTCCAAACAACAGAAGCCCTCCACTACTACCCCTCGCATCAACACCCATACAAAAGTTGAAACTAAGCAAAGATTTCCATTTACTACAAATATAAACTGGCAATTTCGTTTCAACAATAAACAAAAGATCCGGGCGATGTTCGGTTACCAGTTTCTGTAACCTGTCGAATGCTCGTTTACCCCCGAGTCCACGAGCATTCCAAACTATGGCGATCATTTCTGACGGCGGGGCTGAACCTTATCAGTCCCCGCCTCCGCGAGCTTTGCCTCGCGCTCTTCCGCACTCTTGGATCTCTTTGCCCCCCCTTGTTTGGTTTCCTTTCCCTCCTTCTGCTGTACTTCCCTGCTTTCTTCTTTTCCTTCACCGTTCAATAGTCTCCCCCTTTTTTTCACTGGCTGGCTAGACCCCTTCGTATTTTCCTTCTGTGCTCCCTCCCCTTGCTTTCCTGGGTGGAATAACGGTTGATTTCCCAGTATAGCCTTCCTTAGTGTGGGTGTGGGTATAAAATTCCCCACATCGTTTCCTTCCCCAATATTCATCGGGAAATTGTTCTGGCCACTCCCTCCCTGTCCCATCCACGAAGGTCCACCACTCGGCATTCCTCCTCCGAAGGGCGGATAAGCGTTCATGTATGCATAGTATCGAACACTATTTGCCAATGCTGGCATTCCATCCTCTCCATAGTTGTCCGGCTCTGTAAAAAATTGATTGGTATTGAAGGTGTTGTTTTGTGTTTCTGGTACCGATGGAGCAATCTTCAATGTAGTATGTTTTTTCTGGATGCTCAACTTCACCGGTTCCTCCCTTTGGTGTGCTTTGCCCTTATCCCTTTCCCCATGCTCCCCTGTTGTGGGTTGTTTCTTTTTTCCTATTCCCTTGTTTCGTGCCCATGCAAAGTCCTTTTGCGTTGGCCCTTTTTGAAAATCCGCCTTCAGCCAATAGGGATAGTTGATTTCAGCGTCCTTCTTTTGGTCCCCTTCAATGAAGGTCACTGGGCAGTCCTTATTCAAGTGTGTTATCTGGCCACATATTCCACAAAATTCGGTGAGTTTTTCATACCTGAAGAGTACCAAAGTGCTTTCTCCATGGGATGTGATTGACGTTCCCCTTCCTATCGCTCTGGAGATGTCCATCATCACTCGTACCCGAAGGCATCGACCCCAAGTTGCTTCCCCCGTTGGCTTGTCCACTTCAAGTACCTCCCCCATCCTGCTTCCCAATCTCCTCCCCACCTCCACATTCATTGAATCCAGCGGGAGCCCATGCATTTGTACCCAGTAAGGTGCTTTGTTGAATACCACAGTGGCTGGGCATTCTCTCCCATTCAGTTTTGCCAAGATTAGAGATGTACCATTCAGGTTCCAAGGTTGGCGGTATTGAGCTTTGTTGCAATCCACTGCCTCCCCAAACTCCAGTACAAAGAGGCCATCACCCACTTGCGATACCTTGAGATAGCCTTCGAGGCTCCATATTTTCTTCATAGCCGTGCTCAGTTCGACTGGCCCCATGTTCCTCCGCACCGTGTAACGACCCAAGAGAATGTTCTTAGGTATTGTTAGTTCTGCCTCCGGTACCTCAATCTCTTCCTCGTCCACCTCCGCAATGGAGACCTTGCTCATCCTTGTTGGTAAGTTATCCGCCATTGATGTACCTCTCTCTTTACTCTCACAAATTTGATTACAACAGAAATAAAACTTTGCTTCACACAATGGTGAATAACCTGGCCCCAAAAATTGGGTATTTAAATCCATTCTGCCTCCCCTCTTCCCCAATCGCGTTGAAGTTGGATTAACAAGAAGGATTGTACTCAATGTCCTTCATCGAAATACTCCAAGGATCTACATTGCTTGTGCCTCGTCGATCGCAATCCGGCTCTGTAATGATTGTAATTCTTCAAGCGTGCTTGCCCTAATTTGCCTCGATGTTCTTCACATTTAATCGCACCGTCAGAAGGTGTTTTCGCCCCTAGTACCGCGCGTGAAACGCGTAGGTTTGTGATCCACTGATGTGTCACAAAATTCTAACTCTAATTTTACACAAAACTGTAATTCTAATTTTGCAGCAGCCGCCTCTGCCCCTCCGATAACCAGTCGCCGCAACCGTCGCTTATACCATCACCGGCAGGCACCACCCATCCAAAATATAATCAAAAAACTAAAAAAAAAAACTTACAAAAAAAATTACTCTATAGATTTTTTGACACTGGTTGGTCGACCATAGAATGCATCATCGAATATAATTTGTCGACGAAAAACAACCTCATTGACAACATTTTACCAAAAAAATAAAAATTAATTTTCGACAAGAAATTGTCGACCATAAACATTATGGTCGACAACAATTTGTTGTCCATAATATTTATAATCGACAATTTCTAATTGAAAATGAAAAAAAAAAAAGTGCTTATGGTGTACAGATAAATAAGGAAAACGAGCACATTTTTTGTAAACGGATGGAGTATTTAATATTTTTCGTACCCCCAAATCCTAAATTTTGGATCCGTCACTGTTTGGCACCGAGGTAATTTTATTCTACATAGAAGAATAAAACATTTGAAGATCTGGAGATTAGATCTGGAAAGAGGTTTAATTGTTGTGATTCTAAAGGGATTTTAGTTGGGGCCGGGTTCATGAGATGGTAGTCGAGGTGGTTGAGCGTTGGGTATCTACGAATTAAGAAAAGTGATTAAATAATAGATATAGTACAAGTGATATGATTGAAATAGAAAGAAAAAGTAAGATATAAAGTGAATTGTAAAAATAAAAAAATATTTTGCAAAAAGGGTATCTACGAGAAGCTCATAGGCGAATGGACTAAAATGACAAAATGAAAAGATTATAGGCGGACGGAGTGAGTGGCAGTTCCAATTTTTTTTTCTTGAATGAGCCACGCGTGAGAAGAAGTTAATTAATTAGAAGTAAAACGAGTCAATAACAAGAAAATACGAGACTTTTGGTTTTAGTTATGCCATATATATACAACGCAGTTGGATCTTATTTACTCTTAGTGCTCGTTTGCTTAGTTGGGTGAGATTTGGTAGGTTTGTTAAGATGAGATGGGTAACCCATAGTTTATAAATCTAACCCACGTTTGTTTGCAAAATATTTCAAATTGGTTTATAAGTATGAATAGACAAAATTGCCCTTGAAAGATTCTTCGTCATCAACAGATCAAATGCAATTCATATCGGCAATTTCTTCTTTATCTTCAATAATTTCAAATCAAATCTCATAAATTCAACAATTTTTACAATTCAATAAACTCCACATGATTTCTGCAATTCAACAAACAATTTTGTCCTGCATCTCCTAAACTAAACCATTTCTGTAATTCAACAATTTGGATCTCAAATTAAAAAAATTAACAAAAATAATTTAGAAAACAAACGTGTTAAGAACAGAAATGAGAACCCAAAAATTGAGACCCACCAAATCTGGTGGAACAGAAGCTGAAATGCTCCACAAAATCCAAAAGATCTAAATCAAACGTAATCGATGGGTGAGACGAGGGTATATGGATAATAAATGAATTTTTGAGGTGGGTTGTGAAGTGGGTTTAGAAAACCCAGGGGAATGGTGGGTTCTCATAACCCACAAAGTTAGGTTTATAGAACCCGAGTCAGATTTTACACCCGGGCAGATGAGTTTTGACAAAACAGTAGCAAACATGGGTTGTGGTGGGTTTACACATCTAACCTACCTCTAAACCCACTAAGCAAACAAGCACTTAATAATGAGTAATTATGTAATAAGTTTAATTATGAGTAAGATTGTCAATAAAACATTTAATATTTAAGTAAATATTATGAATTAATATACAAAAATTAATTTCTCACCTTTCTACAGTTCGCACTTTTATATAAGACAAAATTCTTTCACGACACTTTGCGAGGTGATAATTCGAATAATTAATTCTCCATCTCTCTACGACAAGAGTGTTTTGTCACTCTGTTGATGTGGTGCGATTCCCCTGCATCTGTATGTACTACTCTTTTTTAACTCTTATACCAAAATTAAATTGATGTATAAGAATTACATACACAAGGAAATATTGAGTAATATCTATTCAACTATATAGTCTAATACATTAGACTAGATATGTTTTGTCAAATACATCATGTGTAATTGCAATAATTAATTAGTTTGTATATAGAAGTGAAATTTTTTAAAAAACATGTTGCAATTGATAAACACAAAAAATATCGTAATTTTTTTTTATTCAAATGAGTACAATTCACTGTAAGATTAATATAACATTTTAATTATCCTTTTATGTTATACAATCAAATCAAATCAGTTGTTAAAACTCTAGGAACACCATAATCTCACAATTGAATATGACCTCGTTTTTTCATCTCTGTTGCTTTGTCTATACATTGCATTAGTACTCAATGCACAATAGCATTGTTAAAGGATAAATCACTATAAAAAAATTATAAAATGAATCAGATGAATTATGAGCATGTGCAAGGATACGCAATCACCTAATCTAACCATATGTTTAAGACTTTGACATTATATTATAATCTTGGATGCATTTCTTTTTTTTCATTTGGAAAAATTAAATGCTCCAACTTCTCTATTTTAGAGTTGAGAAAATAATGCAAAATTTTGTTAAATTCACCTGCGGTTCTACCTTTTACCATGAACACCACACAGTTCACACGCAACACTCTGTTTCTTGTGTGGAGTTTCAATGCACTTATTGAATTTTATATCACGTGTGCAATGATAATATTTTTATTTGAAGCAATGAAACACATATGAGAATATAAAATTTGTACAACCTAATAAAACACAAATAACTAAACTCAAGTTTTCTACAAATCTCTGGTGGGTCAGAAGAAAAAAAATATATTTTTCAAATAAAATATTAAATAAAGTAAAAATTATTTTGTACTCCCTCCGTCTCATATTAATTTTAATAGGTGGATGGACACGTATATTAAGAAAGTGTAATAATGAGTGGAGTTTTGAAGGATAATTTTATAAAACTTTATGTATAAAAGTAAAAAATGAGTTGACTTTTTGTGTTGAGAAAAAGTAATGACATTTGTGTAAAATTGAGGATATTGTGAGGGTGGAGTTTATAAAGTATTTTTCATTTAAAGGGTGTGAAAGTTATTGTGGGACATTCTAAAAAGAAAAGTGTAAAAGTTATTGTGGGACGGAGGGAGTATTACATTTAAGTTGAGAAATAATGTTTTTCCTCTATCTTGTGTCACACATTTTTTTATTTGATTTTATAACATAAACTACAAAGATAATTAAAATGTTAAATTAATTTTATAGTGAATTGTACACATTTGTTGAGTATTGTTATCTTTTTTGCATAACGTCTAATTTTAGTTAAAAATTTAATTTACATCCCATAACTTTTTTAATTGCTTAATTTACGTTGGAGTGACCAAAACGACGTCATTTCTATCACGTGATTATTAAATTTGGGGATTTCCAACGAATTTTTATAACTCCGGCAAAAATTGAACGTAAATTAAGCAATTGAAAAATTTATGGAGCGCAAAATAAAATTTTAACTGTTTTGGAAAGTTTTTTAAAAAAGGTAAAAGTTACGGAATGTAAATAAAAAAATTCTCAATACTTTATATTTGGAGCTAGGGGCTAGAAGGGTATGATTGATATGCCGGAATGAATTTATGATTGAATGAAATGAATTAAGATTGACCATTCTCATGAGTGGTATTAACTAGAAATGGAAAAAATCATTCATTGACTGATTCCATTCTCATGATTGATATAATAAAATGAAATTTAAAATAATATAAAAAATTTATTATAAACGAATAAAATACCATTCAATATATCTTTTATAACAATGGAGTATATAGCATTGAACAGTATTTATGGGTATTTCTTCCAATACACCACATGATATCATGAACATTCTTCATATAATAACAATAAACCACATAACAAAATCTCAATGTATTTCTTGCACATACAGACACCACATGTCTTCTCTCTTGCGTGAATTGAAGAATTAGTTTTTTTTTTTTTTTTAAAGAATTTCGGGAGATGGAGAGAAATCAGAATTCTTTATTTTTGGGAATCATCATTCCTTATGAAATCGGGATTTCAAATAAAAAAAATATCAATGGTGAAATTAAGAATAGACTTATGAATGCTCATTTCATTCTAAATCTATTACTCCTTAACACGATAACGTCAAACAAAAAAAGTTATGAACCCTTCTTACCCTGCAAAGGCAGGGATACCTTAAATTCTTGAACTGATAACCATCTTTCGTATTTCCATTGATTAAATTAATTTATTTAAAATGGATTAGACATTAGTATACAACACAAAGACAAAAATTCACGGAGTTTTTTTTTGGTATCGAATGGAGACAACTAAAGCATGCAAATTGTTGTAGAAAATTAGAAAAATAAAATAAAGTTGACATACAATTTGTTACATTTCATTGACTGAAAATAATTGTTAGCTGAAAATAGTTTATCTTTTTCTTCATTGACTGTAATGTTGATCGGCTGCAAATTGCATCAATTGAGGCACAGAAGTGTGACTCGAATTTTAAATAGGGAGGGGTTATCAACACCCTAAATTGTGTTATTCCCACTCCATATTTTTTTTGGACAAAAATAGACTTAATTAAATGTACTAAAATGTCCTTTTAAATCATTTAATAAATGTTAAACACACCCCTAATAATTTTAAACACACCCCATTCTTAAATCCTACCCCATGTCATTTAACCCTTATTCATCTATTTTTACTTTTACATAAAAAAATCACTATATTCTTAAAACCGTTCTCCATGCATAAATCCTATCACCATAAACCTTCGAATGATGATATAATCACAACAAACATGGTTATGTAAAAAGAAAACGTGACGGAGGAAATTAATGTACGTATAGTTAATGTTTTTTACACTTTTTTCATACCTTTTTTTACACTTTATACATATTTTTAGCATTAGTAGTCGCGACGTGTACGGCGGACATCGTGGCCGAACACATCACGGTATGTACGGCCATATTGACCGCACACATGTGTGAGTGTACGGCCACTCCTGGCCGAACACTCTTTCCTCAAATTTTGGTTAAACGGTGTAAAACCAGTAATTGGTCGAACACACCTGAAGATGTACATTAGGTACTGGCCGAACACACCTCAAGATGTACATTAGGTACTGGTCGAACACACCTGAAGTTATACATTAGGTACCGGCCGAACACATCCTTAGATGTACATTAGGTACTGGCCGAACGCATCCATGTTTGTACATGCATTTGTGGTCGTACAGTCTGTATAGTGAAATTATTTTATTGTGTTTTAATATTTTAATTTTTTGTTGGTACAGGAACCATATGAAAATGAAATGGTGGTAGATTATGGTTATTTATTTACGACAATGACTTTGTTTAACTCTAGGGAAGAGTTGATTAGTTGGGTTCATGAAATCGCTCGGTTGAATGACATGATTATTCTAATTAAAAGGTCTGACAATGCCGAGAAAGGTAGGCGGCCTCGTATGACGTTTGCTTGTGAAATAAATGGTACCTACTGTAATTCTAGAAAGAATATACTGAGTGTTGATGAATCGAGTGTTGGCGAAGGAGAGAAAGTTATTTTATATCATATGTAGTCTTGCATTTCTTTTATTTTATTTTAATAAGAAACTTGTGTTGGATACAAGATAATTTCCATCATTTGAAGTTAGTTTTACTGATTACTATATAAATTAGCAGCATTTATTTTCAACTTAACGAGTGGAACATAATTCTTAATAGGAATTATTTTACTTATAGAGCACGTCATAATGTAATGTTTATTCTACATTTGAAATTTAATTCGATCATTGTACTAAAAAAAAGGAAATATATTTGTTACTTGAACAAACGATTCAACTATTATCCTACACTATTTTCTGCAGATTTACTATCAAAATAATTATACTTCTGTTTTGAGTTTTCGGCCCCAAAATAATTATCACTATCAATAAATCTAAATAACGTCACTATTCACATTCAAGTTTAAATAACATCACTCATAAATCTAAATAACATCATCCATAAATCAAAATAACGTCACCATCCATATTCAAATTTAAATAACATCATCCATAAATCTAAATAATGTCACTATCCATATTCAAGTGTAAATAAAATCATCTTGTAGGCATCAAGTCTAAATAACAACGTCAATTAGAGGTACGACTTCAGCCTCCATTTGAGTAATTTGATTAATTTGTTCTCGACACGTTCGTTCGGACCCCGTCGATCTAACTATAGTTCTTCTTATAAATGTATTCCCTAAAAATAATTAATATAAAAAAATTAGACAACATTAGAAATAATTAGGCAATCAATGTACAACAAGTAGATAACATTAACAATTTGGCAGTGTTCGGCAAGTTACGGCAGCGCAACATGCACACTGTTCGGCCATATCTGGTCGTGCACCACAAGGAGTGCGCGGCCACGCATCTGGCCGTTCACCCTTGTTGCAGCAGCAAACACAAAGGCAAAATGACGCAAAATTGATACTCAAAACAACAATTTAACATATCAAACTCAAATTTTTGCATACAATCATTACAAAATGTATTCAACAACCACATATTTACAACATTATCATTTCAAATCATCTAAACAATTGGAAAATTTTAAAATACTTATAAACCATAAATATTTTTTTTTAAAATAAGGACATTTAAAATGAAAATAAATTCTTACTATATCTTTGATTATCATCCATCTTCACATGGTTGATATAATCGAACAATGCTTCGATTGATTCCCTTGAAAAATGCGTTCGGCTGGTCTTTTTCTTCTCCAAAAATTACCGCTTTTTTTTTTTTGTTGATAAAGGGGAAAGAGTTAGGGCGTGTTTTGAAACTATACAAACTGTTTCTAGAATCACGCCCTTAATGGGGTGTGTTTAGTAGGAGTATGATTTTGAGTGTTAATTAGATTTTGTATGGAGAAGGGTATGATAGGAAAAAAAAAGGGGGTGTGTTTAATATTTTAAATTGATTTTTAAATTTGAGTGAGGTATGTATAACAATTGAGGTAGGAATAACACTATATGGGTGTTGATAGCCACTCCAGTGATTTCAGAACCTGACCGGCCGGTTCAACCATTAACCGATCACAGAACCTGTCCGAAATAGGTCCAAAAACCGTTTTTGGGGTTCGACCGGTTCACCCATTTTTTTTTATTTATTTTTAACTTTTTTTTATATTTTGAATTAGGTGCACATCAAACCCCTTTATAATGTTTTCCACTCATGTTTCTTCCATCCCTTATTCGATGTGGGACAAAACTTATGTGTTTGTTACTATAACACTACTCATTTTATAATATATTTTTTCTCATACTTCTTCCACTTTTTCGATGTGGGACGTAATAGAATTGTTACTATAACACTACTACTTTTGCTTTTATAATGTTTTCTTCTCATATTTCTTTCATTTCTTATTCGATGTGGGACATATATTTTTATATTTGTTTGTTACTATAACACCACTACCTTTATAATATTTTTTTCTCATACTTCTTCCACTTTTTCAATGTGGAACATAGTAAAATTCATATGTTTATTTCTTACTAACACTATTTCTTTTAGGGAGGGGCTATCAACACCCCATACTGTGTTATACATACCCAAAAAAATTTAGACAAAAATAGACATAAATGCATTTACTAAAATGTCCTTTAAACTTAAAAAAAAAATATAAACACACCCCTACTAATTATAAACATACCCCATATGCCAATTCTTTAACTCTCCAATCATTTAATCTTCATTCAAACATTTTTTTACTTTTACTTCATGCATAAACCCTCCAAATGATGATATAATCATAACAAACATAGTCTTTGAAAAAGAAAACGTGATGAACAACGTTAATATAAGTATATTTAATTTTTTTTACACTTTTTACGGTATATACAGATTTTGAGTTTACCAGTCGACGATATGTTCGGCCAGAATCGTGGCAGAACACATCAATGTATGTACGACCGGAATGGCCGAACACATCAATGGGTGTACGCCAATTTTGGCCGAACACAATTTTTCCAAATTTTTTTGGTCAAGTTACGTTCGGCCACTCTCTGGCCGAACATCCCTGAAGACGCACATGAGTTATTGGCCGAACAGATTGTTGAGTGTACATGAGTTACTGGCCGAACACATCAATGGGTGTACGGTCAATTCCGGCCGAACATAATTTTTTCAATTTTTTTTGGTCAAGTGGCGTATGGCCAGAGTGGTCGAACATCTCTAAAGGCGCACATGAGTTATTGGCCGAACAGATCATTAAGTGTACATGAGTTACTGGCCGAACACATCTTTGTTTGTACATGAGTTACTGGCCGAACACTTTCGATACAACAGCAAACACAACAGCAAAATGACGCAAAAACGAGACTCAAAACAACATTTTAGCATATCCAACTCATTTTCTTTATGCAATCTTTACACAATATCTTCAACAACGAGATGTTTACAATATTATCATTCCAAATCATCTAAACAATTCAAAAGTATCAAAATTTCTATAAACCCTAAATATAAAAAATTCTATAAATCCCAATTTTTTTTTTGTTAGTTTTGTTTGTAAAGGAGAAAAGGTTAATGGGGTGTGTTCAGTAAAAAAAAGATTTTAAATGAAGAAGGGTATGAAAGGAAAAAAATGGGGTGTGTTTATTATTTTAAATATATATTTAAAATTTAGTGGGGTGTGTATAACAATTGGGGTGTGTATAACATATTTTGGGGTGTTGATAGTCCCTCCCTTTCTTTTATAATGATTTTCTCTCATATTACATCCACTTTTTATTTGATGTGGGATGAATATTTCATATGTTCATCTACTTCTTATATTTCTTAGTATTTTTTAATGTAATATAGAATATAAAAAATACATATAAAATTATTTTACCGGTTGAACCGCCGATCCAACCGGTTGAACCGTGAACCAGTGTCTAGTCCGATTTGGTCTCCGGTCCGGTTTTGAAAACACTGAGCCACTCCCTAATTATTATAGTCATTAAAAAATGAAACAAAACATGGAAAAAGAGTGTTTTATCACAACACAAATTTATACCATATTTAAATAGTATAATAATAATTTATTTTAAAAAATAAAACTCTCATCTCTCTTAGCTCCAAGTGTTTAATTCTATTGATACGATTTTACTTTAATTAATTGATGTATAATTTTCACCTTATCATTTAAAAAATACAAATTTTACTACATTGTTTAATTATATTTTTTCATTCGAACGTTTATTTTTCAATCACTTTATTTTATTTTTTATGAATATAATTTTTAGTTTATAAGTAATTAAGGAAAATGAAGGGGCGACTATATGTATATGTATATGTATGTTACATTTATAGCCGTTACATTTTTTAATCACTTGGTTATAAAACATACACAAATTTATAGCCGTTACATTTATCTCCTCCTAAAACCCCCAAACCCCTCTCCGAAACCTCCCCCTCTGTTTCACCGGAAAATCAACGGCCACGGCGGATTCCAACTCCACCACCCCCACCCCCATCCCAACCTTCGACAATCTCCTGCTTCATGTCGCGCCTGCAGCTCCGTCCCCCCCAACCTTCACGCGCTTCCCCCTTTCTCCGCCCCTCAATCTCTCGATGACATTACATTCTCCGCGATCTCTCGGAATCGTAGCTCAATCTCTCGATGACATTACATTCTCCGCGATCTCTCGGAATACGATTCCGATTCCAAATACGACGATTTCTCGTCGTCTTCCAAAACTCAGCTCGCCAGGGAAGAATCCAAACTCAGAAAGAAATCGTCCGGAATTGGCCTCAGTGGCGAAATTGGAACACTCAAACCTAATTCTGGTCAAGCTATTTCGATCAGAGAGCATCATATCTGCGTAGGGTTTCAAGAGGAATCGGACTCTGATTATCATATATGGTTTCTTTTGCAGGATAGGATAATTTTGGAAGATTACATGATAGAAGAAGAAGAAGAAGCAAAGACACTCGATCAGATTGTTACGAATTTGAAGGTATACTTCTTTAATTATTTCCCTCTATCCTTTCTACTTCATGATTCTTCTTCACAATTCGATCAGATTGTTTTTTCTTCTTCACTGATATTAAAAATTGGGCGTGAAGAAATGAATTTATAATCTATTCCCTTATGTTGCAGATTTTTTTTTAAAAGAGGGGCTTAATTCAATCGAGAACCTTTCGGAGAGAACTGGAATGAGACCGAATACTGCTATAGTAGATCTCACAAATGCTTCAATTTTGGGTGGAATCCATTATCGAGTATGTTTTTACTTTTAACATCTTTAAATGTGATCTGATCATTGTAGATTAATTAATATTAAGAATTGTTCTGTAACTTAGCCCACACCCAATTTTAGTCCCTTCATTTTGGTCCTTTTGTATCAATTCTAGTCCTTTTGGTGTCCATTTTGGTCCTTTTTTTATCCAATATTAGTTCTCTATGTTTTTACTTTTTTCCTTTTAACATCTTTAAACGTGATCTGGTCATTGTAGAATTAATACTAAAATTAAGCACAGCCTTAAGTTACATGGCAATTCTTGATATTAACTCGGTCATTGTGCTAGCGAAATGCAAGTCCTCTTCCTTATTTCCATTTGTTAATAATGACTTGCAAAAAAAGTATCTCATGCATTATGGGTTGCAGGTGTAAGGAAGATGAAAAAGATGCCTATTTGTATTATATATTAAGTGTTCATGGACAAGGCCGAACAATTGTTTTTTGCACCTCAATTTCAGCTTTGCACCGTATTTCATCGCTAATGCGCGTGTACTCAACATAAATGTCTGGACCCTTCACTCAGAAATGCAGCAGAGGTAAAGGTTCAACCACTTGCTTTTTTTATTAATTGCTCATGTGTTTCCAAGTGGTGTCATCACGTACTTATAGACTGTATCTTGCCATATATTGTGTATTTTTTCTCTGACCATGCTTTTGTTTGGAATAGGATTTTTTTAAATCTGTAACACACTTTGGCAAGAAGAGCGTGGGTTGTTTTGTTGTTTTTAAACATATTTGTGGAGTACAAGGATTGTACATAAGAAATAGAAGTTCTTGATATCCTTATAAACAGTAAACACAGGGGGTTTAGTGTAACATTTTCTGTGTCCATTTACCTTTATTAAAAAGCAAAGAGATGTCACGGAAAGGGTCAGCTGTCCATTGACTTATAGTAATGTTACACCAATCAACCTTTTGGAGTTAAACCAATGACATAAACTTTTATTTTGCTAGGCCCCTAAACTATTTTTTGTTTTAGAAAGCCTTTCAAGTATCTTTAATTTTATTTCACAAGCTCCTCAAGATGAAAAATGACAGAATTTACTGGTCCCGTAAATGATATGCATGTCAGCTTTATTTAATTTTAATAATTTAAAAAGTATTTTTTGCAAGCTATTTCAGCTACTCATTACCTGAAGAATTAGGGTTGAATGATTTGCACAAAATACATCTGGATATGAATAAAATTAATTGGTATATTATTTAACGGGACAACTATGATAAATCAAGAAATTCTATTGATTCTTGTTTAAAGGGAGCTCGTAAAAAGAATAATTTATGGGCCTATAATTTTTTTTTTGATAGTTTAGGGATCTGTTGATGCCTTATGCCTAAACCAATCTCCTTTCCATCATGCTAAAAAGATGGAAGTAAATTAATTATGAAAAAAGCATCTAGGCCTTTTACTCCATCTGCCATGAGAAATCTTGCATTCATAATTATTATGTGGGATTCAACTTTTCTCACTTGGATTTGCTTCATATTGCCTTGTGCTCTATGCAGTCCATAGAGGCATAGACCGATTCCGTGCAAATGAACATGCCGTCCTTATTGCAACAGATGCTGCAGCACTAATGCTTTCAAATTTTAAGTTACATTATTTTGTTTCTTTATGATTATATCTTGGGGATCATTTGGAACCCCATTTTTGGTGGAACTGAATAAGATATTGCCACCTTCAAAAAAAAAAAAGATATTGCCTTGTTAAACTTTAATATTCAATTTCAGCGAACTAATATTTGAAATTGTAGATGGGAAATTGGAAGACTTATACAATGCGTAAAGAGATTGATGATCTGGAAGTCAAGCCTAGTCCAAACCGTTGAAAATGTAGGGGTCACCTCACTGTTTGAATTCTTGTTTGCAAGGTAACTTTTGACTTTTTGCTGCTCTCTAGCAAACAGAAACAATTAACACGAAATTATTTCATTTTAGTAAGGGGAAAGCAGTAGAGATGAGTAATTTAAGTACAACTTCAAGTATTGACATATACTTGATCAATTCTTTTACATGCCTACTTTATTCATTTTTGTTATACAGATATTGGCATATTACTTCCTTGACTATTTCTTCAGTTCCTTCTCAATGTGCTCCTGATTTCGGCTTTTTTGACCGGAGAGAATTCACTACTACTTTGGGGAGAAAGTGGTTTATATTAAGAACTTTTCCTAATTTATTACCTTTTCTTCTGCTGCATCTGAGTAAATTAGATATCCACTTTGTTTTATTTGCATTTTTTTTAAATGCCACCCGTTTATTTGGACCTAAATATCTGAATGCAACCACAACTCCGACTTAGCCCGATACCCTTCCTAGGATTCTGACCTAGTGCAACGACACCTTTTTAGAGAACCCGGCCTAGTACACAACCATTCCTAAGACCCCAACCTTATATGCGACATTTTTTGAAACCCTGTCCTAGTACACGAAACTTCTTGTAGCTCCAACCTAGTATGTGGCTCTTCCCACGACACCCACTTAGGAGAGTTATTTAGGTCCCGAAATAAATGGTGTGGCATTTTTACCAAAAAAAATAAAAAATAGCATGTTTCTCATTTTTGTGGTTGTATCACTGCATGTGCTCTTTTCTTGAAATTTATAATGAACAAATTACTGATCTTCATCTCTTTATCCACAAACATCTGCTGGAAATTACATGATGGTTCAAGTTCTTGTGGAAGACATAAAGAACAGTGTTGAAAATCCTTATATGCAGTAAGTTCTATTATCTATTTGTAGTTAGTTCGCTTCATGATTATGGATTTCTTTATTTGAGCTGCAACCTTGACCTGCGTTCAAAGTAAGAGTCTTGAATTGTAAATTATTTAATATATGTCTTCAATCTATATATGCATCATCTAACCTGGTCTCTGGTGAATTTCAACAGGATGTACGTGAGTATCTTAACAGAAATGTTGTATCTTATGAAAAAGTTGTCTTACCAGAAATTTTGGTAACTTTTGGATCTTTTCTATTTGACAATATTAGCTTTTAATTACTACTAATAATTTTTTTAGCCGACTGTATTTTTCAGGAAGCATTTTGCTCTATTGAGGAGGATATACATGGTCTTATGACAATGGTCTTATGACAATGGTTAAAAAAACTGGTTTATTATTCCAAGCTTTCTGAGATATTCTGGTTAACGAATGGTTAGAAAATTGTTTCTAAATTACTATCGATACCTTTATAACTGCTTGTGCTGTCAGGGAGAGAAACCTCACTTTGGGTTTCCAGAGAAGATCTTCTCAATCAATGTAGAGATGCTGGCAAGAAAGGTTGTCCAGTGCTGTAAATATCCCGACTTTTCTAATTCTCTGTATTTTCGAACACCAAAGGTTCATATGTTGTGACTTTAACAGGGCTAACGTGTTCTTGTTGAGGTGCAAACAGAGACACCTGATCAACTCGAGATTCGTCGAAGAGAACGGGGCACTAAATAAATAAGGTCATTTCAATATTGATCTCATGACTTTTATGATCTATTTTCCTTATTGTACCATAATGTCTGACAAATCTTCCAATCCTTCCAGGTTATGAAACGTGAGATATGTGCTGTTGTAACAAAAGGAAATTATGGTTAAAATTTCAACCAACCATGGTCTTTGTATGCAGTGACTGAAAGCTGTAAAATTTCAGCTAACAAACCCTGTCCACATATCTTGTATTTGTGCGGTGGATGCTGCATTATTCTTGGGCAGGTGGGGTGTTGTTATTTAATTACCGCAGCTAATGCATGATAAGAGGTTACGTGATCAGCCGTCTCTTTCCAATTAAAGTAACCATACAAAGTCCCCAGGTAATAAAATTTCTGGTTTATGTGTATATGGACTTTATACATTAAATTTAGAAGTGAAGTTTTGAATCTTTTTAAACTTGATAGGATGAGACGGTCCTAGTTGACTGGAAACAACATTTGGATCGGGATATTGAAACAATGAAATCACAGTCAAATATTGGTGGCATTTGCATGGTGTGTAGCTGTCCTACATTCGTGTTATGTTACTCAGTATTTTTTTTAGAAGCTAATGCTGGTTCTTGTTTGCTGTTATATCATCACTCCAGTGTATCAGTTTCCTGATTTGTTTGTTAACCAATAGAATTAATATCGACTACTTAAATTAAAGTATTAAACACCTAGAATCTAAAATCTAAAATATGGGAAGGGTTTGCTTCTAGCTGATTCTGCTTTTGCCTATTATTTTTCCTTTTACCAAACACATATCTTCTACTTTCTAGGAATTATCTATATTTCTCATGCTGATGGAATTTACTTTGCGAAATATAATCTTCTATATATGTTTATCTGTCGAGTCTTTTTCGCGCAAGTTCATCAAGGATATGATTTTAGCCATGTTTTCAGATTATAGTGCATTTCTTGCAGAATATGGAAGGATTGGTGCTGGGGATTCGTCTTTGTAAGTCTATTTACTTTTCTTTTAAGTTTCAAGAACTGGTTGTTTTCATGCAGTTTTAGAAAAGAAATATGTTGTATATTTGTATAATCTATTAGTTTAAGTTAAGTTATTAACATAAGGTGCCTTGATTCCCTTTCTCTAGGGGTTAATATCGATCCTTCCTGCACTTCTTTTTTAGTGTTCATTTTTAATGGAAGTGCACTAGAATGACTAGATAAAGGTTCTTATTCTTAACTTCCATGCTTCCCTTCTTACTCTGACCCCTCATTTAATTTCATTTGTCTTTCGTATGACCCCTCATTTAATTTCACTTGATATCTGAATTTTCTTCAAGTTCTAAATTAGTGTTAGACTTTTGTACTTTTTTTTCCCACCATGATTTCTGCTGCTTTTTTGCTCAGTTTACTGCTGCAAATTTGCTTTACTTAGTTTTGTTCTGCGCAAAATTGAGGATGTTTATCTGCTCTGAAATCTGCTGTTTATTTGCTCAATTTCTGCTGTTTTATTTAGGCTGATTTCTGCTGTTCATTTGCTCATTTTCTGTTGTTCATTTGCGCAATTTCCTGCTGTATGTGCTTTTTTTTTTTTAGTTCCTGCTCTTTTTTTCCTTTGTTCAGTATAGTTATTTATTGTTCAATGTTTGTTGCAGATATTGGCATATATACTTTCTTGACTATAATTCTTTAGTTTCTTCTCATTGTGCTCCTGATTTCAGCCTTTTTGTTTACAGATGTCTGATGTGTCTACCGACTGGAGAGAATTCACTACTACTTAGGGGTGAAAGATGTTTAATTAAATATCCACTTTGTTTTATACGCTTACCAGCTTAGATTTCTTTTTTACCGGAATTACCACTTGTTTTATATGCCGTTTTTTACTTTATTCTGGTGCAATCATATATGACACTCTACTTTTAATTTATTTAACTATGCTAATTTATTTATTTTTAAAAATGCCACCCGTTTATTTGGACTTAAATAACTGAATGCAACCTAAAGTTACTTTTGTATAAGGCGCAAGGTATGTGATTTTGAGCTGCGTGCAACCACAATTCCGACTTAACCCGCTACCCTTCCTAGGATCCTGACCTAGTGGAGACCCTTTCAGAGACCCCGACCAAGTACACGACCATTCCTGAGGCCCTAGTATTTGACTCTACAACACTTCTTGTAGCTCCAACCTAGTATTTGACTCTTCCTGCGACTACCACTTAGGAGAGTTATTTAGGTCCCAAATGAAATGGTGTGGCATTTTTACCAAAATAAATAAATAAAGCATATTTGAAATTTTTGTGGTTATATCATTGAATATGGTTTCACTTGAACTAAAAGGCTGTGGTGTATTATCCGAGGCATTCATCGATTGACATATCTTTGGGTGCATCTTTCTGCAGGTAATTTTACTTATTTAATCCCTGGATTTTTGCAACCTTTCCTACGAGAACAAGATATACTTGATTGTCTGTTGAATGAGAATAAAAAAACCATATATGTATTTGTAGGGGTGAATTTGAGAACCGGATACTAAATTCCCAAAGTAGACTTGAATTGGAGTGTATTTTTATGTTTTTCATGCCATGGCTTTGGGTCTATGTGTTGACTATGATGACTAGGCTATGGTTGGGGCTTTCCAATTTATTGGTGTTTTCTGTTGGCTCCAAGTTTACTGACCTGTTGTTTCGCTAATGGCTTTTTCAGAACATAATGGAGTTCACATTTCTTCATTATTTCATTGGCGGAGGTGATAAGGCATTTAGAAAGCTGAGAATGCACGTAATCAAGCTAAGACCTCGAAAGTGGCTCTGGATATAGACGACTTAGAAGCAGATAAAAAAGGCCTGAAGATCAGATCTTGTTGAGCTATGTTAGTGGGGATAAAAGACAGATCAGACCGTGAGCTTGTAACTTGGAAGCAGATAAAAGGCCTGAAGTTCTGATGTTGAGAACAATGCTGGAAATTTTAAGGAACGACTTAAGGTTGGAAATCCTTATATGCGACAAGTTCTATTATCTATCTGTAGGCAGTTTGCTTCATGATTATGGATTTCTATATGTGATTGCATGATAGAAGCAAGGAAACATCAAAGACACTGAAGCAGCTCAGTTATCTCTTTCCAAACAAAGTAAATACAAAGTCCCAGGCAATAAAAATTCTTGTTTGTAAATGGTCTTTATTTATTAAATTTAGTAGTGAGGTTTTGAATCTTGTACATGACATGATGAGATGGTGTGTCCTAATTTAATTGACTGGAAACAATGAAATCAAGGTCAAATATTGCTGGCATTAGAACAGTGTGTAAACTTCTTTCCTACATTCTTGTTATGTTACTCTGTTTAATTTTGTTTTTCATTTTTGCTAATAGAGGCTAATTCTGGCTTGTTCTTGTTTGCTGTTATAGCATTATTCCAGTGTATCAAGAAAAAAAATGTTTCTATGGTTGCATAATGGTGCATAATTATCTACTTCCTGATTTGTTTTTTAACCAATAGAATTAATACGGGCTAAATACTCTGCGTTCTTTTGATTTTCTAAGCTTACGCTAACACCGTTCTACGTATATCAATGGAGCATTCAGAATGAGAACAAGAGTTTGAGTAGTATGTTCGCTGTTTTAGCAGATAAATTGAGAAAGCACGTATTGTAAAAAAAAAAAGTGACATATCTAGAAGAATGCATTTAAATATATTGAATGTTTTTGGTTGTGTTTTCGAGAATCTGAGGTCCCAATTGTTTTAGGAAAATCATCCAAACATTCCCAAAAGATTTGGTTAATTACTCGATTAGTCGATTGGCTGGAGTTTGGTGGCTTTTGGTATAAAACTGGTATCTTTCCTTGTGGATGTGATTCTATGTGTTTTGGTTATCTTCAGGAGAAGGTTAGAATAATTTATTGTTATTCAGAGACATATACGGAATAACTAGATTGGTTCATTAAAATATTTAATACCAAGCATACTGCTGACCACATGTTGTTGGCCATGTTTGTACTGTGTTCATAATCAATCTTGCTTTTATGCTCCCTAATTTATTCTCTTCTCATCTACTTCAGGTTTTAAATCGGATCGTGATTGATTGTCCTGATCTGGAATCACTATGCATTAAGGAAGTATAATCAATCTTTATCAGCTGGGAAGTAGTTCATCTTGTTTGCTAATCAAAAGCTGTTGCAACTGAAGTTGACTCAAACTTTATCAATACATCTGAAGTACTGTTCTTGATTGACCTTGAATTTGGTGGTCTTGCTACATACATGTTATTATTTTCCTATTGGTCCCTAGCGTTGTTTTCATAGTCTTCTGCTATAATTTTTCTTGTTTCTTACCATTCTGTGGTCCTCACTTATTTTTATATCTTTGTGGATTTGGGTTGACAGTATGTATGGGAGACTGGAAAATCCTGAAGAAACATGAAGCAATACGCAAAATTTAAAATGAATTCTTGGTGAACTGAGATGGTTTACGTACAAAGTATAAAGAACGCGTATTGGTGCTTGCAACCACCAATAGGCCTTTTGATCTTGAGGAGGCTGTAATCAGGAGGCTTCCCTGACTATATTCTTGAATTTTTTCTCGTTGTGCTCCTGATTTTAACTAATTTGTTTTTAGAGGGCTGATGCGTCTACAGACTGGAGAGAATTCACTACTTTGACCAGCTTAGATTTCTTTTTTACAGTGCACATATATGACACTTCACTTTTAAATTTTTTACTATGCTATTTTTTTTTTAAATGCCACCCATTTATTTGGACCCAAATAACCGAATGCAACCTAAAGTTACCTCCGACTTAGCTTGCTACCCTACCTAGGATCTTGACCTAGTGCTAAACCTTTTCGGACACCTTGACCTAGTACGTGACCATTCCTGAGATGAGACCCCAACCTTATATGCGACTTTTACTGAAACCCTGTCATCTTACATGACACTTCCTGTACCTCAAACCTAGCATTTGACCCTTCCCGCGACACCCACTTAGGAGAGTTATTTGGGTCCAGGAAGAAATTGTGTGGCATTTTTACAAAAAAAAAAAAAGCATATGCAACATTTTTGTTGTCATTTCACTGTCAGTGCTCTTTTCTTGAAATTTATAATGAACAAATTACTGATCTTCTTGACACTTCATCCACAAACCTGTGCTGGAAATTACCTGATGGTTCATGTTCTTGAGGAAGACATATAGAAACAGTGCTGGAAATATTAAGGAACAACTCAAGGTTGGAAATCCTTATATGCGGTAAATTCTATTATCTATTTGTAGTCAGTTCCCTTCCTGATTATGGAATTCTTTATGTGTGAGCTGCAATCTTGAACTGCTTGTGTTTAAGGAAGACTCTTTTCTATTTGATAATATTGACCTACTATGCTAATGTCAAATGCTCAGGTGATAGCTCACCATGTCTTCCAATTCTGCAAGCAGTACAAACGAACTACTAAATTCCCGAGACTGTGAAATAATAAGGAATCACCAGCGAGATATATCTGATCTTAGTGCTCCAGAGAGGCTGCAATGGTCCCTTTGAACACCAGATTTGAGCAACAGAGAGTTGCTCCGGAACATTAACTTTGGGAGGTTTGTCCTTTTTTATTCTTTTTTCCACCCGCCGCTAGATGTTTCCACTTAACATCGTTGAACCTGTCATTGTCTTCACACCTCAAGGAAGTTGACATATCATGTTGTAAATTGTTCTTTCTTAACCTGAGGTATGTGTATTCCCACTTTATATATTTATCCTACCTAGTATGATCCTGAAACACCCATTATTGATAATTGTTTGCATAAATTGTTTAGCAATTGTAACTCATTGGAAATTTCGAAGCTCGACTGTCCAAGATTGACCAGTCTATTTCTGCAGCTGAAACGTTGAACACTATAAAGTTTTCTCAACGAGCAAAACTGATTCGGAACAATGTAACCCTCTGCATTTGCTAACTGAAATCCATTTGTTTTCAATTTATAAATCCCTCTGTATTTGCTAACTGAAGTCCATTTGTTTTCAATTTATAAATCATATGTTAACCTGCACTTTTTGGACTTATACTTCATGCTATACGGGCTATTATTGATGAAGACTCGTCAGGAGACGCTGCTGCATTGAAGCATCAGATACAATTGTTAAAGGTCCAGCTAGTGTAGTATAGTTTGGCAGCATAAATTGGTTAGAACTAATATAGAACTGAACTTTGTAAAAACAATTTTATTTTCAGGAGAAAAATGTTGGGACTGACCCAAACAAAAAGGCCTCACCAGATTTGAGAGAACACACCTCTCGTGATGGGAAATATTAAGTATATTATATTTCTTTGTCAAAAAGGTATGTCTACATGTTAAAATTGTTATCTAATTCAGTTATGTTGTCAAATTTCAGCTAACGAACAAGGGGTCCACATATTTGGTATCTGTGTGGTTGATGCTGTATTATTCTTGGGCAGTGGGGTGTTGTTATTTAGTTACCGAAGCTATTGCATAATAAGAACTTACGTGATGGTTATGTAATTTCTCTTTCACAAATGAAATTTATTGTTGCACTATTTTTTAATTAGTGTGAATTCTGTGTAATAATTATTAGGTTCAGGTTAAATACTCATCCAAGTATCTTGACTGGCCCTTGTACCTGTGGAAGAAGTTGTTGGACTTTTCAGATAGCTTGGCATGGGTGGGAGAATGATGGCTGGTCGTGGTTTTGGTGATTTTCTCATCCCTTACATTCTCTATCTATCTGAAGTGCTCGCTCACTTGTTTAATTATTCATGTCATTTAATTATCATTTTCATAATATTGCGTGCTTTTAGCTATTTCAGGAATTTATTTTATTGATGATTCTCCGTGTGCCTGTAGGCTGTAGTTTAAGAGGGTCAAACCTCGTACTGGAATTCATGTTGATGACCACACCAGATGAGCTTGTTGCAGTTTCAAAGCCAAATGAGTAATTGGTTTCTGACCAGCTATATTTATTTTTAAGTTTCTGCAGTGGTGGATACTAGTTTATTATAGGGCTGCCTTTGAGAGATAGATTGAGGGCATGCCATCCACACGATCAATTGGTGATCTTCCACCCGAATTGCATTGCCCACTGTGTAAAGATGTAATGAAAGATGATGTCCTTACAAGCAAGTGTTGTTTTACTAGCTACTGTGATAAATGTAAGATTGCTCTTTGGTTAATAACTTACTTCCTGTGACTTATAACAATGTTGTTCTGTTTGCTTACTATTGTGGGCATGGAAAACCAGGTTTATGGGATAGGCGTATTTAAGTCCCTGGATTTCTCTCAAAACATTTACTTATTCTTTTTGTCCTCCCTTCAGGTATACGAGATCACATTATATCAAAATCAAAATGTGTTTGTGGAGAAAATTCAATTTCACAACTTAATACTGAAATTCAGCTGTTGAACCGTCTGGTAGTGCCCTCCCCCTATTCATTTGTCTTATTGTAGGCATTCTTAGATAAAATGGAAGAGATGTATCAAGTTTCTAACCCCATAGAAGTCTGATAATTTGTCCAACCACATTTCTTCTCAGGTTATCAGAGAGAGGAGGATGACAGGTGCACCAAAATGAGATTAGAGAAGGCAAATTCAAAGAGTGGAGTCTCTTCTTGGTTGAAATTGGAGTGTATTTTTATGTTTTTCATGCCATGGCTTTGGGTCTATGTGTTAACAATGATGACTAGGCTGTTGTTAGGGCTTTCAAATTTATTGGTGTGTGTTGTTGGCCCCAGGTTTACTGACCTGTTGTTTCGCTAATGGCTTTTGCAGAACATAATGAAGTTCACATTTCTTCATTGGCTTTTTGCAGAATTTATTCGATTACTATGTAGCTCCCCAACTTGTTCTGGTATCATTGGATGGACCAGTGAAGCCAATTGAGCCTCTGGCTATCTATACATTATGATTAGTTCGATGCACATACCACATTCCTTTAATGTTCCTTGTTGGAGATTTCTCAAAAAATTGATCTTTAGACAGTTGATGGCAGATTTGTAAGGGAAATTTGTGATTTACCGCTTGCTGAGAATATTCCCATTACACATAGTTGTGTTTGAAGAGGAAAACGTTTAATCCAATGGAGAGCAGATAAGCCATCAACAATTGTCTGGTATGCATCTAATGATTCCTGCATCTGATAAACAGTTAACTCAGTAGAATATGTTAAATCTACATGATCAATTCTTTGACTACCGTGCCTTATTTATACACTTTTATTGTGCTGATATTGGCATATACGTCCTTGACTATATTCTTGAATTTTTTCTCGTTGTGCTCCTGATTTTGACTAATTTGTTTTCAGAGGGCTGATGCGTCTACCGACTGGAGAGAATTCACTACTATGACCAGCTTAGATTTCTTTTTACAATGCAATCATATATAACACTTCACTTTTAAATTTTTTAACTATGCTATTTTATTTTATTTTAAAATGGCACCCATTTATTTGGGCCCAAATAACCGAATGCAACCTAAAGTTACCGCCTACTTAGCCTGCTACCCTTCCTAGGATCTTGACCTAGTGCTAGACCTTTTCGGACACCCTGACCTAGTACGTGACCATTCCTGAGATGAGACCCCAACCTTATATGCGACTTTTTCCGAAACCCCCGTCATCTTACACGAGACTTCCTGTACCTCAAACCTAGGATTTGACCTTTCCCGCGACACCCACTTAGGAGAGTTATTTGGGTCCAGAAAGAGATGGTGTGGCATTTTTACAAAAAAATAAAATAAAAAGCATATGTGACATTTTTGTTGTTATTTCACTGTCAGTTCTCTTTTCTTGAAATTTATAATGAACAAATTACTGATCTTCGTGACACTTCATCCACAAACCTGGGCTGGAAATTACCTGATGGTTCAAGTTCTTGTGGAAGACATACAGAATAGTGCTGGAAATTTTAAGGAACAACTTATGGTTCGAAATCCTTATATGCGGTAACTTCTATTATCTATTTGTAGTCATTTCGCTTCATGATCATGGATTTCTTTATGTGAGCTGCAATCTTGAACTGCTTGTGTTCAAGGAAAGAGTCTTAAAGTTGTAAATTATTAAATATATGTTTTCAATCAATATATGCATCATCTAACATGGTGTCTGGTAGATTTCAACAACATGTACTTGAGTATCTTACCAAAAATTTCATTTTTTAAGAAGTTGTCTTATGTACTTTGGAAACTTTTAGATCTTTTCTATTGGATAATATTAGCTTTTATTTATCAACAAAGTAAATTTATGTCATAGTGCAATTTATATTCTCATGAGACTTGTTGAACTTTGGCAGGTTTGTTGAGTTCTTTTTTTTTTATTGTAATTTAATTTTTTGTTTTGTGTTATGTATGACAGAATTCAGTGCTTGTGTGATTAGGAGTAGTAAACTTTGGTGTTTATCAGTAGTAGGCTTTTGATTGTATCATTGTTGGTGGGAAGATGTTCCTTCTTGATAGCTCTATAGTGGGAAACACATCAATGACAGTATTGAATCAGCTCATGGAAGAATCAGATATTTATGCTGCTAACATTAAATTATATTTTTGACAACCTCAGCTTGCTGCTTTATCAAAATATGTCCGCATTTAAGGTGTTTTACTGGGTATAATTTTGAGTTGATTTCTTTTGCAAAGACCACAAGGATGCTAATCGAAGGCGGCCTGATGGCCAGGTGATTGATTATTTTAGTTAGTGGTTGAGCTTCCTTGTAGGATATTTTTTCAATAATTTATCCGATGCATTTACTATTATTAGAGGCAATGGTATGAGTTTAAGTCGAAGCATATGGACAAGGTTCTCTTTTTCAAGGTATAGCTATCAAATTCATTTATCCTTAATAATTGCTTTCCTTTAAAGCTGCAATAGATGTTTCTTTAATTTTGAACCAGATGCATAAATCTTATGACCTTTATGAAATGGATGCACGTGTTGGAGAGAAAAATGTTTCTGACATGCAATAAATCCTCTAGTTAATGAGCTAGTGAGTTTTTTTTTTTGACCATATTGTTATAACCTATTGCAAATAATTTATGCAGACTTCTACAACTTGCACTTCATTTGTGTCATTGGACGAGTTGGGACGTTGGACATCAACATCAGATGGGCAAGCGATTGCGTACGTACGTGTAATTGTTTAGATTATAGTCTTGTTTTTTTAATCTTTATTCTGATATAACAGCTAAACCTAAGGCATTATACATGTCAGATGAGAAATCACCATTAGTAGTTCCATGTCTTTTGTCTGCTCTGCATCTGCAACCTTTGTGAACGATCCTATTTACACTTTTGTCTGCTTTTTCCCATGCATCGGTGGACATTTTGTTCGCACGTGGAATGTTCTCTACACTTTATCATAGATTAGCTATTGACTATAAGAATGATCCAAAGGTATGCCAAATCTTTCTTCTTTTTTAAACGAAATTAAACCAAAATAAATGAGATGTTGTGCATATGGAATAATTTTTTTTTTTTTTTTGAATTTTCTCCTAATAATGAAACTTACATCTGATTCTGCAATATGATGTTGGTGTATTCATCAATTGGCAATGCCACTATTCAGACCATGAATAAAGGATACCAATTACTCTTTCCTGGATCTTCATTTCATTTGACTGCATTGTTGGTCACTAATAACTATCTCAATTTTGTTCATATAAATTGGTCGGCATATTATTGTTTTTACATGTCGGTTTAATGCCCTCAACTTGAATTAATATTCATACAGGCCTCTCTCTGTCACATGGCATGCCAAGTTATAAAAGGAGTTGCGGGCCTGGAGGAAGTAATCTTTCTTTACAAATTGATGCCTGGAGTTACGAAGTTAAAGTCCCTCGATTAGTAGCAGGTAATTAAACCTTTGAACAATCTTCATAAAATTAAGGATGTTAATATCCTCTCTGCTTGATTAGCTCGATTAAGCTTATCTTTTCTTAGCTTAAGTTCGACAAAATTATAAACTTGTCAAACTCAAGCTCGACTTAATTAGTCCTGTAAGTATGCATGTTTAACTCTATCGTAGTTCAATTAAAAAGGCTACAAATATCTATATTTACACAACTAAATAAATTAAATACCCTAATATTTTACAATTACAAACATTTCAGGACATCCAGATTCAGTATTACCAAAGGCTGCACCCATATCTGAGGACATCCAGATTCAATTTCACAACTTAATACTGAAATTCAGCTGTTGAACCGTCTGGTAGTTCCCTCCCCCTATTCATTTGTCTTATTATAGGCATTCTTAGAAAAAATGCAAGAGATATATCAAGTTTCTAACCCCATAGAAGTCTGATAATTTGTCCAACCACATTTCTTCTCAGGTTATCAGAAAGAGGAGGATAACAGGTGCACCAAAATGATGTTAGAGAAGGAAAATTCAAAGAGTGGAGTCTCTTCTTGGTTGAATTGGAGTGTATTTTTATGTTTTTCATGCCATGGCTATGGGTCTATGTGTTAACTATGATGACTAGGCTATTGTTAGGGCTTTCCAATTTATTGGTGTGTGTTGTTGGTCCCAGGTTTACTGACCTGTTGTTTCGCTAATGGCTTTTGCAGAACATAATGAAGTTCACATTTCTTCATTTGGCTATATATACATTATGATTAGTTCGATGCACATACCACATTCCTTTTATGTTCCTTGTTGGAGATTTCTCAAAGAAGTTGATCTTTGGACAGCTGATGGCAGATTTGAAAGGGAAATTTTTGATTTACCGCTTGCTGAGAATATTCCCATTACACGTAGTAGTGTTTGAAGAAGAAAGCATTCAATCCAATGGAGAGCTGAGAAGCCATTTGAAGAAGAAAGCATTCAATCCAATGGAGAGCTGAGAAGCCATCAACAATTGTCTGGTATGCATCTAATGATTCCTACATTTAATAGACAGTTAAATCAGTAGAATATGTTAAGTCTACATGATCAATTCTTTGACTACCGTGCCTTATTTATACACTTTTATTGTGCTGATATTGGCATATACATCCTTGACTTTTTCTTGAATTTTTTCTCGTTGTGCTCCTGATATTGACTAATTTGCTTTCAGAGGGCTGATGCGTCTACCGACTAGCTGGTGAGAATTCACTACTTTGACCAGCTTAGATTTCTTTTTACAGTGCACATATATGACCACTTCACTTTTAAATTTTAGACTCTGCTATTTTATTTTTTTTAAATGCCACCCATTTATTTGGACCCAAATAACCGAATGCAACCTAAAGTTACCTCCGACTTAGCCTGCTACCCTTCCTAGGATCTTGACCTAGTGCTAGACCTTTTCGGACACCCTGACCTAGTACGTGACCATTCCTGAGATGAGACCCCAACCTTATATGCAACTTTTCCCGAAACCCCGTCATGTTACACGACACTTACTGTACCTCAAACCTGGCAGTTTACCCTTCCCACGACACCCACTTAGGAGAGTTATTTGGGTCCAGGAAGAAATGGTGTGGCATTTTTACAAAAAAAAAAAAAAAAAGCATATGCGACATTTTTGTTGTTATTTCATTGTCAGTGCTCTTTTCCGCTTTTCTTGAAATTTATAATTAACTAATTACTGATCTTCTTGACACTTCATCCACAAACCTGTGCTGGAAATTACCTGATGGTTCATGTTCTTGAGGAAGTCATATAGAACAGTGCTGGAAATTTTAAGGTTAGAAATCCTTATATGCGGTAAATTCTATTATCTATTTATAGTCAGTTCGCTTCAGTGATTATGGAATTCTTTATGTTCAAGGGAAGACTCTTTTCTATTGGATAATTTTGAGCTACTAAGCTAATGTCAAATGCTCAGGTGACAGCTCATCGTGTCTTCCAATTCTGCAAGCAGTACAAACGAACTACTAAATTCCCGAGACTGTGAAATAATAAGGAATCACCTAGAAAACCTTAAAAAGTACATTGACCAGCGAGATAGGTCTGATCTTAGTGCTCCTGAGAGGCTGCAATGATCCCTTTGAACACCAGATTTGAGCAAGAGAGAGTTGCTACAGAACTTTAACTTTGGCAGGTTTGTCCTTTTTTATTCTTTTTTTCTTTTCTCATATGACTAACGGAATGCAGTGTTTCCACCCGCCACTAGATGTTTCCCCTTAACATCGTTGAACCTGTCACTGTCTTCAAACCTTAAGGAAGTTGACATATCATGTTGTAAATTGTTCTTTCTTCACCTGAGGTATGTGTATTCCCACTTTATATATTTATCCTACCTAGTATGATCCTGAAACACCCATTATTGATAATTGTTTAGCAATTGTAACTCATTGGAAATTTCGAAGCTCGACTGTCCAAGATTGACCAGTCTTTTTCTGCAGCTGAAACGTTGAACACTATAAAGTTTTCTAAACGAGCAAAACTGATTCGGAACAATGTAAGCCTCTGCATTTGCTAAGTGAAATCCATTTGTTTTCAATTTATAAATCACATGTTAACCTGCACTTTTTGGACTTATACTTCATGATATACCAGCTATTATTGATGAAGACTCGTAAGGAGACGTTGCTGCATTGAAGCATCAGATACAATTGTTAAAGGTCCCGCTAGTGTAGTATAGTTTGGCAGTATAAATTGGTTAGAACTAATATAGAACTGAACTTTGTAAAAACAATTTTATTTTCAGGAGAAAAATGCTGGGACTGACCCAAACAAAAAGGCCTCACCAGATTTGAGAGAACACACCTCTCGTGATGGGAAAGAATAGGTATATTGTATTTCTTTGTCAAAAAGGTATGTCTACATGTTAAAATTGTGATCTAATTCTGTTATGTTGTCAAATTTCAGCTAACGAACAAAGGGTCCACATATTTGGTATCTGTGTGGTTGATGCTGTATTATTCTTGGGCAGTGGGGTGTTGTTATTTAGTTACCGAAGCTATTGCATGATAAGAACTTACGTGATGGTTATGCAATTGCTCTTTCACAAATGAAATTTATTGTTGCAGTATTTTTTAATTAATGTGAATTCTGTGTAATAATTATTAGTTTCAGGTTAAATACTCATCCCAGTATCTTGACTGGCCCTTGTACCTGTGGAAGAAGTTGTTTGACATTTCAAATAGCTTGTCAATTGCATACTTCATCCTTTACTTACCTTTCTTCGGTTAATATGCATTTTTTTCTTTTGGCTTACGTATGCTTCCTTTGACCAGTTCAGGGACGATGCAGATTGCAGTTCTTTATGCTGTTTATAGTCTGAATTAAGGCCTTTGGAAATTGTTAAATCAGCCATATCCCCAGTCTGAAAAGGCTCTGTTTCGACATACAATAAATCCTCTAGTTAATAAGCTACTGAGTTTTTTTTTTTGACCATATTGTCATGTTATAACCTATTGCAAATAATTTATGCAGACTTCTGCAACTCGCACTTCATTTGTGGCATTGGACGAGTTGGGACGCGGGACATCAACATCAGATGGGCAAGCGATTGCGTACGTACGTGTAATTGTTTAGATTATAGTCTTGTTTTTTTAATCTTTATTCTGATATAATATCTGAACTTAAGGCAATATACAATACAGATGAGATATCACCATTAGTAGTTCCATGTCTTTTGTCTGCTCTGCATCTAACAACCTTTGTGAATGATCCTATTTACTCTTTGTCTGCTTTTTCCCATGCATCGGTGGACATATTGTTTCGCACGTGGAATGTTCTCTACACATTAATATAGATTAGTTGTCGACTACAAGAATGATCCAAAGGTATGCCAAATCTTTCTTCTTTTTTAAACGAAATTAAAGTAAAATAAATGAGATGTTGTGCATATGGAAGATTTTTTTAATTTTTTAGAATTTCCTCCTAATAATGAAACTTACATTTGATTTTGCAATATGATGTTGGTGTATTCATCAATTCACAATGAAACTATTCAGACCATGAATAAAGGATACCAATTACTCTTTCCTGGATCTTCATTTCATTTGGCTGCATTGTTGGTCACTAATAACTAGCTCAATTTTGCTCATATAAATTGGTCGGCAGATTATTGGTCGGCAGATTATTGGTCACTAAAATATAACTAGCTCAATTTTCTAAATAAATTGGTCACTAATAACTAGCTCAATTTTGCTCATATAAATTGGTCGGCAGATTATTGTTTTTACGAGGCGATTTCATGCCCTCAACTTGAATTAATATTCATACAGGCCTCTCTCTGTCACATGGCACGCCAAGTTATAAAAGGAGTTGCGGGCCTGGAGGAAGTAATCTTCCTTTACAAATTGATGTCTGGAGTTACGAAGTTAAAGTCCCTAGATTAGCAGCAGGTAATTAAACCTTGAATAATCTTCATAAAATTAAGGATGTAAATATACTCTCTTCTTGATTAGATCGATTAAGGTTATCTTTTCTTAGCTTAAGTTCGACTCAATTACAAACTTGTCAAACTCAAGCTCGACTTAATTAGTCCTATAAATATGTTTAAATCTATCGTAGTTCAATTAAAAAGGCTACAAATAACTATATTTACACAACTAAATAAATTAAATACCCTAATTTTTTATAATTACAAATATTTCAGGACATCCAGATTCAGTATTACCAAAGGCTGCAGCCATGTCTGAGGAGTTTGAAGCAAATTACAGCACTAAAAGTTGGGAAGACAAGGTATCCTTGATAATCGATAAATTGATGAAGATATTGACTCCCATACTTTGCTGAGAGTGAGGTAGTTGATTTTTACTTTCTTCTGGTGCAATCATATATAAAACTTCTTCACTTAAATTTTCACTTATGTTTTGGCTATAGGTGTGGTTGTATTTATATGGTGGTTTTGTTCCTGGTCGTCCTCGCAACCCCATAGTTACTGCACCTGTTACTGAGCAAGAAGAGTATTACCTCAATCCTTTTTAAACCTTATTGATTTGGTTTGCTTGTAAAAGAAAAAATACTTCCAAGTTTGCGTGGATGCTGGCTTTCGTATGGTTTGAGCATTTATCGAATCCCACTAAATTTAGTGCTTAGTTAAGTATTTCATCATCTACTGTGTAGGTCAAATCTAGAGAATATTTCTGATGATGTCCAAGCTAAGCTGTAAAAGGTAGTAGCTTTGCTGGAGCAGGTCAATCTGCCATGAAATATGTAAGCTTTTTCATTTATTAATCTTGTTGAATAGTCTTCACACCTCCTTAAGTAACTTGGATAGCATTTCCATAGCATTAGAACGAAGCTAGTTTGGATCGGGATTAATCTCCAGAGAGCCTATGTATCCTGTTATCAGTGTTGATTTAAACCGAAAACACTACTTCGAAACTAGAGTTACTAATTTTAATTTTAAAATGCCAAAAAAAAAAATTGTGGAGAGTAAGATAATGTTTACAATCTGATGTGTGTGTATGTATTGGAAAGTTTAATGTTATTAACTGATTGTAATTTCAATCTGTGGAAGATGATGTCTTCAGTAGAATAATGACGCTCTTAACCAAGAGATTCAGCATAAAAAATCCGTGGAAAAATGTTTCAACCTGAAATTCTTTGATTTCAGAGATGTTGGAACAAATAATTGTATAATAAGATTGGTTTGTTCTTCACCTCGCTAATTTGTGATCCCTGTTTATTTTCCTTGGAGGCTTCACAGGTTGAAGGATTTTATTTTAAATTTTGTAAGCTAGGGCTTCACAGCAAAAGGTATATTTTATTGTCTTATTGGTTGATGTAATTTATCGATTTGGAAAAGCTTCCATATGCTGAACAATTGATTAGAAGTGAGAGCATGTGTGCTCTTCAATTGGTGCTTTTTAGAGAATGCAGAGTCTCGACTGTTACATCATCTATTAACTCCTGGTATAAGCTGAAAATAATTTTTGGTATTACTATCCCCGGTTGTTAGTATCTTATGTTGCATTTATCCAGGTTACTTAGAAACAAGGCTTGCAAAATGTTAGTGATCATGCTTTATTTATTCCTTCTGTTTGCCTTCATTAATCAGTATTTACTAAATTATGTACCTCAGTGAGTTAATCAATGAAAGAGTTATCTAAGTTACCCGACCGGCATGAAAATCTTGTTTGCGCGAATCTTTGTTGGCAGGTGAAGTTCCAAAGATTTCCAGTTTCCAAATTATCCTTCGAATTTACCTCTTACATTTTTTGCATGATTCTCTTCAGGCTTTTGGTAAAATACAGTGGAGCTAGTGGTAGGATGAAAATAAAGTATCACTTGTTATTTCAAATGCAGGTTCTTTTACAGTAGAAATAGAAAGGTTTCTTCATTGGAAAAAACCTTTAGAATTGAAGAATCATCAGCCTTTATTTTTTCTTTTCAGCTTTTCTAAATATCTCTTTTTCTCTTTCTTTTCAGCTTCGTGTGGATATATAAGTAACTCAACCTTGCTGGTCCTAAGATCCAATCTAATGAACACACAACTTGTTCTGGTATCATCGGATGTACCAGTGAAGCCAATTGAGCCTCTGGCCATATATACATCGTTGGACCCCCATCTCCAAATGGAAACTAAACTACATTATGATTAGTTCGATGCACAGACCATATTCCTTTAATGTTCCTCGTTGGAGATTTCTCAAAAGAGTTGATCTTTGGACAACTGATGGCAGATTTGGACATAGTAGTGTTTTAAGAGGAAATTGTCTGGTATGCATCTAATGATTCTTGCATCTGATAGACAGTTAACTCAGTAGAATATGTTAAGTCTACATGATCAATTTTTTGACTGCCGTGCCTTATTTATACACTTTTATTGTGCTGATATTGGCACATACTTCCTTGACTATATTCTTGGATTTTTTCTCGTTGTGCTCCTGATTTTGACTAATTTGTTTTCAGAGGGCTGATGCATCTACCGACTGGAGAGAATTCACTACTATGACCAGCTTAGATTTCTTTTTACAGTGCACATACGTGACACTTCACTTTTAAATTTTTTAACTATGCTATTTTTTTTTAAATGCCACCCATTTATTTGGACCCAAATAACCGAATGCAACCTAAAGTTACCTCCGACTTAGCCTGCTACCCTTCCTAGGATCTTGACCTAGTGCTAGACCTTTTCGGACACCCTGACCTAGTATGTGACCATTCCTGAGATGAGACCCCAACCTTATATGCGAATTTTTCCGAAACCCAGTCATCTTACACGACATTTCCTGTACCTCAAACCTAGCATTTGACCCTTCCCGCGACACCCCAATTAGGAGAGTTATTTGGGTCCAGAAAGAAATGGTGTAGCATTTTTACCAAAAAAGAAAAATAAGCATATGCTACATTTTTGTTGTTATTTCACTGTTAGTGCTCTTTTCTTGAAATTATAATGAACAAATTACTGATCTTCGTGACACTTCATCCACAAACCTGTGCTGGAAATTACCTGATGGTGCATGTTCTTGTGGAAGACCTCTTTGGGTGGAAACTCGAAAACTGTGATTATAGCTAATGCCAGCCCATGTATATGGTACGTACATTTCACTCTCTTGAAGTTTTTTTTTTTTTGTGAGAATCATGTGTTGCCATGATCATCTGCATGTCTGCAGCTGAAACGTTGAACACTATAAAGTTCTCAACTAGCAAAACTGCTTTGGAACAATGTAAGCCTCTGCATATGCTAACTGAAATCCATTTTTTTTCAATTTATAAATTCCTCTGCATTTGCTAACTGAAATCCATTTGTTTTCAATTTATAAATCATATGTTAACCTGCACTTTTTGGACTTATACTTCATGATATACGGGCTATTATTGATGAAGACTCGTCAGGAGACGTTGCTGCATTGAAGCATCGGATACAATTCTTAAAGGTCTAGCTAGCTAGTTTAATATAGTTTGGCAACATAAATTGGTTAGAACAAATATAGAACTGAACTTTGTCAAAATAATTTTATTTTCATCATCTACTGTGTAGGTCAAATCTGGAGAATATTTCTGATGATGTTCAAGCTAAGCTGTAAAAGGTAGTAGCTTTGCTGGAGCAGGTCAATCTGCCATGAAATATGTAAGCTTTCATTTACAAATGAAATATGTAACTTGGATAGCATTTCCATATCAGCTCTACTGTTGAAGTGCATTAATTCTCTGTCCTTGTAGGCTGATGATTTGGAATGGGATGAATATGGAAATGACTTATACGTGATGCCAGAAACTGTACCTGTTCAATCTAGCAACCCAGTTCAGGATGCTACGTACCCCTGTTAGCAAAGAGGATGTCTTTCTTGGCTATTATTTATAATACTAAGTGAACTATGCCTTCTGATGGTTTGGGACGGGGCATGGGTGGGAGAATGATGGCTGGTCGTGGTTTTGGTGATTTTCTCATCCCTTACATTCTATATATCTGAAGTGCTCGCTCACTTGTTTAATAATCATTCATGTCATTTTATTATCATTTTCATAATATTATGTGCATTTAGCTATTTCAGGAATTTATTCTATTGATGATTCTCCTCGTGCCTGTAGTTTAAGTTGCTTATGTATTTCTTCTTGTTTAGGGGTACTGATCTATTTACATGGTCCTCTTTGAAACTTTTTTATGTTGTCCTAGACATGGAGTCACGCAATCCACAACCATCTCCCACACATTCTGCTGCCTCAAAAGGACAGAATGTGCCTGCAGCACCACCACCTCAATGGGAGGAAACTCCAAAGATTCTGGAGACTGTTGAAGAATATAAATCTGCTAATGAGCCACAGTGTTCTGATAAAGGTAGAGTTACAAAAGTGCCGGATGTATTTTTTAATTAAGAGGCTTCCTCAGAGGTTTGCCTATCAACCACCATAATACTCGTTCAAACTAAAATAGAGAAAATGTTCGATTGTATTTGTAAATTGGTGCAGGCTGATGGTCAACTTACCAAATGCTCAGAATAGGGAGCGAATTTTGAGGGTGATATTAGCCAAGGAAGAATTGGCTCCAAATGTTGATCTTGAAGCAGTTGCTAGCATGATCACCGAGAAGGATACTCGGGAAGTGATTTAAAGGTTTGTTCGCTTTGCTTCTTATTCATACTATTTTCTTCTTTTTTTGGTTTTCCTACTGAATCTGCATGTGAGATTGCTGCCCATTTGGCGGTGTTTCAATTGTGGAGAAGGAGAAGAAGGCTAGGTACTTTATCCGTCATCTAATCTTTCAATTGTTTCTTGCTGATTTGAATTATTAGTTGTTTCTGTCAGGACACTTAGGCAGTGTTTTGAACAGCTTCAGCTTTGTAAATATTCATACCTTAATTCACATAGAGAAAAGCTGTTTTGGTTACAGTAGATACTTGAAATCAAGAGAGTGCACAAAGCATCACATGGATTGGGCAGCCTGAAAAGCATCATCATGTAAAATGTGAATGGATACACCAGGTGCGTCCATTGTTCAGCCTAGCCACTGATATCGACACAATAAACGGCGATGACCTTGGTATTGCCGAAAGGGTATTTGCACAAGAATACCAGGGAGTTCTCTTAATGTCCTGCAAACAGGCAAGGAATATTTCTCATTCTTGTGTGCTTGCAGAATATCTTAGAATTTCTTTCAGATAATCTGTACTTGATAATTTTTTCTCTAGGATTAATCAACTAATGGGGAATCTTGCTCTTAAATTAAAGCAAGTATAAATGGTTCTTGATGCTGCTACATTGGAAAATCTTGAGATATTTGAAAATAGAAAAAATGGAGAATCTTCTTATATTTGTTTAATTAGAACTGTCTTGATGAACATTATAGTATTTATTTTTTGTCACTGCAGGACACACTATATGCTCAATTAAAGCATTGTGCTTCGGCCTTTGGTAAACGATAGTGATCTTGCTTTATTTATTCCTTTTGTTTTACTTGATAATCGATAAATTGATGGAGATAATTGACTCCCATACTTTGCTGAGAGTGAGGTAGTTGATTTTTACTTTCTTCTGGTGCAATCATATATAAAACTTCTTCACTTAAAATTTTTTTAACTATATTTTTTTTTAAAGGCCACCCGTTTATTTGGACCTAAATAACTGAATGCAACCTTAAGTTACGTCTGTATAGGGAGCTAGAGATTTTAGTCCGCGTGCAACCAAAACTTTGACTTAGTCCGCTACCCTTCGTAGGATCCTGACCTAGTGCTAGGCCTTTTTGGAGACCCCATTATTTATCCTTACATGAATAGTGTTCATTGTTTACATACATGCATACATTCAATATCTGAAGCCAGTAATGGTTGTACCTTACTAAGACTATTTACTAAGTGAATTATGCCTTCTGATGGTTGTGGTCCCGGTAGAGGTTTTGGACGGGGCATGGGTGGGAGAATGATGGCTGGTCGTGGTTTTGGTGATTTTCTCATCCCTTACATTCTATCTATCTGAAGTGCTCGCTCACTTGTTTAATCATTCATGTCATTTTATTATCATTTTCATAATATTGTGTGCTTTTAGCTATTTCAGGAATTTATTCTATTGATGATTCCCCGCGTGCCTGTAGTTTAAGAGAGTCAAACCTCCTACTGGAATTCATGTTGATGGCCACACCAGATGAGCTGTTGCAGTTTTAAAGCCAAATGAGTAAGTGGTTTCTGACCAGCTATATTTATTTTTATGTTTCTGCAGTGGTGGATACTAGTTTATTGTAGGGCTCCTTTGAGAGAGAGATTGAGGGGATGCCATCCACACGATCTATTGGTGAACTTCCAACCAAATTGCATTGCCCAATGTGTAAAGATGTAATGAAAGATGTTGTCCTTACAAGCAAGTGTTGTTTTACTAGCTACTGTGATAAATGTAAGATTGCTCTTTGGTTAATAACTCATTTCCTGTAACTTATAACAATGTTGTTCTATTTGCTTACTATTGTTGGCATGGAAAACCAGGTTTATGGGATAGGCGTATTTAAGTCCCTGGATTTCTCTCAGAACTTATACCTATTTTTTTGTCCTCCCTTCAGGTATACGAGATCACATTATTTCAAAATCAAAATGTGTCTGTGGAGAAAATTCAATTTCACAACTTAATACTGAAATTCAGCTGTTGAACCGTCTGGTAGGGCCCTCCCCCTATTCATTTGTCTTATTATAGGCATTCTTAGAAAAAATGCAAGAGATATATCAAGTTTCTAACCCCATAGAAGTCTGATAATTTGTCCAACCACATTTCTTCTCAGGTTATCAGAGAGAGGAGGATAACAGGTGCACCAAAATGATGTTAGAGAAGGCAAATTCAAAGAGGTCGAGTCTCTTCTTGGTTGAATTAGAGTGTATTTTTATGTTTTTCATGCCATGGCTTTGGGTCTATGTGTTAACTATGATGACTAGGCTATTGTTGGGGCTTTCCAATTTACTGGTGTGTGTTGTTGGCCCCAGATTTACTGACCAGTTGTTTCGCTAATGGTTATTTGCTGAACATAAGTTCACATTTCTTCATTGGCGGAGGTGATAAGGCATTTCATGCAGCTAGCCACTGAGAAAGCTGAGAATGCACGTAATTAAGCTAGGACCTCGAAAGTGGCTCTGGGTATAGACGACTTAGAAGCAGATAAAAAAAAGTTTGAAGATCTGATGTTGATCTATTTTAGTAGAGAAAAAGAAAAGACAGATTGGATCACGAGCTCGAAACTTAGAAGCAGATAAAAGGCATGAAGATCTGATGTTGAGAAAAATGCTTGAAATTTTAAAGAACTTAAGATTGGAAATCCTTATGTGCGGCAAGTTCTATTATCTATATGTAGTCAGTTTGCTTCATGATTATAAATTGTTATATGTGATTGCATGAACTTCAAAGACACTGAAGCAGCTCAGTTATCTCTTTCCAAATAAAAATTCTGGTTTGTAAATGGTCTTTATTTATTAAATTTAGAAGTGATGTTTTGAATCTTCTTTAAACGTGACAGGATGAGATGGTCCTATTTTCCTGGAAACAATGAAATCACAGTCAAATATTGGTGGCATTCGCACGGTGTGTAACTTCTTTCCTACGATCTTGTTATGTTACCCTGCTTAATTTTGTTTTTTTCATTTTTACTAATAAAGGCTAATTCTGGCTTGTTATTGTTTGCTGTTACAGCATCACTCCAATGTATCAGGAAAAAAATGCTTCTATGGTTGCATAATGGTGCAAATTGTCTGCTTCCTGATTTGTTTTTTAACCAATAGAATTAATGCGGGCTAAATTCTCTGTGTTCTTTTTATTTGCTCAGCTTACACTAACACCATTTTACGTATATCCATGGAGCATTCAGAATGAGAACAAGAGTTTGAGCGGTATGTTGGCGATTTTAGCAGATAAATTGAGAAAACACGTATTGTAATAAAAAAAAAAAAGTGACATATCTAGAAGAATGCATTTAAATATATATTATGTTTTTGGTTGTGTTTTCAGAGAATCTGAGGTCCCAATTGTTTTAGGAGAATCATCCAAACATTCCCAAAAGATTTGTTTAATTACTCGATTGGCTGGAGTTTGGTGGCTTTTGGTATAAAACTGGTAGTTTTCCTTGTGGATGTGATTCTATGCCTTTTGGTTATCTTCAGGAGAAGGTTATACAATAATTTATTGGTATTCAGAGACAGTTACGGAATAACTAGATTGGTTCATTAAAATAATTAATACCAAACATACTGCTGACCACATGTTGTTGGCCATGTTTGTACAGTGTTCATAATCGATCTTGCTTTTATGCTCCCTAATTTATTCTCTTCTCATCAACTTCAGGTTTTAAATCGGATTGGGATTGATTGTCCTGATCTGGAATCACTATGCATTAAGGACCAATCTTTGAGTGATGAAAGTCTGTTTTAGACAACCTAATATGTTCAATTTAGGTCATATGAGCTTCATTTTCATGTTTCTTAAAATGCATGTTCTGGTTTTTATAGGCCAAAAAGACTATGGGCTGGGCTTTGACCAATCATATTATGCATTGCACTAAAGGTGTAATCAAGGACTAAAAAATTGTCATTTCAAGTGACAGGTAACTCGATCTATTTAAAAAAATCTTCCATTCAACATTCTACAGAGCATTCAGAATGAGAACAAGAGTTTGAAGAAATCACTTAAGGTGAACCTTGCAGTCTATAAATTAAGTTGCCCATCAATTTTGTTTTGGGGTATTCTACCCATATGTTATTTCACATAAAGTAGCATAGAGGAATGGCTGCTTGTATTTTAGGATGTGACTACTGAAAATGAATTTGAGAAGAAGCTCCATGCTTCTGGTACTGGTACAAACATTACACCTTTATCATTATAATTTATTTTATACATGTTATTATTTTCCTATAGGTCCAACTAATCATGTAATTTTGAAATTTAGTGGTTTGGTTAAGGATAGAAATATGTGAAAGCTGTCTTCTCTTTGGCCAGAAAAATAGCCCCTAGCGTTGTTTTCGTTGACAAGGCTAACATAGTCTTCTGCTATAATTTTTCATGTTTCTTACCATTCTGTGGTCCTCACTTATTCTTATATCTTTGTGGATTTGGGTTGACAGTATGTTAGGGAGACAGAAAAATCCTAGAGAACATGAAGCAATGCAATTGGGATGGTTTACGTACAAAGGATAAAGAAAGCGTATTGGTACTTGCAGCCACCAATAGACCTTTTGATCTTGACGAGGCTGTAATCAGGAGGCTTCCTCGAAGGTTTTCCTATCAGCTACCTTAATACTTGTTCAAACTAAAATGGAGAAAGTGTTTGATTGTATTCGTAAATTGGTGCAGGTTGATGGTCAACTTTTCCTGATTCTCAGATTAGGGAGAGAATTTTGAGGGTGATATTAGCCAAGGAAGAATTGGCTCCAAATATTGATCTTGAAGGTTGCTGCTAGCATGACCGAGAAGGGTACTCAGGAAGTGATTGAAAGGTTTGTTCACTACATTTTCTGCTCTGCTTTTTATTCGTACTATTTTTTTTTTTTGGTTTTCCTACTGAATCTGCATGTGAGACTGCTGCCCATTGCACTATAAGGAGAAGAAGGTACTTTATCCGTCATCTGATCTTTCAATTGTTTCTTGCTGAGTTTGAATTATTAGTTGTTTCTGTCAGGACACTTAGGCGGTGATTTCAACAACTTCAGCTTTGTAAACATTCATACCTAAATTTCGAGGTATTGTTAATTTATCTTCTGATTTGAAATTTTCAGGTTTTGATTCACATAGAGAAAAGCTGTTTTGGTTACAGTAGATGCTTGAAGCAAGAGAGTACACAAAGCATCACATGGATTGGGCAGCCTGAAAAGCATCATCATGTTGTAGCATGTGAATGGATAAACCAGGTGCGTCCATTGTTCAGCCTAGCCACTGATATCGACACAATAAACGGCGATGGCCTTGATTTTGCGTATTTGCACATGAATATCAGGGAGTTCTCACAATGTCCTGCAAATAGGCAAGGAACATTTCTCATTCTTGTGTGCTTGCAGAATATCTTAGAATTTATTTCGGATAATCTGTACTTTATAATTATTTATCTAGGATTAATCAACTAATGGGGAATCTTGCTCTTAAATTAAAGCAAGTAAATGGTTCTTGATGCTGCTACATTGGAAAATCTTGAGATATTTGAAAATAGAAAAAAATGGAGAATCTTCTTATATTTTTTGTCACTGCAGGACACACTATATGCTCAATTAAAGCATTGTGCTTCAGCTTCTGGTAAACGGTAGTGATCTTGCTTTATTTATTCCTTCTGTTAGCCATCATTAATCAGTCTTTACTAAATTATGTACCTCAGTGAGTTAATCATGGAAAGAGTTATCTAAGTTACCCGACCAACATGGAACGCTTGTTTGCACGAATCTTTGCTGGCAGGTGAAGTTCCATGGATTTCCTTTTTCCAAATTATCCATCGAATTTACCTTTTACACTTTTTGCCTGATTCACTTCATGCTTTTGAGTAAATACATGCAAATAAAGTAACACTCTATGAGGATGCATCAAAGAAGCGAGTTCATTTCAGCTTAACGCGGTTGTGAAATGATGACCCATGCATGCTCTTCACTTGGTGCTGTTTAGAGACTGCAGAGTCTCGACTGTTACATCATGATGTCAAATCAATTTTGAAGCATTTCAAGTATGCATGTCTATAATTTGTAGGGAGGAAGCGAATCAGTCATACCTCGTGAAGGGGCTGATGTCCAGTATGATGCCTAGTTCTTAAAGACATTTAAAGGAGCAGAAAAAACTACCCGGAGATGCATCTGTGAGAATTACTGAAATTTCCTGTTTTTATAACGATTGAGTGTCTCGGTCTTCATAATTTATTTCTTTTGGGATGTTGTAGATTTCTTATGTGACAATTGGAAAAGATGTACACCTTTTGGAACTGCCCGAAAGTTTATCACGGAGGATTCCAAAGGGATACATACGAGCTACGATCTTCCCACAAGTTACAACACTTGTATCTAATTTAGATTGGGTTTTTTTTTTCTTTCTTGTACAGTTATTTCTTCCCTCCCGATTAGTAGCAGAGAGACGTGATAGATTTCTAATTTTTTTTCCTTGTGCAGTTATTTCTTGACAGACGTTAGCAACTCTCATTTCAGTTGTGGCATTGGACGAGTTGGGACGCGGGACATCAACATCAGATGGGTAAGCTATTGCATATGTACATGTAACTGTTTAGATTATAGTCTTATTTTTTGTCATTATTCTGATATAATATCTGAACCTAGGGCACTATACATGTCAGATGAGAAACCACCATTAACATCCGTTGACTATTTATTAAGTGTAGGATTTCATTACACTGGGAGTTAAGTTCAAGTTTAATTAAACCCGAGTCGATCCCAAGTGGCCTCACGAGTTACCTCAACTCAGTTGCATCCAATATGCTAATTTCACTGGGATGTTTTTCCTTCTTTTTTCTCGGAAATATTGGCATCATTTCAGGACATCCAGATTCAGTATTACCAAAGGCTGCAGCAGCCATGTCTGAGGAGTTTGAAGCAAATTACAACACAAAAAGTTGGGAAGACAAGGTATCCTTGATAATCGATAAATTGATGAAGATATCGACTCCCATACTTAGCTGAGAGTGAGGTTGTTGATTTTTACTTAATATTTTTAAACTATGCTATTTATTTATTTATTTTAAATGCCACCCGTTTATTTGGACATAAATAACTGAATGCAACCTTAAGTTATGTCGGTATAGGGAGCTAGATATGTGATTTTAGGCTGCTTCATGATTATAAATTTATATATGTGATTGCATGATAGAAGCAAAGAAACTTCAAAGACACTGCAGCAACTCAGTTATCTCTTTCCAAACAAAGTAACCATACAGAGTCCCAGGCAATAAATATTCTAGTTTGTAAATGGTCTTTATTTATTAAATTTAGAAGTGAAGTTTTGAGTCTTCTTTAAACGTGACAGGATTAGATGGTTCTAGTTGACTGGAAACAGTAAAATCACAGTCAAATATTGGTGGCATTCGCACGGTGTGTAACTTCTTTCCTACATTCTTGTTATGTTACTCTGCTTAATTTTATTTTTCATTTTTTGCTAATAGAGGCTAATTCTGGCTTGTTCTTGTTTGCTATTATAGGATCGCTCCAGTGTATCAGGAAAAAAATGTTTCTATGGTTGCATAATGGTGCTTCATCAGGGTGTCTGATACTACATAATTATCTGCTTTCTAATTTGTTTTTTAACCAATAGAATTAATGTGGGATAAATACTCTGCGTTCTTTTGATTTTCTCAGCTTACGCTAACACCGTTTTACGTATATCCATGGAGCATTCAGAATGAGAACAAGAGATTGAGTGGTATGTTACCTGTTTTAGCAGATAAATTGAGAAAACACGTATTGTAAAAAAAAAAATGACATATCTAGAAGAATGCATTTAAATGTATTGAGAAAACGCGTATTGGTGCTTGCAGCCACCAATAGACCTTTTGATCTTGAGGAGGCTGTTATCAGGAGGCTTCCTCGGAGGTTTGCCTATCAACCACCTTAATACTTGTTCAAACTAAAATGGAGAAAATGTTCGATTGTATTTGTAAATTGGTGCAGGATGATGGTCAACTTACCAGATGCTCAGAATAGGGAGAGAATTTTGAGGGTGATATTAGCCAAGGAAGAATTGGCTCCAAATGTTGACCTTGAAGCAGTTGCTAGCATGACCACCGAGAAGGGTACTCGGGAAGTGATTTAAAGGTTTGTTCACTATATTTTCTGCTTTGCTTCTTATTCGTACTATTTTCTTCTTTTTTTGGTATTCCTACTGAATCTACATGTCAGACTGCTGCCTATTAGGCGGTGTTTCAATTGTGGAGAAGGAGAAGAAGGTACTTTATCCGTCATCTAATCTTTCAATTGTTTCTTGCTGATTTGAATTATTAGTTGTTTCTGTCAGGACACTTAGGCAGTGTTTTGAACAGCTTTAGCTTTGTAAATATTCATACTTTAATTCACATAGAGAAAAGCTGTTTTGGTTACAGTAGATACTTGAAGCAAGAGATTGTACAAAGCATCACATGGATTGAGTAGCCTGAAAAGCATCATCATGTAGCATGTGATTGGATAGACCAGGTGCGTCCATTGTTCAGCCTAGCCACTGATATCGACACAATAAACGGCGATAACCTTGGTTTTGTCGAAAGCGTATTTGCAGAAGAATAACAGGGAGTTCTCATAACGTTCTGCAAAACGGGCAAGGAATATTTCTCATTCTTGTGTGCTTGCAGAATATCTTAGAATTTCTTTCAGATAATCTGTACTTGATAATTGTTTCTCTATAATTAATCAACTAATGGGGAATCTTGCTCTTAAATTAAAGCAAGTAAATGGTTCTTGATGCTGCTACATTGGAAAATCTTCTTATATTTGTTTAATTAGAACTGTCTTGATGAACATTATAGTATTTATTTTTTGTCACTGCAGGACACACTATATGCTCAATTAAAGCATTGTGCTTCGGCCTTTGGTAAACTGTAGTGATCTTGATTTATTTATTCCTTCTGTTTGCCATCATTAATCAGTCTTTACTAAATTATGCACCTCAGTGAGTTAATCATGGAAAGAGTTATCTAAGTTACCCGACCAACATGGAACGCTTGTTTGCACGAATCTTTGCTGGTAGGTGAAGTTCCAAAGATTTCCGGTTTCCAAATTATCCATTGAATTTAGTAAATACAGTGCAAATATAGTAACACTATATGAGGATGCATCAAAGAAGCGAGTTCATTTCAGCTTAATTTGTGTGGTTGTGAAATGATGACCAATGCATGCTCTTAACTTGGTGCTGTTTAGAGACTGCAGAGTCTCGATTGTTATATCATCTATTAAATCCTGTATAAGTTGAAAATAGTTTTTGGTATTATTATCCCCGGTTGTCAGTATCTTATGTTGCATTTATCCAGGTTTAGGGATTTCTGATGTCAAATATTTTTGAAGCATTTCATTGATGCCTGCCTTTGATTGGGAGGGCGGAAGCGAATCAATCATACCTCGAGAAGGGGCTGATGTCCTGTATGATGTTGCATGCCAAGTTGTTAAAGTTTTAAAGGAGCAGAAGAAACTACTTGTTGATGCATCTGTAAGAATTACTGAAATGGCCTGTTTTATGACGATTGAGCGCCTCGGTCTTCATAATTTATTTATTTTGGAATGTTTTAGATTTCTTATGTGACAATTGGAAAAGATGAACACCTTTACGAAGTGCCTGGAAGTTTATCACAAGGATTCCAAAGGAATACGAGCTACACGATTGTCCATGAAGTTACAACACTTGTATCTAATTTAGAGTGGGTTTTCTTTCTTTTTTTTTTCCATGTGCAGTTATTTCTTCCCTCTCGATTGGTAGGAGAGGAACGTGAAAGACTTACAATTTTAAACAGGTAGATTGCAAGAAGTAGACCTTACTGAATGTGAATCCTTAACGAATTCCATTGTGAAGTTATAATTGTGCTCTTGTTAGTCTTTCACTTGGTGGCTTCCGTGCTATAACTGCTGTCGAGCTCAAATGCCCTTACCTTCAGTATGTCTCATTGGATGGTTGTGATCATCTTTAGAAAGCATCATTTTCACCTGTAAATCATTGTTTTATTTCTTCTATTTATTTGATGGCTGCCCTTAAAAAATGTATTCTCGATTTTCCTTTAAACAAACTTATGAATAAATTATTATCATTAGTTACACATTTATTTCACTCATTTTATTTGTATATTGATTAACATCAATTTTCATTTATATCATAAATCTGTTGCACGTGGGTCTCAGTACCCAAAATGAACATTGTATTTATTTTATTTTATTTATATTTGTTTCACAACTTTTTGTCACTGTAGGACTATGCTCTTGTAAAAAAAAAAAGACATATCTAGAAGAATGCATTTAAATATATTGAATGTTTTTGGTTGTGTTTTCAGAGAATCTGAGGTCCCAATTGTTTTAGGAAAATCATCCAAACATTCCTAAAAGATTTGGTTAATTACTCGATTGGCTGGAGTTTGGTGACTTTTGGTATAAAACTGGTATCTTTCCTTGTGGATGTGATTCTATGCCTTTTGGTTATCTTCATGAGAAGGTTAGAATAATTTATTGGTATTCAGAGACAGTTACAGAAATAACTAGATTGGTTCATTAAAATAATTAATATCAAACATACTGCTGACCACATGTTGTTGGCCATGTTTGTACAGTGTTCATAATCGATCTTACTTTTATGCTCCCTAATTTATTCTCTTCTCATCAACTTCAGGTTTTAAATCGGATTGGGATTGATTGTCCTGATCTGGAATCACTATGCATTAAGGACCAAGCTTTAAGTAATGAAAGTCAGTTTTAGACAACCTAATATGTTCAATTTAGGTCATATGAGCTTCATTTTCATGTTTCTTAAAATTCTTGTTCTGGTTTTTATAGGCCGAAAAGACTATGGGCTGGACTTTGACCAATCATATTATGCATTGCACTGAAGGTGTACTCAAGGACTAAAAAATTGTCATTTCAAGTGACAGGTAACTCTATTTAAAAAAATCTTCCATTCAACATTCTACAGAGCATTCAGAATGAGAACAAGAGTTTGAAGAAATCACTTAAGGTGAACCTTGCAGTCTATAAATTAAGTTGCCCATCAATTTTGTTTTGGGGTATTCTACCCATATGTTATTTCACATAAAGTAGCATAGAGGAATTGCTGCTTGTATTTTAGGATGTGACTACTGAAAATGAATTTGAGAAGAAGCTCCATGCTTCTGGTACTGGTACAAACATTACATCTTTATCATTATAATTTATTTTATACATGTTATTATTTTCCTATAGGTCCAACTAATCATGTAATTTTGAAATTTAGTGGTTTGGTTAAGGATAGAAATATGTGAAAGCTGTCTTCTCTTTGGCTAGAAAAATAGCCCCTAGCGTTGTTTTCGTTGACGAGATTGGCATAGTCTTCTGCTATAATTTTTCATATTTCTTACCATTCTGTGGTCTTCACTTATTCTTATATCTTTGTGGATTTGGGTTGACAGTATGTTAGGATGACAGGAAAATCCTGGAGAACATGAAGCAATGCGCGAAATGAAAAATGAATTCATGGTGAATTAGGATGGTTTACGTACAAAGGATAAAGAACGCGTATTGGTACTTGCAGCCACCAATAGACCTTTTGATCTTGACGAGGCTGTAATCAGGAGGCTTCCTCAAAGGTTTTCCTATCAACCACCAATACTTGTTCAAACTAAATGGAGAAAGTGTGTGATTGTATTTGTAAATTGGTACAGGCTGATGGTCAACTTACCAGATGCTCAGAATAAGGAGAAAATCCCGTTTAAAAAAAAGAATAGGGAGAGAATTTTGAGGGTGATATAGTCAAGGAAGAAAGAATTGGCTCCAAATGTTGATCTTGAAGCAGTTGCTAGCATGACCACCGAGAAGGGTACTCGGGAAGTGATTTAAAGGTTTGTTCACTATATTTTCTGCTTTGCTTCTTATGCGTACTATTTTCTTCTTTTTTTGGTTTTCCTACTGAATCTGCATGTGAGACTGCTGCCCATTGACTATAAGAGAAATTCTGGAGAAGGAGAAGAAGGTACTTTATCCGTCATCTAATCTTTCAATTGTTTCTTGCTGATTTGAATTATTAGTTGTTTCTGTCAGGACACTTAGGCAGTGTTTTGAACAGCTTCAGCTTTGTAAATATTCATACCTTAATTCACATAGAGAAAAGTTGTTTTGGTTACAGTAGATACTTGAAGCAAGAGAGTGCAAAAAGCATTACATGGATTGGGCAGCCTGAAAAGCATCATCATGTAGCATGTGATTGGATAGACCAGGTGCGTCCATTGTTCAGCCTAGCCACTGATATCGACACAATAAACGGCGATGACCTTGGTTTTGCCGAAAGGGTATTTAAACAAGAATAACAGGGAACTCTCTTAATGTCCTACAAACAGGCCAGGAATATTTCTCATTCTTAAATTAAAGCAAGTAAATGGTTCTTGATGCTGCTACATGGGAAAATCTTCTTATATTTGTTTAATTAGAACTGTCTTAATGAAAATTATAGTATTTATTTTTTGTCACTACAGGACACACTATATGCTCAATTAAAGCATTGTGCTTCGGCCTTCGGTAAACGGTAGTGATCTTGCTTTATTTATTCCTTCTGTTTGCCATCATTAATCAGTTTTTACTAAATTATGCACCTCAGTGAGTTAATCATGGAAAGAGTTATCTAAGTTACCCGACCAACATGGAACGCTTGTTTGCACGAATCTTTGCTGGCAGGTGAAGTTCCAAAGATGTCCAGTTTCCAAATTATCCATTGAATTTAGTAAATACAGTGCAAATATAGTAACACTCTATGAGGGTATATTTTACTCTAAAAATCTCTTCCCTTCAGCAGTAACCTTTTCCTTTGCCATGTTCTACCTAAATTAATATGCGGATCTTGAATGAAAAGAAGTTAAATTTCTTAGTGGTGGCTGATTCTAATAATCTTCAGTGAAGTTAGTGGCAGGAATAAAAATAAAGTAACACTCTATGAGGATGTATCAAATCATAGAAGCGGCTCCAAGAGTTCATTTCAGCTTTGCGTGGGTGTGAAATAATGACGACCAATACATGCTCTTCACTTGGTGCTGTTTTAGAGAATGCGGAGTCTTTTGTTAACTACGCTGAAACGAATTTTTTGTGTTATTATCCCCGATTGTCAGTATCTTATGTTGCATTTATCCAGATGTAGGGTTTCTTCCGCTACTGGACTCCGGAGATTAAAACATTAACTATTGACCAGATATTTCATAGATAGGAGCGGATGTACCTGCAGAGAGTATTACTTTGTCTGCTATTGACTGGATATTTGTTCGAATGGACGCTAAAGATCAGATTATGGCTGGCCAAAGCACATTTCTAAAGAGCTTTTGGAAACTGCATTTATGCTAGTAATATGATTACAACTTAATATTTTGCTCATGAGCATTTGCTTCATCAAATTAATATATTTTAAAGAAATAAGATAATGGCATACTTTTATAGTCGTAAGTAGATTGTCCAACTTATTCTGCAGTAACTAATTGAAAAATCCTAAGTAGAT